>ML664070.1:2108191-2154043 GCA_007570785.1 Antilocapra americana | reverse complement strand
TATGTGTGTGTGTGTGTGTGTGTGTGTGTGTGTGTGTGTGTGTGTGTGTGTAGGGCTCTTTGCAACCACATGGACTGTACCCTGATTAGAGGGAGTGTGTGTGTGTGTGTGTGTAGGGCTCTTTGCAACCACATGGACTGTACCCTGCCAGGCTCCTCTGTCTATGGAATTTTCCAGGCAAGAATACTGGAGCAGGTTGTCATTTCCTACTCCAGGATATCTTCCTGACCCAGGGATAGAACCTGCATCTCTTGCATTGGCAGGAGGATTCTTTACCACTGAGCTTCTAGGGGAGCCCAATTGCACTGGGGTTACATGAGTCTATATGGAAATTAGAAATTTTCTAGAATATTGATTTGAAAGATAGCCAATTTCAATATAAAATATTTTCCTTTATCACCCATAATCTTGGAAATGTTTTGTCAATAAAAGATAAACCTGCATTTAATGCGAAGGGCCATTAAAGAATATTTTAACATTGAACTTGTCCCTTTTAATGTTATGGATTTTTTGTATGCTTAAGCCAGCAGAGTTTGGGAACAATAGAATTTTGGTTTTGAAAATATCTTTTAAAAATTCTATTTGCTACTAGTAGTTTCTTAAGAAAACTGGTTAGCAAAATTGTGGACTATAATAATTAATCTTATATCTAAAAAATAATTATTTAAAAAAGCTTAAATTGTCCCTAAATTTTCTTAATACTCAAAGGAGATTTTATTTCATACTGTTTTACCTAGAAAATGTGAAATTTTGGAGGATTGTGTGTATATGTGTACATGTGTATGTACATCTAAGTGTGTCTTACACAGGCCATCCTTCCCTAAAGTCTTTTTCCTTCTTGACCCTAAACTCTCCACAGTCCTCTCTATGACCTAATACCCACTAATTCCTTTCTTTGTTCCATTTATTTATTGATAAATATTTAGTGTGTTTGGCATTGTTCACTGTTGTAATCTCTATAGAGATTACAGTATCTTTGTTTGAACGTATTTAAAGGACATTTTTCTGCATTATTTTTTTGAAATAATATAATTAGTATAACAGTAAAAAAATAGTTCAGACCTGCCACTAAATTAAAATCCTGACAAATACTTCTATTTAGCCACCGTTCTCTTTCAGGTACATTACCCAAATTGTCTGTGTCCTTGTTTCTCACAGGTATGCTGGAGCCATGGAAAGACTGCAGGCAGAGACTGAACTTATTAACAGGGTAAACAGTACTTACCTTGTGAGACACAGGACCAGAGAGTCAGGAGAATATGCAATTAGCATTAAGTAAGTAGGACAAGAAATAGCTTTCCTGTTTTCATAATTACATAGATCATCTGATATGTACAACACTGAAGTTGAAAACTAAGATTCTAATTGCAACAGAAATAATGCATCATCTCTCTAGACAGTTCATTAATACTTGAAAATATGTTAGAAAAAAATGGTATTAAGTGTTATAAGCTGCTAATTGGCATACCAGATTTCTTTCATAACATTGTGCTTTGGTGACTTGATGTGTATATGTTTCTAGTAAATCCTAAGAATTATAAATTACTAGATTTTATTTTGTTTTTCTGTATTCTCAAACTGATCTTATAAATAAATTGTGCAGAATGATTGGTCAAATCTACTGCCCCCCAATCTCACTTCAAAAATTGGTTGTAATCTTCAACCAGTCTAGTGAATATATTTTGTTAATTAGCTGTCACCAGTGTATTGGCATAGGTATATATTTTGTCTTCAGAATTAATTCCTATAATGTTATTGGGGCATGCCCTCTGGTAATTATTGATTTCTACTGATTAAAAACACATTTATATTCATAAGTTATCCATTGCCCACAGGTACAATAATGAAGCAAAGCACATCAAGATTTTAACAAGAGATGGCTTTTTTCACATTGCGGAAAATAGAAAGTTTAAAAGTTTAATGGTAAGCATTGATTAGTTCTTTTCAATCTGTGGTCCTTAGTTTTCTCTTATTGGAAAGGTCAGTTTAGTTCTATAGTTTCTTGGAAATTTTGCTTGCTGAAACATTTAAAGAGAATAATATCTTAATTTTGCAGCAGGATCCTGAAAATTTTAAAAATTCTAGTTAAGTTTTATATTGCCCTAAACACATTTTTCATTGCATACTAAGTTTGCAAGTTTAAGATAGTATTTCAGAGTCCACCCTATGTGATTCTTAGAACCACAGACACATTCAGGTTCATTTCATGCAAAATATAATACACTGTCAAATGGAAAACCTTTCTGTATTTTCTAATCTAAGTGATTTGTGCTACAGTTCTCCTTCATTACCTTGGACGATTAAACATTAACAAGATCACACTTTCATCATATGACAGTGATTTCATAGCAATTCTATATTTAAATTGAAACAATATACTGTTACCAAGTTGCTTCATATAAAGATGATTAATTCTAATTTTAAAAAGTGCAACCTAGCATATAAGAATATTATGTATTATCATATAAACAATACATATATATCATTACAAGTGCACTGCTAACAGTAAAGAAAAAAGTTCTTATTTCCTGAAAAGTAGTCTCCAGGCCTGTTTCTCAAGTTGGAGAGTTTCTTAAGATAATGAAGAATTTCGATATAGGACATAAAATGCCTTTGTAGAGCTCTGTTAAGTACTTTGAGTAACATTGGGAAGGACCACTCATTGAACTAACAATCAAATGATACATACTGCATCCATCCGGAAAACATCTGAAAGCACTTTGCAGATGTTAACACTAAAGTTAAAACTGAGTGTAAGAGAGCCTTACAAAATAGGCCAGCTTAAAAGTCTTACCCAAAAATTTAGAACTGGATCAAGACAGGAATCAGCATTTTAAAGAAATTGAAGCATCTTGTGACTGAGCGACTGAACTGAATTGAGCTGAGTCAAAAGAAAAGTAGGAAAGCCTGTCTTGACATAAATATCACATTCCCAATTCAAAAGCTAAGGATGGACAGCATCCTAAGGATGTGTCCTGGAAAATGCAAACCCTGTCAAATTGGCAACCAAGATCCAGGTGTCCTCCCTGCTGGCAGCAAGCTACGTTCTGCTGGAGCAAGCAAGCTGTGCACAGAGAGAACTGGACCTGAGGAGGTTTCCTCCTGAAAGGAACACCTAGCGGGGAGGTGGCAAGTGGATGCACAAATAATGAGAGACAGCCCCAGCTGAGACATGAAGAAAGCATGCACGGGGGGGGGGGGTCTCCACATCACTGCAAAAACACACCAGCTGGACTCTCACCTGAAGAACTTAGGGTGCTTGGTAATGAGGCTGCTCTGAGTATCATGGTTAATATGAGACTTTTAAAAAAATGCTGTAGGGCCAAAGTTGACTACCAGCCTTGCTGACTGAAAGCAACAAAAGGGACTCCCATCACAGGAGATAAGCAAAGAGGATGAAAGGAATAATCACTGGCAAGAACCAATCAATTCAACTTTGTGTCATCCGGATTCAGCTCAAGAAAGTTCCTCATCCTAAGGTTAGATGTGAAAAGCCAATAAAGAAAACCATGACCTGGATTAGTGAACACAGATCCTCAGGTTCCTTATCTGCATGGAAAGCTGTGACTATAATGTATGCCATAAAGACCAAGTTTCAAGTAATTTGTGTCAGAGAGTGGTAAAAGTTTTTTCAGTGATGTTCTGGAAAGGGAAGTAAAAGTAGTTGTCACAGAGCTCATATAAGCTAACAGAGCTTATTACATGGTGTGTGTAAAACATCAGAAATGTCACTGCTGGAGACACATTTTTGTCCCTCCATTTCAGGGGATCTTTTGTAAGGAAGTACATAATACAGATAGTTAAAGGGAAGGGATTAAGGATTAACTGTACAATGAAACTGAAAAAAAAATAAGCAAATGGATATGATTGTAGACAGACAGACAAGGGGCTAAAAAATCTCAGTCTTAGATAAATACTTTTGTCAGGAAGAATATCACTGTAAAAAATTGCTGAAGAGACCATTGAACTCGTCTGGACCTATCTCTTCTTTATTTCTGTTCATTTCTTGAACAAATTTATACTGAGTCCTAACTATGTGAAATCACTGTGATTCTGCAGAATTCTAAAAGCACTCAGTTCTGAAAAAATTCTCAAATTAGTAAATCTATCTGTACCAAAACCTCAAATAGTTCTATACTTGGACCTTAACCTAGGAAATGCCACACATGGACACTTGACTGGAAGGAATGGCTCCTATCTGAATACCAGCGCCTCTGGAAGAAGATAAAGGGTTAACAGGCACTTCTCTCTGGGAGCTAGGGGCTTCCCTCTGCAACTTTAAGGAGTTACCTTTTATCATGCCTTTTATGCTGATGTGAGATAACCCAGTTGCCATTATAAGTATATCTTGGTCTAGGAATTGAGTTATTTCTGAAGTATAGTTCAGTTTCCTCCCATCATGACTGGTAACGTTATATCACCAATGTAATATTCATTTACCTAATGACACTCTAGGATTAAATTTAATTGGAAAAGGATGTAAAATGCAAAGAATTTTAAGTCCAGAATTTGTTTTAAATTAGTCAGTTTCTCAAGAAGATTGACCTCAGGTGGTTATAAGCTAACCTTTTTTTACCCCCTCTGGTTTCAGTGGCTTGGTTAATCGAAATCTTTGTTTTTCTAGTCATTAAATTCTAAATGAATTTCTGTATCCAGATTACAAGGTATTAATTTTGTTCTAATTTTCATGTATGCCAGACAATCCATGCCCAAATACTGTTTATAAATCATCTCCATTGCCTGTTTCCTTGGTAATTGGAATAACTGGCTCTCACTCATTATTTTTCAGAGACTTGAATTGTTGACACCACTGTGTCAGTGTGAGATAAGGAAAGCTTAGCGATTTCTTTTGTTTAGCATCTTCTTATTTACTTGTAGTACCTGAAGGTCAATGACTACTAAAGTGGGGGCGGATTAGACTAAAATATAGAAAGCAGAAAGGCATGAATTAGACGAGATCCACAGTGGCACTATTTAATTCTAGCTAGTTAGAAACATGTAGGAAGATTTACCCTCATAAGACAGTAAAAATGGAACTAAAATGTCTTCCATGCTTACTGAAGTGATAATAGAGTGTTTTGCAGCTTACCAAGCCACACAGCCCTAGGCCTTGGAAAAGTCATTTTTTGCTCCCATAAAATCTGGAGGTGGGTAGGTATTAAATGATTAACAAGTCCTTTTCAGTATGATAATTCTGTGTTTTCTAGCCAACTTCTCATAAATTTTAATTCATACTAACTCATGATATATCATGCATAAAATTCATATTACAACAAATTATAACATTTATAACAATTTCAGTTAAAGTTCAAAGTTACTGGCTTATGATTACTTTCAGGTTTATTTTCACATTTTTTCCTAAAGAACACATTCACTCAGTTCAATGATAAAACTTAGAGAAAATATGAAATGTTGCTGATGCAAATGATAAAGTGTATGATTCTTTCAGAGACCTTACAAATTTCTGCATTTAAAAAACTTAAATGATAATATTGGTCTCTGAGCAGAATTTAATTCCAGACCTTGCCTTTGCAAACCATGTTAAAACCACCATAATAAAAATGCCGTATTCTGATCAGTGAAGCCATTTTGGGGATATAAGCTTCTGATGCCTTAGGAAGCATCACTATGAACAAAGCTAGTGGAGGTGATGGAATTCCAGTTGAGACATTTCAAATCCTAAAAGGTGATACTGTGAAAGTGCTGCACTCAATATGCCAGCAAATTTGGAAAACTCAGCAGTGGCCACAGGACTGGAAAAGGTCAGTTTTCATTCCAATCCCAAAGAAAGGCAATGCCAAAGAATGCTTGAACTACTGCACAATTGCACTCATCTCACACGCTAGTAAAGTAATGCTTAAAATTCTCCAAGCCAGGCTTCAACAGTAGGTGAACCGTGAACTTCCAGATGTTCAAGCTGGATTTAGAAAAGGCAGAGGAACCAGAGATCAAATTGCCAACATTTGCTGGATCATCAAAAAAGCAAGAGCGTTCCAGAAAAACATCTACTTCTGCTTTACTGACAATGCCAAAGCCTTTGACTCTTGGGTCACAACAAACTCTCTGAAAAATTCTTTAAAACATGGGAATACCAGTATGCAGGTCAGGAAGCAACAGTTAGAACTGGACATGGAACAAAAGACTGGTTCCAAATAGGGAAAGGAGCACATCAAGGCTGTATATTGTCCCTCTGCTTATTTAACTTATATGCAGAGTACATCATGCAAAATACTAGGCTGGATGAAACACAAGCTGGAATCAAGACTGCTGGGAGAAATAGCAATAACCTCAGATATGCAGATGACACCAACTTTATGGCAGAAAGTGAAGAAGACTGAAGAGCTTCTTGATGAAAGTGAAAGAAGAGAGTGAAAAAGTTGGCTTAAAACTCATTCAGAAAACTAAGATCATGGCATCTGGTCTTATCACTTCATGGCAAATAGATGGAGAAGCAATGGAAACAGTGACAAACTTTGTTTTCTTGGGCTCCAAAATCACTGCAGATGGTGACTGCAGCCGTGAAATTAAAAGATGCTTGCTCCTGGGAAGAAAAGTTATGACCAACCTAGACAGCACATTAAAAAGCAGAGACGTTCCTTTGCCAACAAAGGTCTGTCTAGTCAAAGTTATGGTTTTTCCATTCGTCATGTATGCATGTGAGAGTTGGACTGTAAAGAAAGCTGAGCGCCGAAGAATTGATGTGTTTGAACTGTGATGTTGGAGAAGACTCCTGAGAGTCCCTTGAACAGCAAGGAGATCCAACCAGTCCATCCTAAAGGAAATCAGTCCTGATTATTCGTTGGAAGGACTGATGCTGAAGCTGAAACTCCAATATTTGACCACCTGATGTGAAGAACTGACTCATTTGAAAAGACCCTGATGCTGGGAAAGATTGAAGGCAGGAGGAGAAGGGGACGACAGAGGATGAGATGGTTGGATGGCATCACCAATTCAATGGACACAAGTTTGAGTAAACTCTGGGAGTTGGTGATGGACAGGGAAGCCTGGCATGCTGCAGTCCATGGGGTCGCAAAGAATTGGACACAATTAAGTGACTGAACTAGACTTACAACTTCTAATATTTTAGAATTTTTTCTTTTAAGTTGGTCAGATTCTACTCCTTTACTTCAGCAAGGACGCTTATAATCTTGATCCAATCAAGAAAGAAAGAATGGAAGAAAAAAAAATTAAGTCACAGCCTGTGTAAAACCATATCATCTTGGGTCTAAGAAAACAAGAAGATACTTAGAAAATGCTCCTTCCCTTTTTGCATATTTACACTTACCAGGTACTGTTTGCTAATAGTACAGTGTAGTTGAGAGCACAAACTTTAGAGCCAGACACCAGTTATACAACCTTGCCCAAGCTGATTAATCTCACTGAGCCTTGAGCATTAGTGGAGAAAAAACCCATCTCTTGTTTCTTGTCTGAAGATTGTAAGAAACTATATAAAACTATACATATACTATATAACTATGTAAAACTATATATATATATATATATATATATACACACACACACACTATATAAAACTATGTAGCACATGTGATCTTGGTAGCTCTCATGATTATTCACAGGTACTAGGTACTTTATACCTTCTTTGCTATAATCTGTGAAATGGTTTATTATCCCCATTTTACAGATATGAAAGGTGAAGAATCTCCATTTGCTTTATCCAGTACTTGAACCAACCATGTTACTTTTAGTTTATGAAAATGGTCTTTGTTATCTTTGTCTGTTCCCAGCCTGTCTGCTCTACTTAAAATAATCCTTTTGTCCTTCCTGGCTTTTGAAATTATATTTTTATTCAATTTAAGCCAAGCTACCTCCCCTCATGAACTCTTCCCTCTTCCTTCCTTCTGGACTCTGAAAAGGAAGCTCTCTTTCCTCCTTGCCTCCAATCTCCCATAACCCTTCCCTTTTCTTCCACTGTGAATATGCCTAGGAACTTTATCTTCATAATCTCTATGATCCCTGGAACACCCCACACCATGCATCCCACAACTCATCCAAGTTTGGTCATAAATAATAAATATATCATTGATGATTCTCTTTCTCTTCTTTCAGGTGATTTTTGACTTGATTGGTTTGTTGGGGGGACTTTGAACATAAGCACTGAATGGAAGGGCTGAGTTGATGACTGTATTTTTTTTTAAAAAAAGAAATGAGTTGCTTTTACACAGTTTTAAACAATAGTGCTATAGAAGAAGCACTGAATAATTAGGTTAAAAGTTATTTGGCTTTTATTTTCAAGTTTTTCTAAAAGATATAACGTACTCATCTAGTGATAATATGCATTTTCCATTATGAATTAACCATTATTAATTTTCTTTTTAAAATAGAGGGGTTAAGATTTGTGCAGAATCTGTGAATCTGACATTGCAAAAGAAATATTTTGAGACTGTAATATGAAAGATGGTGGGTGGTTATATTATGCTTGGATGTATTTAAGGCAAATTAGGTATAAGACAAAATTGGAAAGAACTACATTATTGACTTCTGTGAGTACCAGGTGACATACAGAGCTAAGAGAAGGTCACTAACACTTCCTTGTACGCGAGAAACAATGTCAAGTAAGCAATATTTGTGGTTTAACAACTTTGGTTTACAGTGGAAAAGTATATTTAGGATCAAGTTTGTTTTTCTGCTACGTTGAAAGAAAATGCAGGAAACTATAGATTACTATCTATTCATAAAACAGCTCTTGCCTCCCTAAATAAAAATAAAGTATTTCATAAGAACAAGAATTTCTGTTCTGAGTTTAAGGTTTATTATGGCTTCTTTTTACTTACTACATCTGACTGAAGAGTAACAGGATACTGAATAACAATGGGGGGTAACTCACATTATAAATGGCCTGGGTAACAAGGACAGTTACTAGCTGGGTGTCTTGTACATCCAGGAAGCGGGGAGAGGTTATCATTTACTTACTGTAACATGTTGTTTGGTCACTAAGTCGTGTCCAGTTCTTTGCGACCCCATGGACTATAGCCCGCCAAACTCTGCCCATGGGATTGTCTAGGCAAGAATATTGGAAGGGGTTGCTATTTCCTTCTCAAAGGCATCTTCCTGACCCAGGAAAGCCTGTGGCAGGCTAGAGTTGAACCTGCATCTCCTCTTTGGCTGGCAGATTCCTTACCACTGAGGCACCAGGGGGCTTCTGGAAAATTTAGCATTAAATTGATTATCCTTTCATTGTATATAATTAT
Organism: Antilocapra americana; assembly: GCA_007570785.1. Classification (NCBI taxonomy): domain Eukaryota; kingdom Metazoa; phylum Chordata; class Mammalia; order Artiodactyla; family Antilocapridae; genus Antilocapra; species Antilocapra americana. Next base: position 2,144,834 of record ML664070.1, on the reverse strand, counting down.
GTGTCAAGGAGTTTGTGTGTTTGATTCTTTTTTTCCTAAAGGAACTTGTGGAGTACTACAAGCATCATTCTCTTAAAGAAGGATTTAGAACCTTAGATACAACTCTGCAGTTTCCATACAAGGAGCCAGAACATTCAACTGGACAGAGGGGTAATAGAGCAGGCATCAGCTGTGAGTATTGTAATTTAGAATACAATTTGCTGACACCTAAGGATTAAAGGCATGATAACATTAAACATCTTCATTCCAAATTTTGAAACAGAACCAATTTATACGCTAATGAATTTAACAAGGAATTTTTTTTTCCAGAGCAAAGTAGAATCAGATGGACCAACAGGTTTATGAACATGCCTAGATTTAGTTCTTTGTGCCAAATTAAAAATCATGTTTGTGTCAAATCCGTCAGAAATGAAGGGTATGTTAATATGTAAGTTTTGTACTTTTCCATGACTTTTATATTAGCTAAACTTTTTTTTAACTGGCACATGTTTATGGTCACAATCCTGTTTGATTAACATGATTTAATCAAGACTGGTGCACAGTTCTCTCATCTAACCTTGTACCCCAAGTCTGCCTATCCATTCCAGTTCAATGATTACTTTTGAAACTCTGAAGTAACTAAAAGCATGTTTCCTCTGATTCCAATATTTAAAGGTATACATTAGGCACTTTTGGAATGAGCACTGTGCCACATATAGTCACAGAGATTAGCAAAAGCATGTTATAATTTTTAAATTTAAGTGGAGGAAAATTGCTCTAATGGTGTTGTGTCGGTTTCTGCCATACAACAATGCTAATCAGCTATAATTATGCATATATCCCCCATTATAATTTGAATGTGAGTTCAAGTCAAAAACTTTTCTCATCATTTAATGTCATATAATCTTCCTGTTAGTAGATATAGTGTATAAAGAGAACACTGTGATGAAAAAATGCTGTGAATAAACTGATTTCATTCCCTTATTTTAGTAGCATTTAAAAAGTATTAATAAAACTGTTGTAGAGAAAAAGGAATACAGTTTTATTGCCCTCAGAATGTTTAGCCTAATCAAAATGAGAACATCTAGAGTGTTTGAAAAATAATTTGCATCAGTTAATATAATTTTACCTTTTTTCCCCTAAAAGCAAAAACTGAAAGGGAAACAAATAATGTCAGGGCACTAACACCACCAGTAAAATTTCATAGCACTTCCATAAAGTAAATATACAAGTAATTTGTCACATTAACTGACAGGTTTTTTTTAATTTGAATAACTTAATAGATGTTCTCTTCACAGAGATCAGTGATAAATGAACAGACTTGTCCAGTGAGAGTAGTCAGAGCACACTTTTTTGTTGAAACTGTAAACACATTAAATTTTATCTTTCTATGCTTTTAGCCCTCTGTTATTCAATTATCTTAGACACTCATATAGGCCATAATTTTTTGCTAATTCAAAAATTGAACTTTCCCTTAGGAAAAAAAAAAGAATTACAGATTTTCTACAAAATTCCTTAAAAATTTACCAGGGTTATGACATTTTCCCTACATGAAAAGTATAATTTTCAGTTCTTTTAGTTTGCCTTCCCAGTAGCAGAAGATAGTAAAAGTTGCCAAGGAGGTCAGCTACACTACAAATCCTGTTTGAGTCGCTCACTTAGTTTTATAAAGTCCAGGTGAGAGGGGCTGGCAGTCAGGGGAAGCACTGGCACCCCTGTGCCTGACGCATGTAGATGCTCAGAGAATACTGTTCAACAGCAAACGGAGTTGTCTAGTTTAAATTTGTTTAGTGTTTAACCAAATATTTAATGCTCAAACTTGTTTAGTCACTAGTGATGGAGATGCAGACTCTTCTCTTTTAAAGCATATCCAACAGCAGGATTTTGAACATCCACACCGGCCACAGGAAGATTCTGAGGGTCATGAATTCAAACATTCTAAGCGTAGTCTTTTTTAAGAGACTCTGGCAAGTTATAAGAACCCTTTTATAATTGAGACGTAAAAGAAAATCATTCATTTAAAATTTAGCCTTTGTTCACCTATTATTCAGTTATTCATTCCTTCAACATATAATAATTACCTAACACAGACAAGGCAGTGTTCTAGGTATGGGAAATAGTAGTTGAGAATACAAAAGTCCCTGACCTTAGTGAGTTTATACTTTAATGAGGAGGCTCTGACAAGTCTGGTTAGGAGTCTGTTTCTACATAGGATGAGCGGCAGAGATCTCACTGTGAAAGTAACCAGAAAGAAGTAAGGGCGTGAGTTGGTGTGTCAATCAGCAATCATTTCTTGGTGGTCTCCAAGATCTTACACTCCAGGATTATTCAGCTGTTACCATACAGCCGGATTATAATCTTAGATTAGATTTATATTATCCCAATGTTTTATTTGCTTGATGCTAACTTTGTATGGAATGAGAAGAACACTAAGATCATTCTGAGGATTAAATGAGGTGCTGTACATAAAGCATTGAGCAGAGTGCTGATAAGATGATAACACAACAGAAGTCAGCTGAGCCACTACTGACCCTACCACTTCTACTACGGCTGTTGCTATTCCTCCTAGTACTAGTCCCTCCTCTTCTAACACTGCAAACATTTTCCTGTATTTCTAATAGTTGAATTACTAGTTTTAACTCATAGCAACTTACATCTTTGTTTTTATGACTTTTTAAAATATCCTTGCTCATTTTATGCCAAATCCTGATTAAAGGTTAACTCTTAATTAAAGCATCGCTTCTGCTTTTAGGCATGGTGCCTCTCAAGAAGTGGTAAAGAGGAAGCTCTACATACTCTGTATAGAAAGTTTGTGTAGGATGTCTTTAGAGTCCTTACCTCTGGTTCATAGCTTTGGGTGTACTGCTAAATATCTCAGAATAACTTTTATGAAGAAGTCGTCAATAGTGAGGGACATTGGCTTGGACAGGGCACGGTGTCTCCATTCCTTCTGAGTAACGGATAAAGCAGAGCAGACAAGCCAAAGATAAGGACCACCTGTGTTCTGGGTAAGACTGGAGTTCCAGCTCCTGATGCCTGCTATTTATTATTATTTTTCTCTTAAATACATAGTCACCTTGGAAAAGAAAGACCCAGGGCATTGTAGAGGAGGCTGTTTGCTTCTGTATTAGTCTAGGTTAGAATTCCTGTATGTGTGCTAAGTTGCTTCAGTCATATCTGACTCTTTGCAACCCCATGGACTACAGCCCGCCAGGCTCCTCTGTCCATGGGATTTTTCAGGCAAGAATACTGGAGTGGGTTGCCATGCCCTCCTCTAGGGGATCTTCCCAACCCAAGTGTCAAACTCCTGTCTCTTATTTCTCCTACACTGGCAACCGAGTTCTTTACCACTAGTGCCATCTCAGAAGCCCCTAGGTTAGAATGTTCTTAGGCAAATTAAAAACTATTCTCAAATGTGTAAAATATGGGAAGATTATGACAGGTCTACCTCATGTAATTTCAAAGTAACATATATAAAGATACTTAGAATTAAACAGATATTCCAGAGTATTGAACAAGGAGCATATAGCATTTCTAGGTGAGGAGCCCATTATAGGCAATGCTCTGTCCTAGGACTGTGAGACTGATTTTGCCTTTGCAATGACTTGAGTGTTTCCGCTAGAGATGGAGAGAGGAAGGAAGAAAACAAAGAACTCAGGCACAGCAGTGAGCTCTTGTGCTTCCCTAGAAACTGCAGTGGCCCCGTGGAAGATGTTCTGCCCTGTCCTGTGGATCTCTATAAGAATCTCATTACTTGCCAAAAATGGTCACAGAAAAACTACCTTAGACTGCTGCAGGTGTACCCTTAGGGCTTGTATATTTGAAGGGCACTGAGTTGACTTTTGCCTTTCTTGCTCTACAGTGAGCACTTAATTATTTTCAAGGCTGCTACTGAGTAAGCTGTCTGACCTTAGGCAAGTCACTTAGCCTGTCTGGGCCCCAGCTTTCTCATCTGATGAATAAGGAATGAGATTAGATATTTTATTATGTTCTTTCAAAAGCAGCACCCTAGGTTTCTTTCTCTGTACACGTGAGAAAAGGAGGTAAGGTAGAATGGTAATGGACCATTATACTTGGGAAAGTTGCACAATTAGCTATTTCATAACTTATTAACAGACCTTAGGTATTTTCCCAAGTAAATGGAAAATTAGCTGGGCCACAGAGTTGGTTAATGTTTAAAAAAAAATTGTTTGTTACCACTCTATTTACATGATCTTAAAGTTTCTCATCACAAGAACTTGTTAACTATAAAAGGGACAGTAGAAAAACCATAAAAGTGATCAAAATTAGCATCACCAATGATGGGACAGCTTGATATCACGTACCTCCTAATGTGATATTCTGAGAAGGCTCCAACACCACTTTGGTGGTATTCCTGCCCCCCCCCCCCCCCCCGGTCCACAGTTGGAATCTAATCATGAGGAAACAACAGACAAACTCAAATTCAATGACATTTTACAAAATAATTAGCCTCTACTCTTCAAAAATAGCGGTGTCATGAAAGACAGAGGAAGAGTGCAGAATTGTTTTAGATTGAAGGAGACTAACAAAACATGACAGCAGACACGACAGGTTGAATCTTGTACTGGGAATTATTTTCTTTTTTTAGTTTTTTCACTATAAAGGACACATATGGGACAATTAACACATTTTGAATGTTTCTAGATTAGTAATTTTTTGTTTTTGATAATTGTACTGTTAATGTGTAAGAGAAGAAAATGCCTTTGATTTTAGGAAGGACATGCTGAAATGGTCTTCCCCAGTGACTCAGCAGGTAAAGAATTCGCCTGCCAATGCAAGAGACATGGATTCAATCCCTGAGTTGGGAAGATCCCTGGAAGAAGGAAATGGCAACCAACTCCAGTATTCTTGCCTGAGAAATCCCATGGACAGTCCTCTGTCCTTGCTAAAAGAGTCACACAGGACTTAGCAATTAAACAACAACAGTGAAATACTTAGAGATAAAAGGCATTACATCTGGAACATATTATAAAATAATTCAGGAAAACTAAAGAGCTTGATAAAACAAATGCAGAACATTAACATTTGAGGAGTTTGAGTGAAAAAAAATTATTAGAATTCTTTGTACTATTCTTGCAATTTTTACATCTGAATTATTTCAGAAGTAATAAAATTTAGAGATGGTGCCTTTAGCTGAAGAGAACTAACAGAATTGGAGGAAAATGTCAGCATTCTCCTCTTCCGCCTGCTCCAGGAGCAGGGGGAGCCTGGTGCACTGATTTTAGGATGCGTAGAGTACTGAGTACACTGTACTTGAAACCATCTCTTCTTTACCTGTGACCATATTATATTTGCTTATTCACTCATTTGTTCTTTTAGTCAACAAATATTTATTCAACACTATGTGCCAAGTTCTGTTCTGGATGCTAAATATAACAGTGAATAAGATGACAGTACTGCTGCTAAGTCGCTTCAGTCGTGTCTGACTGTGCAACACCACGGACTGTAGCCCCGCCTGGCTCCTCTGTCCGTGGGAGTCTCCAGGCAAGAATACTGGAGTGGGCTGCCATGCCCTCCCTCCAGGGGATCCTCCTGACCCAGGGACTGAACCTGGCAAATGGGTTCTTTACCATTAGTGCCACTGAACAAACGTAAAACAAATAACTTCATGTTGGTGTGTTAGTGGCTCAGGTGTGTCTTACTCTTTGCGACCCTATGAACTGCAGCCCGCCAGGCTCCCCTGCCTGTGGAATTCTCCAGGCAAGAATACTGGAGTGGGTTGCCATTCTCTTCTCCAGGGGATCTTCCCTACCAAGGGATCAAACCCTAGTCTCCCTGCATTGCAGGCAGATCCTTCACCATCTGAGCCACCAAATTCTCCTCAGTCTTGTGAAGCAGATGCACAGGTGAAAGGGTACGGCAAGAGGACCTGTTTAACCTGGAAGGTCAGGGGAGGACATTTTGAAGAAGTGGCATCTAGGTGAAACTTACAAGATCTACAGACAATTGGCAGGGTGTGGGTTACTGAAGGGTAGGCAAGCACCAGAGTGCAGAAGCAGTTGGTGTGAAGGACATTAGCAGGAAATAACTTGACACATTTAAAGAATTAGAAGGGGGCCAAAATGTTTAGAACACAGTGAGTGGCTTCTAATACAATGGAAATGTAGTGGGGCAGAAAATGATATGAACTGATTTACACTGTTTTGAAAGATCACTTCCTACTCTGAGAATGGCTTGGAGAGAGGCACAGACAGAAGAAAGGAGTGAGGAGAATTCCACAGATGTCCAGGGGAGGGATGATGGAGGTTTGGACAAAAGTTGACTAAAGACAGTGGAGCAAGACAATGGACTGATTTAGATATAATCTGGACATTGAGTTGACTGGATACAGGAATTGAGGTAGAAATAGTAGATGTGTGATATACAAGTATCTGCCTTAGGTGACCCAAATGTTGAAATGTTGGCCTGATCAAGAAACAAAAGGGATGCAATACAAAGGAGAAGGTTATATTCAGTTTTGCACAAATTTTTAGTATCTGTGCATACTCAATGGTTCAGTAGGCAGCTGATGCTAAGAAGAGTGGTTGGGGTTGAAGATAAGAGTTATATGAATCATTCATACTTCATTTCACAGTTTCCATAGAATATATATTAATAGTATTGTTTTTATATAAGTTTAGCAATTTCTTCAAGTATATTGCTCCCTGAAGCCTTGGAAACCAGGCTCCTCTGCTTCTTATTCTCAAATTGCACTTTGCACAGCGCCTCTCATAAAACGTGTGTTTAGAAAGGGCTAAATGAGTGAAGTCAGAGCCTAAGGTCTTTGGGAAACACTGCAGGTATTAAAGCACTATGTTATTTGAAAAAACAGGGCAAGATGAGTGGGTTCGAAAACAAATATAGAAGAGCTTGGACGTTTTGAAGCTATGACAAATCTTACAGCAATTCTTCAAAAACTGACAAAGGCTTCCTGGGTCTTCGGGACTGTACAAGTGATCTTGCAGGAAAAAGTAAAAGCCAGAGCCAAGCCTGCTTCTTCCTAGTGTGGTTGCTTTCCCTTCACGCAGGTACCTCTGTGATTCTATTAGCCATCTGATAAGGTGCTTAAACTTCATTTTAGCCAGTGTTTTAGAAACTTGGAGAATTTGTATCATTCATATTTATTTAACTCACTGTAACATAACTTGCTTATTCCTGATAGTTCTTTAAATATCCTAATAATACCTTAGCCTATTTTTTAGTTTTGTCACAGTGTTAATAGTGGGTAATAATTATCTCCTTTTTACAAACTCCTCAAACATCTACTGAGTCTTTAAGTTCTTGCCCTTGTAGTTTAACATATCCATATTTATCCACTCATATTCTGATCTCCTAATTTTATCCTCAGTCTTTCATCTTCTTTCTCCTAGGTCATTTGGGATGTGACTTTGATTTAATCTAATTTTATGCTGGTAATTTAAATATCTGTTTTAATCTCATAAAAGAGCTTCTTGGAACTGCCGTAAAAATTACCATAAATTGAGGAAATTAATATAAACAGAAATTTACTCTTATTGTTTTGGAAGTCACAAGTCTGAAAACAAAATGTTGGCAGGGTTGATTCCTGCTGGAGTCTCTGAGGGACAATTCACTGCATGCCTCCCTCCTAGTTTCTGGATGGCTTCTGGCAGTCCCTGGTGTCCCTTGGCTCCCAATCTCTGCCTTGTCTTCACATCACCTTTTCCTCTGTGTGTTATCTCCCTTTCTCTTCTTTTATAAAGAAATTTATTTCATTTACAGCTCATCCTAACAAAGGATGATTTCATCTTGAGATCCTTAACTTATATCTGCAAAAACCTATTTTCCAAATAAGAGCACATTCACAGGTTTTAGGTGGATATAACTTTTGCAGGGGTTGAGAGCAGTGAAGGGATGAAGGATGGGTGGGGGTGAGGCACCCTTCAACTCACTATAATCTCACAGTACTAGTTTTATATTTTTCTCCAAATTTTTCCATCCTTTTCTTTTTCTGTTGGAGTTATCAGAAGACTGCATTATTAGGGTAGGCAGGTAGTCAATGGATAGGAATTAGAAGGGAAACATTACCTTAATACAACAAAGTGTAAGCTTTCCTACAGTGAAATGCATGGTCTTCCTGAGAGAGGGTACTTCTAGCCAATGAAAGTTTCCCCAATAACCTACATGAGTGATTGTTTGAAATATTATAAAATATACTTGATACAGAATAAGAACTTAGTAATTTTGATATTTAATAATTTAATTTTTAACAGAATACTATGTTACTCAAACACCTTTCACATATATTAATGTCTCCAACCTAGTGTTTCATGAACTGCCAGCCCCATGAAAAGCATCCAAGGAAGGTTTCATTGGTTAAATAAATGTACAAGAAGTGCTGCTTATATGATATAGCAAAGTGACAAGTTTCCCTAGTTTATCTCATCCTGCAACTCTGTCTCATAGTGGCTCAACATATGTAATGTTTGCATTATGTGCTTTAAGAGAGTTAAATATGTGATGTACTTAGAACAATGTCTGGCACATGGGAAGTGCAAAATATACACGTTTTTCCTGGGCTAAAGTGGTTCTAACATATTGCTGACATTTTTTATATTCTTTTCCTTAGGATGTCTATCACATCCACAGAATTTACTGTTCTTGGGCAACTGATCAACTACAGCAGCACATCTTCATTATTAGGTCATGTTGGGCTTCCCTTTTTTATTTACTTATATCAGGAGCTTTACTAGCTACTGTAAGGCATTTTTATCCTGAACCTGACAGCTTTAACAGTTAGTAGCCAGGACCCGGGCTCACTTCAGAAATCTATAGCTTGCAGACTGAAATTCTCCAGATATAAGTAACCTCATTCAGTGCTATCTTTTTTCATGTTTCAAAGCTCAAAAAGCAGTCTGTATGTTTTAACATGTCTCATTTTGTATACTGTTCTTTCTATAAACCTTATTTTCTAAAGTTAAAACTGCTCTCAGTATATGTAATGCTCCCTAACTGACTATGATAGCCTCATGTGGCAGCCTGACCCAAGGTTTTTCTAGTCTCTCTCCTCAAACAAATGTAAATTGAGAAGGATTCTTTTTTTTTTTTCCCCTCGCTAAAATTTGGATTAGGCTCCTAGCTTTAAGGAACAATGCTGAGAGCTCTTTTTCGCCTCATATATACCACCAGTGTCCAACTTTCCCTGCTGAATTCCATATCTGCATAAGGGAGCAGGTATTAACTCTGCAACTCTCGCCTTTCCTAACAGCATGAGAAGTTGAATACAAACTTGGTCAAGGTTTCATTTCATTCACAGCTTTAAGAAGTCAATATTTTAAGAATCCACTTGCACCAGACACTCTACCACACATACCCCTTGGGTGTTACATGCTAGCTTAACACCTGAACAACAGACAGGAATGCAGGGGGATTCTAGGATTGAGGCTTCTCAGACTTTACATCAACCCTGGTAGAGGCTTTTTAAAGCAAATATCTTTTGTGACATTTCTGAGAGGTCATCTTCACGTTTCACTTATACTCAGGTGACTTCATGTCCACAACTACACAAAGCACCTAATTATTTTTTGAACTAAATTTTCAAAATGCTTATTTTGTTCCAGAAACTTGACTTATTGTAGCTATTTACCATCATTAGTCATTTCGCCAACTCTTGAAACCCTATGGACTTTAGCCCCCCAAGCTACTCTGTCCATGGAATTCTCCAGGCAAGAATACTGGAGTGGGTTGTCATGCCCTCCTCCAGAGCCCTCCTTCCTGACCCAGAGATCAAACTTGTGTTTCCTGCATTGGCAGGCGTATTCTTTACCACTAGTGCCACCTGGAAAGCCTGTCTCTTCAAAGCTACTCAAAGTTAAATATGCTTTGTTCCCTTCCTTGCTATATTTCTTTTTCAATACACTACTCAGATTTATCAATCCCTTGTCATATACATGGTTGCCAAATTTGTCACCATCCTGGCCACCCTGCTATGAACACATTCAAATTTTTAAGAATTGAGCACAAGAATTTCAGGATTGGCTAACTTGCTCATTCAAATCTTTTCCTATTCAGAGCTCTGTCTTTCTAGCCAAAGCTCCATCTTCCCCAGCTAATTTTTCCTCTTTTTCTTCACTGTTCTTCCTTACAGGGAAGTTCTCCAAGAACTTCTTTCCTCATCTCTTCTTTAGTTATTACAGTCTCACCAATAATCCCCACAGGCCCCCACATACATTCATTTGATAGATCTTAACACATGTATACGGAATCTAGAAAAACAGTACCGATGAACCTGTTTGCAGGGCGGGAATAGACACAGATGTAGAGGACAGACTTGTAGACACAGCATGGGAAGAAGAGAGTGGGACAAATTTGAGAGAATAGCACTGACATATATACACTACCATATGTAAAATAGCTAGCTAGTAGAAAGCTTCTGTATAGCAAGGGAACTCAGCCTGGTGCTGCTCTGTAACATCAGGCGTGGTGTTAACACGGCAGGGGTGGGATATGGGGGTGGGGTGGGAGGAAGACTTATGAGAGGGGGGGCATCTGTACACTTATGGCTGATTCATGTTGTTGCATGGCAGAAACCAGCACAACGCTGTAAAGCAATTATTCTCCAATTAAAAATAAATCTGGAAAAACAGATCTTTATTGAGGATGAGCATTGTTCAAATTACTGGGGATATACAGCAGTGAAAAAAAAAAGACAAGTCTGTGCGTTTGTGGAACTCATATGGTAGTGGGGATAGCGGATAATAGATAAAAATAAATTATATAGTTTACTAGAAGAAAGGTCAAAAAGGCAAAATGGTTGCTTGAAGAGGCCTTGCAAATAGCTGTGAAGAGAAGAGAAGCAAAAGGCAAAGGAGAACAGGAAAGATATATCCATCTCAATGCAGAGTTTCAAAAAATAGCAAGGAGAGATAAGAAAGCCTTCCTAAGTGATCAATGCAAATAAATAGAGGAAAACAATAGAATGGGAAAGACTAAAGATCTCTTCAAGAAAATTGGAGATATCAAGGGACCACTTCATGCAAACATGGATGGGCTCAATAAAGGACAGAAATGGTATGGACCTAACAGAAGCAGAAGATATTAAGAAGAGATGGCAAGAATACACAGAAGAACTGTATAAAAAAGATCTTCATGACCCAGATAACCATTATGGTGTGACCAATTACCTAGGGCCAGACATCCTGGTATGCGAAGTCAAGGGGGCCTTAGGAAGCATCACTGTGAACAAAGATAGTAGAGCGGATGGAATTCCAGTTGAGCTACTTCAAATCCTAAAAGATGATGCTGTGAAAGTGCTTCACTCAATATGCCAGAAAATTTGGAAAACTCAGCAGTGGCCACAGGACTAGAGAAGGTCAGTTTTCATTCCAATCCCAAAGAAAGGCAATGCCAAAGAATGTTTAAACTACCACACAATTGCAGTCATCTCACACACTAGCAAAGTAATGCCCTAGATTTTCCAATATAGGCTTCAACAGTGTGTGAACCGAAAACTTCCAGATGTTCAAGCTGGATTTAGAAAAGGCAGAAGAACCAGAGTTCAAATTGCCAACATCCACTGGATCACAGAAAAAGCCAGAGAATTCCCGAAAAACATCTATTTCTGCTTTATTGACTACACCAAAGCCTTTGACTGTGTGGATGACCACAAACTGTGGAAAATTGTTAAAGAGATGGGAATACCAGACCACCTGACCTGCCTGTTGAGAAACCTATATGCAGATCAAGAAGGAACAGTTAGAACTGGACATGGAACAAGAGACTGGTTCCAAATTGGGAAAGGGGTATATCAAGGCTGTATATTGTCACCCTGCTTATTTAACTTATACATAGAGTACATCATGCTGGGATGGATGAACCACAAGCTGGAATCAGGACTGCTGGGAGAAATATCAATAACCTCAGGTATGCACGTGACACTACCCTTATGGCAGAAAGTGAAGAGGAACTAAAGAGCCTCTGGATGAAAATGAAAAAGGAGAGAGAGAAAAAGCTGGCTTAAAACTCAACTTTCAAAAAACAAAGATCATGGCTTACGGTCCCATCACTTCTGGCAAAGAGATGGGGAAACAATGGTAATAGTTACAGACTTGATTTTCTTGGCCTCCAAAATCACTGCAGATGGAGACTGCAGCCATGAAATTAAAAGACGCTTGCTTCTCGGAAGAAAAGCTATGATGAACCTAGACAGCATATTAAAAAGCAGAGACATCACTTTATCGACAAAGGTCCATCTAGTCAAAGCTGTGGTTTTTCCAGTACTCATGTATGGATGTGAAAGTTGGACCATAAAGAAAGCTGAGCACTGAAGAATTGATGCTTTTGAACTGTGGTGTTGGAGAAGACTCTTGAGAGTCCCTTGGACTGCAAGGATATCAAACCAGTCAATCCTAAAAGGAAATCATTCTTGAATATTCACTGGAAGGACTGATGGTGAAGCTGCAGTTCCAATACTCTGGCCACCTGATGTGAAGAACTGACTCACTGGAAAGGACCTTGATGCTGGGAGGGGTTGAAGGCAGGAGGATAAGGGGATGACAGAGGATGAGATGGTATCACCGACTTGATGGGCATGAGTTTGAGCAAGCTCTGGGAGTTGGTGATGGACAGGGAAGCCTGGCATGCTGCAGTCCATGGGGTCGCAAAGAGTCGGATATGACTGAGTGACTGAACTGAACTGATACTAGAAGTTGGTGAGTGTTTTGGAAAAATAATTTAACAGTGTAATGCTACTCAGGGGTTCTGGGAGTCATTTATGATTTTAACTGAGGCGGTCAGGTGATGAAGAACAAAACTAGAGATTCATTTTTCTTCCTTTTGGTTGTTTAGTAGAGAGCTGGTTCAGCAGTTTTGAATTTTCTTCATAGTAGAACAGGTTAATATCAGCTGCTGGCTTCACAAGCTCCCCTTTCCTACCAGGTCACTTGGTTGACCAGTGCCGTAGTCTCTTTGGGCTGCTGTAACAAAATACCATAGATCAAGGGTCTTATAAACCCTAGAAATGTATGGCTCATGCTTCTGGATGTTGAGAAGTTCAAGGTGAAGGTGCTGACAGATTTGGTATCTGGTAATAACTTGCTCTCTGGTTCACAGAAGGTGCCCTGTGTCCTCAGCTGGTGGGAAGGGATGAGGAAGCTCTGTGGGATTGCTTTTCTACGAGCACTAATCCCATTCATGCAGGCTTCATTCTCATGACCTAAGCACTTCCACAAAGCCTTATTTCCTAGTGCCATCACATGAGGCATTCAGTTTCAACATATGAATTTGGGGGATGGTGAAGGGGACACAAATATCTGCTTCATAGTAAATGGGGAGTTTCTACTATTATAAACTCACATAAATACCCTAATCCATCTGAAGAACAGGCTACTGAACTTTGACCATGGCACAGGCAGAACTTCCATGCTCATCCTCAGCAGTAGGACAGTGGGAATTTAGGGGACTGTGTGCCCTCTAACTACTGCTTTGCTTGTATATCACTCCCCACCCCACCCCCCACAGTAATCTCAGGGGTTTTTCTGTACCACATGGCACAACTGGTATGTGTTCATGGCTTTTTTATGGGGCATTGGGGTAGGCCTCATTGTGAAAGTAATTGTTGAATAAAAACTCAAGGAAGTGTGCACAGAGGAGCCAGTGCAAAGGAAGGCACATATATGACGCGTGCAATGTGAACAGAGCAGCAGAGATGGAGACAGAGAGCAGATCAGCCTATGTGCGGCTGTGGAAGACTTTAGCTTTTACTCTGGAAGAAATGGGAAGCCACTGGAAGGATTTAAACAGAGGGGAAACATGGTCTGACTGTAACAGGACTGTTCTAGGGAGCCCGGCTGGCTACAGTCCATAGGATCCAGTCCAGAGGCTTATGGACCAATTAGGCAGCCTGGACCAGCACGCAGACAGATAGGTGATATGTTGGGTTGGCTAAAACGTTCATTCAGGTTTTTTCTATAACATCTTATGGAAAAACCTGAACAAACTTTTGGCCAACTCAGTATTATGATGGTGACCCAGCGGGACATTCTGACACATCAGATGTGAGATAGAATAGCAAGAGAATATTCTAAGATGAGTGTAAGGTTTTTGACTTAAGCAACTTGAAGATAGGAGATTTTTTTAGGGAAGTACTCAAATGGAGCCTAAATTCTACTCACAGCACTATCCAAGATGAGTGATTTCTGTATCTCAGTATCAACTCTCTGTCTTCACTAATTTGTAAGCTCTTTTGAAGTCTGATGCTGTCTTAAAGAGTAAGCTTTTAGAATAAAGTTCACATCTTGGTAAACTAGATGCCTATAAATAATCTGAAGTCCCCTGAAATGTCAAATGATCTAATTATCCATAATAATAAGGCCTTATTATACTCATTTTTTCTTGTTAATGGCTTTATATATTTAGATTGTGCAGTATTGAATACCGAGTAGCTGTTTATATTCACAATAAGTCTAAGTATTCCTTATCATATCTTTGAATTTTAGTTTAGAGATTTGTCCATTTACCAGATGTCAGCATTCAATTAAATAAAACCAATATTATACATAGTGAAGAGAGAGAGTTGATACTGAGATACAGAAATCACTCATCTTGGATAGTGCTGTGAGTAGAATTTAGGCTCCATTTGAGTACTTTCCTAAAAAAAAAAAAAAAAAATCTCCAATCTTCCAGTTGCTTAAGCCAAAAACCTTACAGTCATCTTAGAATATTCTCTTGCTATTCTACCTCACATCTGATGTGTTAGAATGTCCTGCTAGGTCACTGTCATAATTCAACCAATCTGAATTAGTTTCTTCAGTGACAATATATAGAATACATAATAAACACTGTGTATTTGAGAGAGATTGGGGGAACATATATTTGATACTATGTCTATGAATGTTACTGTAAGTCTAAGAAGACATGACTAGATTCCAAAATAAAACTAGATTAAGGATCACAAATTTAAATTAAACATTCATTAAATTCTCAACATGTTCTCTGTCTCTAGGCCATCTGTAGATGATCCTGTTAAAAGGAATTCCTGGATCCTTCATAGTGGGTCCACATAGGAACACAGTTCTTCAGGAAAATCTCTAGGCTACCACTGGGCCCAAACTCAGGGACAACTGTATTGATGATGGTACCATTGTACAACTGTCTGATACTTTTTACTGATAACTTTTTTTTTTTAACATAAGTGAGTGTGATTACCTGTGTGTTACAACCAAAGGCTCAGCATTAGGTAATTCCTGCCCCAGAGAATAATTACCAAATGCTTAGCCTCATTTTCAGTTATACAAATGATGGATAATTAAGTGGTAGTTCAAAAATACTTTGATAATCAATACCTTAAGGACAAGTGTTGATTGAGCTTGGTCTCTGCAGTGTACAGTTTCAAATGTTGTTGAAAATTGAGTGTATTTTCATTTGCTCATGAACATGAATAGCCTAATCAAGGCAGAGCATAACATTTTAAAGCAATGCTAAGTTAACCTTGACAACAGAAATGTATGTGTCAATACCAGTTCACTAGTACTTTTTATTCTATTGTGAACATTGTGTTCCTTTTTTAACTGACATACTTCTGTGGCTCTGTCCTCTCAGTCAAGTCTCAGAACTGAATAATATTCAGTAGTGATTTGCCAGTCAGTTTATAATGGTTATGCCAATAGCTTCTGTTTCTATTAGAAAATGTCAGTATTTCAAATTTTAACTTGGAAGAGTTAATATTTGACTGTACTTTTAGTAACTCCTAATGAGAACTATCAAGTCACTACACTGTGAGCCACTTATTTGCTAATGTTCCATAAACATTAGCCCATTTGAATGCCAGGTATCATATGAAATTAACCAGAGAGACCTGCCTGGCTGTGATGGTATCTCTGAGCAAAGTTCTCTGTCTGTGCTAATAAGGAATTGAAAGTATTTGAGGGAGGAGGAAAGTTAGGCCCTAAACTAAGGCATGCAGTTTGCAAATGATTCTTTCAATAAAAAAGGTCTCAACATAGATTTAATATTATCTCAGAGGATACAGATATGAATAAAAGTTCTTTCAAGAAGCTTCCTAGAATAAGGTGATGTACTAGCACCAGGCTCCCTATAGTACTAGGTGGTGAATGAAATTTAGGCCAGGAAGTAAAAGGAATGGGAGGTTATAATTCCTCCATGTTCCATTTGAATGTCACTATTACTCAGCTGTTTCTATTCCATTCCAAGATATGCACCTACCAATAATTCTTATATTAGTGTCTTGGTACAGTTGGAGGAATATGATGTAGAAAACATCTGTATGTGTGTGTAGAAATAGGTGGATATAGTCTCACGATGGGCATAAATGTTTTATAGGTTAAACCATTTTGCAAAATATCTTTATCAAATGCTTTATTCTGACATTGCTTACATCTAGATGTAAGTCCATACTTTCCTAGGGAGACAAATTCTTTTACACTCTTATCTCCGTGGGTGCCAGGCATTCAAATACTGTTTTGCCAGCTTACAAGAATTTAGGACCCAAAGGCAGTGAAAACTGATATGTAGAAAGAGTGATAACAATAAGTCATGCTACAATGTGTAGAAAACTAGAAAGCATCTTACCAGGACTTAAAATGTTTGGCTGGAGAGCTACATATTGGGATGTAAGAGGTTAATCAGTTTCTCTCCTGAGAAGATTCCTCAGGCCTATGATATGGTTAATGCCATGAGACATACAGTATTTAATAGCTGTTCAGCATCTCAGAGAAAAAATGATAGTTATTGTAGGAATATCACCGACAGATTATGGCTCTCAGGGATCCTGGGCAATAAGACATGAACATATTTCATGTTCTTTCCTTTGTGTTATGCCAGGTTTTGTTGGATGTCCGAGTAGTTAAGTGAGCAAAGAGGAAATAGGAGGAGGAGCTATCTACCTAAATTTGAGATTTAAGTACCATTTAGTTGTGTTTTCAATTATTTCTTATTTCTTCCTTCTAGAGTTTATCTTTTGTTATCTTTCAGACTCTTGACTTGAATTACCTTCATTAGAAATTTTGGGGAAATACCACTTCTTTTTATTACTCCATGGATAAATAGTCTGAAACAGAGAATCAAGGATGGACACTTAGAAAACAGTCTGAGGAGCTAATTCTCCTCATTACATGGAAGTAATGAATAGAAATAAGAATTCTCCCAAACGTGGGATAGGAATCTTGGCACCAGATTTTCTGCCAATAGTAGTTAGGGTGCCATTTTCCTCATTCAGTTAGAGATGGCATCCTTTCCTCTCTTTAGCAATAGATATAACATGACCTTAAAAATAAAACAAACCACTTACATTGCATGGCAATACAAAGTCAATTGCAGAGATTATAAAATTAGTTGTATGGGCACACACTGCTACATTTTTTTTTTTTTAAAAAGTGTAACTTGGAACACGCAGTGGACTAGAAGAGAACCTTGATTATCAATGAGGATACACTTCAGGGTAGGTTAAATATGGGACGCCACTTATGAAAAAAGTGTCATGCATGCATCAATTTATATATGAACCCAAGAACCACTGAACCCCTCCTTTCAGTTCCTCTGTCCAGTCTGTTTGGTTGGAATCTAAGCATCCCCTTAATGAGCTACTACCATTCTGAGGCACGAGAGTATGTTAATAACCCAGATTCTAAGTTCATCCTGAAGGTGAGGTCTGCCTTCTCAAGAACCAGGATGGTAGCTATCGCATTCCAGACAGCAAGGTAGAATAAAGAACAAGAGAAGGGTGAAGGTGTGTGCCAGCTGCCTTCCCAGGAAAGATGCCTCATGATACTTTTGCTTACATCCCATTCCAGTAGCAAGAACTTAGTAATAGAGTCTCTGGGCAAACATAGCTCAACCAAATAACTTATTACATGGATTAAGGGGAGAATAGATATTGGGAGAAAGTTAACAATCACACTTCCTTTTCTATTGCAATGGCACCTTGGCATCAGCAGGGAGAGTTTTAAAACTGTCGAAGGTGGTACCTGAAGCAGAGGGATAGATGCAGAGCAGGCAGTGGTGAGGAGCCCTGACTCGAGTCACACAGCCTAGGTTTGAATCTAGGCTGTTCTCAAATATGAAGAAGAAATATTATGGTTACCTTATTCCGAGTTTTTGTGATAATTAAATGAATATAAAACACTCAGCATGGCATCTGATACTTTCAAACCATTTGATAATTTTAGCCCTGATTATTAAAAGTAAAGTGAGAGGTTTTTGAGTACCTAAATGCATAGATATTTTCTGTACATTCCTACAACTGGGGGATATATTTACTCTCTTTTCCAGATATTTTATTTTTGGAAATAAGCTACCGTGCACATGCTTGTTTGGAGGGTGAGGTTGGTTCCTAACAAATTTAATGAGTGATTTTCTTGAATTTTCAATGGGTTCTGCATATTTCATTGGCCACCCTATAGGCTCTTCTTCATATTGGTTTTAATGTGAAGTGTATTACATTAAGAATTTACATGAGCCTCATCTCCATTGATGTGACAAAGTAGAAATTGTGCACCACATCAAGAGAAGGCCAGGGTTCAGCGATGGCAGCATGGAGGGGTATGCTGTGTTCACTTGTAAAGGGATGGATAGCTCTGAATTGTATTAATGTCAATCAAAATGTAAAAATCTGGCTTGTTCTTCATTTAGAAATGGTGATAGGAGACAAATGGGTGAAAGTGAAGCTTGATATTTCAACTTTGATGTGACAATTTTCTTAAGGTTATAGACAACGAAATAGCTGTGTCAAGATGTTTTGCCAACACCTAAATGCTCTTTGCTTCTCTCTTTTTCTTTCCTTCTCTAAGCCCCTTCTTTGTTCTGTGGGTTTTCTTTTGTAACTCCACCAGACTACAGCTTTGTCCCCCCTTCTTCCACTCCTTTCTGGTCAGGTACTGCTTTACTGCTTTTATATGTCTTTTCAACTTGCTTTTGTTTGCAAGTATTTTGACTTCTGTGTATGGCTTCTCATATAGATCCATCTCCTCCCAAAGAGCCCCTCCAGTCACATTCCCACCATGCACTTTCCTTTTCTCTGTCATCAAGTCATCATCTGTCTTGACATTCCAATCCTCTAGTTTTATGTGTGTGCTCGTGTTATGTATTTCAGCAAGACATTTTTTCTTTCATCAGTTGAAGAGTTGAGAGGCCAAAGTATAAAGGGAGAATGAAGTGCTTTATAAAACTAGTTTTCTTGAGGATCAGAAATTTTAGTTGGAAAAAGCCAGTGTTCATGTCTTTCCATTAAGAAAATAAACAGGACCAAAACCCCAACTTTATCTCCAAATACAAAAATAGGATTTAGTTCATATTGCTTTGAAGGATGACTGGTCATCTGCTTGTGCAGGGCATTCTGGTCTTAATTTCTGTCGTTAGCCAGAGAAAGTAAGGGCTATTTATGTGACATGTAGGGCATACATGATGACTGAATAAAGTATGTTTTCTTACAGATTTTTAAAAATTAACCTGTAAATCCCAATGGAATAATAAAATATAGTACTTAGAAGGCCCTTACAAGTCATCTAGTATAGACTTTTCTTTTATAGGTGAAAAGAATGTGGCCCAGAGGGGTTAAGAGAACTGTACAAGGTCACACAGTTAAGTTGATGATGGGTTTTTCCATCACTGGGGTGTTTTTATGTGTACGACTCTAAGACTAGTGCCCCAGTAATGGGATGGTTTTCAGTAAGGAAACTATTAAAGTGGTTTGTGTCCGAACAGTAAAATAAAATGACCTATTTTTGCTCCCTTTACAGTTCTGAAATCTACAGTATTGCCATTCGTTTATCTTATGATGGACACCTGGAGACTAAAAAATTTCTATCATTGCAAAGCTCTGGAAAATAGGCCAGAGATCCCAGTCTCCAAGAGGGCACAGTCATAACTGTAGCTGCCTAGAAACCGGGAACTGTTAAAAATATGATGTATGGCATTTCCCATGGGTTTTTTTCCCTTTCTTATACTTCAGTTTCTCTACCATTTAAGGTTTATAAAGTTCCACCAATCCCAAGTGAGTGATTCTCAGAATCACTGAAAATATAATTGAAAACACTTTATAACCCCAAGGAGCAACAGGTAGAGATGTTAATATGAAATGTGTTCTGAAACACCAGAGATGAACAGATGTCCAGCTTGAACTGAATTTTCCTTTCAGGACAGGCAGGTGAGGGCAAAGAAGAGGTTAGCTCCTCTCCTACCATTAAAAAACAAAAAATCTAAGAATAGGAGGCGAACACCCTGAATCTTGTTTTTGATTATGTATTTCAGTAAAGATTTTCTATACCATCTGAGCCACCAGGGAAGTTCTGTAAGATTTGTTTGAAACAAAGAAGATACATGGATGGTGTCTATTATTTTTTTCCATGAAACATGATTTAAGCTTCTTCACAAGTGAAATTATATATAAAAGAGTAACTGTCTCTAAATAGTTTTAGCTAAAAAAAAGGCTGTTTGAGGGGAGGAGATGCCATTTGACTAGAAGTAATGACTTGGATTCAGTAGGAGCCTTTCAGAGCAAAAACAAAAACCTTGACTGTTTCGAGTCTTAGCTGACAAGCTTACAAGATAAAAATGTGAAGCTTTTACCATAGAGGTTCTAGTTAAAAATGGATTACTATGCCATCAATAGGAAATTTATGCTAGTTATTTGAGATTCTGTCACCTTAGATAGTAACTTAGACATTAACCTTTTTTCCCGCCAAACTACAAAAACTAGTCCCTGTCTGGAAGTTCCTATGAAGAACATGAAAACAGAATAATCGGTCTTTAAACTTCGTGAACCTGACTACCGCTGATTGAATTGAAACAGCAGTTCTGCTGCTTTCAAGCCCCTCTGCCATCATCACTAGTGTGTAATGAAATCACGGCTGTGCATCTTGATAGCATCTATAACATCCATCTGATTAGCTTCTTATGGTTGGCAAAGTGTAAATCCATTCTGACGCGCCATCATTTCTTTACAGTGTTAAGTCCCAAGGTGCTGGGCATCGCCATTGCTCGGTATGACTTCTGTGCCAGAGATATGCGAGAACTGTCCCTGCTGAAAGGAGATGTGGTGAAGATTTACACGAAAATGAGTGCCAACGGCTGGTGGAGAGGAGAAGTAAATGGCAGGGTGAGCGTCCCTCTCGATGTGCTCATCATGGAAATGAAGGGGGCTGGCAGCCACTGGCACCCATGGTGCTGGGGGGGAACCCCCACACTACCTTACAGTTGTCATCCCCCACCCCGATCCTGGCTCCACAGGGGTGGTGTTCCTTACTGAAAACAGGGACTCCAGAAAAGTGCATTGCATGACTAGGATGCTGACATAAGTAAAGTTTACTTAGGCAAATTTGATGGCTTCCTATTGGGTAAAGAGTTTAGGAGCATGCCAGTTCTTTTGAGGCTGTAAGCCTCTTTTTAAGTCTAGAGCATCAACTTTATGTGGAGCACAAAATATCTGAGGGAGCCGCTAGTCTAAATTAGAAAGAGCAGGCATAGGACCTCTGTCTTTGTATCCTGTTCTATAGCAGAGAGAGAGAGAGAGCATTTAGTAGTAGAACCTCTTAATTTACATATTTGTGTCCTGGCAGATTAGAACACTGTTGAAGTGAATTTTATTCCACCCTTTCTACCACTCACTCTATTGGGCTTTTAGGAGCAGTTTAAACCAATCCTCTTCATCTGCAGTGGGCATTAAACCCCAGCTTAATTCTGGGTGTTATGAAAATGAAATGCTGTTTGTAGAGCCTTTTGAAGTGCTGGATAGAGAGTCACATTGCTGTGTTGGTTGCTTTTCCTTTTTAGGTGGGCTGGTTTCCATCCACGTATGTGGAAGAGGATGAATAAATTCCAGCCCAGCGTTGCACTGCACCAGGAATTGCAGAGAAGGGATTAACAGCAGCCTGTACAGCATTATGAATTCACTGAAGTGTTTAAAAAGCTGCCTTTCTGGCTATTCAACATCTTCCCTCTCTTTCCCCTCCTAAGTCTTAATGCTGGGATCTCTAAAGATGCTGGTACTGACAGATTAATGGCTCGCCTAGAGCTATGCAAGAAACAGCCTGCCCGTCTGTCGTCGTCAGGGACCAGGGCAAAGCCAAAAGCTTTTCTTCGCCCAGAAAGCACATTGGTTCAGGTTTCTTTTTATTTCGTCCAGTCAGACGCCATGAATGCCAGCCATTAGTAAATGTTTAATGTGTATTTACTTTCTTCTCATGTGCCATTCTCCAGAATTTTTGATGGTACAAAGAAGCAGAAGTTTAATTTTGCTTTCTCCAGCATGAAGAAAAATGGGAGTTCTGCCACTGGGGCAGCTTATTGAAAAGGTCCAGCATTACTTGTCTTAAATTGTCTGGCAAGGTGACTCATTGCCTGGCAAACACTTTTACCCTACCCCCCTACTACCACCAATGTTCCTTATGTGAAAGTTTAAGAGGCAAATGCTCAGCTTTGCTTAGTAAGTGACTAATGTGGGAGGGAGGAGTTAATTATTCATTTGAAGTCCTGATTATATTTGCAAACTTTTTCATAAGAAGACATACCCAAAAACGTGGATAAAAGAGTATCTTCATGTTAAATCTTCACAACCTTCATGATTTCATAGGGTTATTTTAGAAAATGTAGTACTTTACTTTATGAGATAATCTTGGCTGGGTATGTTTTTTTTAGGCAGTTACAAGATAACCTGAGTTAAGGTGCTATTGTTTACATAAACAGACCAATGACTATGATTTAGAGTAAGTCATTTCAAAGAAGCAACATTATTAACATATGCCTTTTCCTTCTCCCTGACTCCCCTGCCCAAATGAAAAAGACCTAGGACATACATGCTGATTCCCACATTTTCCTAGAGTTTTTACAGTAGCACAAACAACCTCGTTGAGGATTTCTGAAGGAAAGCACATGAAGGTCCTTTATGCATTTCGGGGACACACAGGAGGGTCACTGGACTTTTCTGATCTTATCCACTGAGGGCTCCCAGCACTCACTGAGGCTCTTCCCATCTGAGTCCATTTCCGGGTGTGTGTTAACTGGTGGGAAGATAAGTCTGCAGTGCATTTATCTGACCAAGTCTTCACTGTTTATATGAGGAGTCTAAGTACATTTTTCCTGGGATGTACAGAGTGCCCAGTCAAGAGAATCAAGTTAAGACACTAACCTGGCCCTTTCCTGATGAAATGTTTTCTCCATAGCAGAAGTCATGTTCTGACAAGACTCAGTGTCTACAGAAAACAGAAGCATTAACTTCATAGAGTCAAATTAGGAACATTTAGTTCTGAAATCTTGGATCATCTTTAAAATGAAGTAGGTGTGACTGGCCTTCTCCCCAACCCACTGCGGGCCAGAACTTGATGTTTGGTGGATACTTCTCCCTTTAGAGACCCTTGTGGGCTAGGACTTCTCAAATAGGATAGATTCAGGACCTTTACCTCAGAATTATGTAAACTGTGATTGTGTTTTAGAAAAGTTACTTGCTAAAACCAGTTAAGTTTTTGTATATGTGTAAATGATCATGAAATTGAGTTTTATAAGATGTTCTGTATAGTGAAGTTACACACTCAAGGTGTCTCTTGGAGTGGATTCTTTCCCATAAAGTCTTATCTGCAACATTGTGTCTGGGTAATGTTTTGTCTGTTACTGTCTGCCAAATGTTACGGAGAGCAGCTTCATACAAACTGAAACACTCCTGTGTAAAGTCCTGTAGCTTGTGCTGTTTCTTTTGTTGTTATTTTAGCCAACAGACTCCCTCTCTTGCTGCATTTCATGGACCTGGGGGTTTCCCAGCAGAGGATATTAGCGACCCTTTTCGTGACCTTACCATTTACATCTTTGTCTATGATTAATACTTCATATTGGAAACTTTAAATGCTGCGGATCTGTGTAGATTTCTAATACCAAAGACAGAAGTAAATGTTTTCCATATACTTTGTCTTGCCTGTATGCAGCCCTGTGTAATATGGTGAATTAGAGTGGTATTTCACTTTGTAATATTTTGTAAATATGTCAATATAATAAATAGTTACTACTTGCATTACATCGATTGAGAGCTGAAGTCTTTCCTTCGAACAGTTCCATACATAATTCAACATGTGCAGATCTCATCATCAACACAAGACTAGCAGCCTGTGATCTGCAGTAGTTGCAGATACATATCATTGACATGCTGACCACGTGCCACACAGTTCTGAATGCTTTATGTGCTCTAATTTACACTAACCCCTGGAGGTATGACCCCATATTATCTCCACTTTTCAGATGAAGGAACAAGCATTTTGAGAGGCTGTAACTTGAGCCACCTTACAGAGCTGGCAGGCGTGAAGAAATAAGAGTTCCAACCTGGGTGGTCTGACTCCAGAGGCTGTACCACCACACTTAATAGGGGCAAAAGGGTTTCCTTGGTGGCTCCAGCAGTAAAGAATCTGCCTGCCAACGCAGGAGACACAGGTCCGATCCTTGAGTCGGGAAGAAAATGGCAACCCACTCTCAGTATTCTTGCCTGGGAGCTCCCACAGAGAAGCCTGGTGGGCCACAGTCCACAGTTTCGCAAAGAGTCAACATGACTTAGAAACTAAACAAAAACAACAGGGGCAAAAGGGAGTTTAGGGATGTAAGACTGCACAGTCGAGCAGCTGCGTTACAAGAGTGGTTTAAATGATTGAAGATGAACACAACTCAGAAACATTCTCCTACTCCTGCCTCCTAAAAGAGAGCCTCAGATAGATATTGCCTAGAGAGATAGGTGTCAGAGATTGACCTTCTTCTACTTTGATTCAACCTTTCCATAGAAAATGATGACTAAGCCAGAGAGACTTGGAGGCAAGTTTCCTTTGGCAGAGCAGGCCTGTGGGTTGTCCCCGGTGGTGGAGGCAGGTTGGCTCAGAACAGCAGGGAAGCCCATTCCTTCTGAAGAGCGGGGAAAGTCAATTCCAAGGTAATAGCACCTGGTCGATGTCACCAGCACACCATGCTCAGAAATACAAAATCTCCCCTATTTCATTACAGTATGGTGGGTGACCCCAGTCCTGGTTCCACTACTTGAAGGGCTGGTTCCTCTGGATTTCTCTTCAACATGTTACCATTTATGCGACTTTAGACCTTGTATCTTATCATCACCACACTTACCACCACCAATAATGATAAGAACTCCCTATGTATTAGTTAACATGGGAATAACCCATATAAATCATTAAAATATTGTCTTCCATCACGTAACTGAAGTAAAATATATTGATAATTAGTCTCTAGGTGCCTTGCTTTTAGTTTGACAACTGCAGAGTGGTAAGAGTGATAAAAGCGTCATCCCAGACATCGGCATCTCTGGGCTCCCACCCCACCTCCACCATACAGGGGCTCAGCCAATCAACGTGATGACAGCAGGCACTTGACAGGGTGGCCGTGGGGCTCAACTGAGACCGTACATATAAGGTGTCGTTGTGCCTGGCTTACACGGGGCCGTTTTCATCACTGCCATTATGGCGGTCACCGTCAGACAGATTCGCTGTCAAACCTGCGTAGCTGCTGTATGAATCTCCGAGCTCCTTCAGTGTGCGTCAGGCTCACTTACTGGACTAAGAGGCAAAACTACAGATTCTCAGGCAGTCTTTCTGGGGTGGTGTTGAATCATTTGGTATCATAGAAAGCTTTAGCAGTGGCACCCGGGTTCAAACCCTAGCACCACCAGTGACCTTCCGGGCACCAATTTCATCTTCTGAAATAAAGGTGATAATTGTAAGTGTCTGAGAGAGCTGAAGGGAAAACCATAACATATGAAGAAAAAGATGCCAGTAAAGAGCCTGGCACACAGTAGATACTCAAGAAATGTTGATCCCCTCCCCCCTGATGAATTGTAAAATGCCTAGGGACCAGATTATGGACTGGAAGCTATAATTTAAAATACTAAAGCTCGTGTTTTCTTATACATGATTACATTTTGAACATTCGAATTACAGATGGAATGAAAAGGTGTGTGTTCAGGAAGATTAATGTTCAAACCCACAAACAACCTCAGAAGTTGAATTTAACAGCTCTACATTATTTTGTCTAGGAAAATAGGATTATCACCCACCTCATAATCATTTAGACTTAGTCCATTAGTCACTTCATTTTTCGCTGAAACTAGTTTTCTGGGATTGGTTGAGCTCTGATTAGAAATGTTATGCTCTAGCATCTGGCAGACTTTGGAAGGTATCCTATTGTAAGTAATGAACAAGTCCCTAAAAAGAGGTCAGAAGGAATCCTTTCTCAAGTTAGGTGCCATCAGTTAGACAGGATTCAGGGAAATAATGACAGAGAAACAACTCCTCTTGAAGCACTCTAGACTGGCTCTGTCAGGAAGCTCCAGAATTTCTAGGCACAGTAAGTCACAGTGACCCAGACATTGAGAGACCTCAGAGCAGAAACAGAATGAACACAAATCACTCCTCGCCCTGTCTGCTAATGGACACTGGGGCCCATGTTGAGCCCGTGGGTGGGGGGTAAACCCCAGAAGAGTGGACCCTCCTCTGCTGGCACAGTCATGGCCCCCTCTCCAGCTGAGCGACCCTGGGGAAAGCACACAGAGCCCCTGAATCTTTGTCTCTGAGAATGAAGGGGTTAACCAGTTGAAAACCATTATTTCTATTTAAGCTCCATGGTTTTATGAAGTTATTCTGAACTACAGAAGAGACAAAAGACTTCACCAATGTATAGAGGTTTTAGAATATGCTAGTACTAACTAGGACAGTCAAATCTCTGTTGAGCTGCACTCAAGATTCTTTGCACAATCATTTCGTGGCTGTCAGTGGCACAGGGGCAGATCCATGGGTCTGCCGTATGCACCACAGTACCCTTAGTACCATCCACTGGCACGTGCCGGAAGCCAGGGAATGTTCGTGCAGTGAGCAGATCCCCAGCACTCCTGTGTGGGGACCTGTGGGCAGGCACGGGCCCTAGGTTCCATGGCTGAAAAGCTAAATGTGCTTGGACTTTGACTCCAGCAGTTGCGTTCTGCCTGGATGGTTGCAACCGAACCTCAGAAACCACAGCGCCTTGAGGTGGCACTGGAGCCTGGCCAGCTCTTGGCTGCTGTCATGACACCAGCCCCCTTTCTCTCCTTCTGAATTAACTGCTTGGGCACGTGTGCTCTGGACATCACACCACCTGGGCTGCCCCAGCAGTACTTTTCAGTTGTTACTGCTCCGTGCCCACAGGAAGCAGAATGCACATGATCTGCATTTAGTACATCTTCCTTCTGCCAATGATTTAAAAAAAAAAAAAAAAGTATCCCTACATTTGGGATCTACAGCTCATGGAATCTTTTCAGACTACTTCTCACTGAATCCGGAGCAGCACAACTCTGAAAGGCAGCTAGGGCAACCTTCATCTATGAAACAACAAAGCACAGGAACTTCCAATTTCTCAGAATTCCTAAGGCCTTTCTCCACAGGAGCTTCTATCTACATTGTGGGCATTCGCTGAGGTCCTAGGTCAAGAGGCAGCACAACTGGGTCAAAATCCTCATACTTCTTGCTGTCAGCACATACTGATGTGTTTGAAATGTGTCAATAAATCTAATAATGTCTCCAAGTCTGATCAACAAATGCGTTTGGATTTTCTAGTGATTTGAATGACCTTGCCTCCATGAGGGTAAGTTTTTTGTTTTTTCCAATGATTATTTAGGTTTTTGTCTCCTCATTTGAATATTTTTAAAAATCTCATTTAATTCTGAGAATTCAAAGGTTGGTAACATTGCATCTTTGAATCATGAAAACTCTTGTTCTGGTTGAATAACTGTTCTACACAAGAGCTAGAACTAGTTTTTAAAGCATCTGACCTATTTTAATATTCTAATCAACCTTTTTGTCTGAGCAACTGCATAGATTAATGGTCAAGGCCTCAGCTTTAGAATTGGACTGTCAGGCTCCACCACATACTGGCTGTATGACCCTGGGCAAGATGCTTACACTGCTTGTTCCTCAACTTTTCTTTAGTTAAGATGGGGGTGATGAAACACTTTATTTCAGACAGTGTTCATGAGGATTAAATGGGGCAACATGTATAAACAGAGCTTTGATATATTTGCATTTTGGCCATTTAATATACAAAAATAAATGGTACAGGCTAAATTCTGACGTGAAAAAAATCTCTTGTATTTATGTATATTTGCCTTTGGAAGAATCATCTTAAGATAACTTTTCACATCAGCAGTCCTTTAAAATTGATGACCACAAATCAAACACAGTACATGGTATATTAGTTGTCTACCTCCATGTAACAAACGAGTCCAACCCTTATTCATGGAGGACAACAAACATCTTTTTTCCCACAGTTTCTGTGGGCCAGGAATCAGGGAATATATTAGTAGAGGTTTCTGGCTCAGAATCTCCCATAAGCCCTCAAAACAGTCACCCAGGGCTGCAGCCCTCTCACAGCTCAAGTGGGGAAGAATCAGCTTTCAAGCTCAGTCATGTGGGCTTCCCTACATGACTGACTTACAAGATGGCAGCTGGTTTTTCTCAGAATTGCACCATCCAAGAGCACTCAAGGTGTAAGCTAGTCTCTTTATACTGAATCTCAGAAGTAACAGCCCATCACCTTGACCTATTCTATTCCTTAGAAAGTGAGCTACTAAACCACCTCACATTCAAGGGGAAGGAAGGGATTATACACAGCCTGAATACCTGGGCAAAGCGATCACTGGGGACCATCCTAGCAACTGGGTAAACTGAAAGATCTTTTAAGCCAAGTATGAGGTTTGCCTAAAAAGCACAGGTTATTTTTGGTGAAATTTATTTGATTAAAATTTAGTTCTTTGTTTAAAAAAAAAAAAGATTAAAAAAATAATTTCTTGTTGATTCCTTAAGTCAATTATTTGTCGTGTTCCACACTCTGCAGAGGATTTAGGCGATAATAAGAGGATTGACTCCTCAGAGTTGCTCATTTTCTGTCCTTTCTCATTTAGGAAATGCCCCTCCTGGGAGTCTGTGCTGGGAAATAGAGAGAAGGAGGAGTGTTTTCAGACACATAGGAAGTGGAATCAATCTCACAGTAACAGAAAAGTGAAAGCAGCAACTCAGTATGCTGTGGAAATATAGCTGTTGAAATTTTAAAATTATAATATCTCCAAGTGTCGGGCAAATCATCCATTCATTCAGGAAATATACACTGGGCTCCTGTGATGTATTCCACCATTCAAAGGCTTTGCGGATACAACAACAAACCTGCCAGTTTCTACACTTGAGAAGCTTACGTGCCTGCAGATGATGACAAGCAATCAAGAGATACATGGAATTAGGTACTGAGAGGTGTTACTGAAAGAGGAAAGTAAGTGTTATTCTTCATAGGTTGGTCAAGGAAATTAGTTTTGAACAAAAACCAAATTTAAGTGAAAGAGGGAAAAAAGATGTGAATATCTATGTGAATAGAATTTGTAGAATAGGAAGGTCCCGTATTCTTGTGGAGATAATCCCACAGACAGAGGAGCCTGACAGGCTACAGTCCATGGAGTGGCAAAGAGTCAGACATGACCGAGTATGCATGCAAGGTGCAGTGGGGTTGCTGAGAGTCACAAGGAAAAGAGTAATAGGAGATCATGTCAGACTGGATTGGTCTTGAGGGCCCAGTAATGAGGGAGGTGAGAGCCACTGGAGGGCTTTAAACTGGGCAATGACATGATCCCATGTATATTTCAGAAGCTCACAGAGGATGCTATAACTTGAGACAGAGCTAAACCTGGGAAATTAACGTTCTGCCATTCCTCCACTGGGCTTCCCTGGTGGCTCAGTGAAAAATAATCTGCCTGCCAAAGAAGGAGATGCAGGTTTGATCCCCAGGCTGGGAAGATCCCCTGGAGAAGGAACAGGCAACCCACTCAAGCATTCTTGCCTAGGAAATTCCATGAACAGAGAAGCCTGGTGGGCTACAGTCCATGGGGTTGCAAAAGAGTTAGACATGACTTAGCAACTCAACAAATTCCTCCATTAGTAACTCCTATACTAGTTTGCTAGGGCTGCCGTAACAAAAGTACTACACACCATGTGGCTTACACAATAGGAGTGCCTTGTCCTGACAGTTCTAGATGCAGGAATCCGAGATCAAAGTGTTATCAGAGCCATGTTCCCTCAGAAGGCCCTAGAGAAGGACCTATTCCAGGACTCTCCCAGAGTTTAATAGTAGTTCTTTGGTTTGGGATACTAATTTCCACATCCTACTTTCCCTGTGCGTGTCCAAATTTCCCTTTTATAAAGATATCAGTCATAGTGGGTTAGAGTCCTACCCCTCTGCAGTATGACCTCAACTAAACTACCTACGCAAGGACCCTATTTCCAAATGAGGTCAGAGTTTGAGGTATTGGGAGGTGAGAACTACAACATATGAATTTTGGAAGGAGACAATTCAACCCCTAACAGCTTTCTTCCTTATATTCTCAGATTCCTAAAAAAAATAAACAGCTTCAGCAGAGACTGGCAGGGAGAGGATGCAACATGGGAAGAAAAAGTGAGCCCTCCATGGACTGTAGCCTGCCAGGCTCCTCTGTCCATGGAATTCTCCAGACAAGAATACTAGAGTGGGTTGCCATTCCCTTCTCCAGGGGATCATCCCAAGACAGGGATCAAATCCAGGACTCCTGGATTGCAGGCAGATTCTTTACCATCTGAGCCACCAGGGAAGCCCAAAGTGAACCAAAGGGAGACCAAAACCACACCTCTCAAACCTGTTCAGAGTCTGCACTGCTCAGGTTCAAGGGGTATAAACCAAAGACATAATTGGAAGACATGAAAGTAGTTGCCAATAGAAACAATACTGCTTCTACCCACGTATTCTTTAGCTTCTCAGGCCATCAGTCCCAAGTGAATGACCCCTTTTCTTTTCTCACCCTGTGTGTCAGGATCACACATCACCTTGCCAAGGAGAGGAAAGCTCTTAAAGAGCTTCTATGTGATGAGCTCATCAGGAACAAGCAGCCTATTTACATGAACGAGTGAAATGCTTCTGAATCCTGTGCAAATTAGACCTGAATATATGAAGGAGGGAGGGAAAGTGTGCCGCGGTTTTGTCCAAAGGTGGGAAAGTGCCCTCAGCAGTTATTACACTTAATGTTGAGATATTGTTGCCTGGGCACTTTGAAGGCAAAAATTTACATTAATGATATGTGTTGAAATGAATCTACATTAGTGTGGAAAGTTATTTCCTTTTTCTTCAGGCTGGTCTACTGATACTACTCAATTTATTTTGCATTTTCCTGAGAACATTGGACAGAGTCCTGCTTTTTGAGATCCTGCCTCAAAGATGACGTTAAGTAGCTAACCAGGAGGATCATGAAGCAAACAGGGAATCAACCTTGGAATGATGCCTTTGCTTGCTGCCCCACTGCTTGAAGCCACTGAACAGAAAGACTCCAGTGAAAACCTGATATACTCTCTTGGGACTTAGCACAGCCCAAAATACAATTAAAGTTGTGCAAAAAGCCAAACTTGAACTTGTGATCACATAGCAAGTTATTTTTAAAACAGCAGTTTCAAAGTCCTTAAGATGTTAAAAAGTGCATGCATTTCTTCCTTACAGTTTTATAATATAATGAGTAGGGAGATGAAAGAGCACAGGAGAATAAGGCAAAGTAGGTTGAGTCTTGGCTCCTTTCACCAAGTCAAGAGACTCTGAGTGGAATCTCTCTCTCTCTCTGGAGCTCAGTTTTCTTACCTGTAGGAGGAAGGCATCAAATTTTGATTTCTGTGCCTACTTCCAGTTTTAGCATTCTTTCATTATGTGCCAAGACATTTGACAAGTATTTTGCCAGGAGACAAAATCTGTAAATGGGTCAGGAAAGTGAAGTTTGAACAAAATTGGGGTGTACAACTTCAAGTGAGGGAAGACTTAAATCAGTCTCTTTAATAGCTCTATTGCTTCTACCTTACACCAAGTCAACCTTATCTCACCGAGATTATTCTAAGAGCCCGGCCCCCAACTGCAATGCCTCCCCCTATTTTTGCCTTCATCCAATTCTGATCACATCACTTCATTTCTGTTTTCAGATTTTAACAGCTCCCATTCATTCAATGCATGTATTAAGCACTGACCTATGTGCATGGGTGCTATAGGTATGTAGTGATAAAACACCACAACTCTCAGTTCTGGTGGAGCCTAACTTTTTATTGGCAAGAACAGGGAGACAGATGAATATATATGAAAATTTTAGGAAGCGATAAACAGCAAAGAAAATCAGAGCAGAGGAAGGGTTACTTTAGACATGGTAGCCATGGAAGGCCTCTCTGAAGAAGTGAGAGGGAGGGAGCCTCCCATGTGACTATCAGGGCAATGCATGGCAGGCAGAGAGAAGAGCCAATGCAGAATCCTGGGGTGGGATGTGCTTAATTTTGCAAGTGGATCTGTTTATAGAGCAAAGTGAGCTAAGGGAAAGGTGAGCAGATGATGAGAGAGGAAGCTAATCTTGAACCAGATCACCCAGGACCTTGTGAATAATGGAAAGAACTTTAGATTTGATTTTTTCAAAAAATCCATTGGAGAGATTTGAGCAGGAAAGTGGCATTCTAAAGAGTCATTCTGGCTTATTGGTGGAAGTTTTACTAAAGAGACCAAAGTAGATGCAGAGAGACCGGAGTGATCATAGAAGCATGATGGTATAACCCAGATGAGAAACAATGGTGGCTCATCCTGGGATGATGTCACAGGATGTGTAAGAAGTACTGGGATCTTGGATATATTTTGAAGTCACTGCTAGCTTTATTTACAGTGTGAATGTGGAATGATGAGAAAAACAGAATCATTAGAACTGATGTCAACATTTTGCCTTAAATGGTGTTCAAGCAAGTGCATGGTGTCATGAATTTATGGTGAAGGGTGAGCAGCTGATTTGGGAAGGGAGAAGAGAAGTCAACTGCTCACGTGTAGATACATAAAATCTAAAATGCCCATTCACCATCTAATCATAGATACCAGGTAAGAAGTTGGGTATGAGTCTGTGGTTTGAGAACTTAGGAGAGGATAAAAATATTTGGAAATGAGCAGCATATTTGAAGTCATGGGACTTAATAAGATCATCTTAGCAAACGAATGTAGGAAAAGCAAATCAACGACTGAGCCCTGGGGCACTTTGGCATTTACAGGTGGGGTGGAAAAGACACCAGCATTGGAGACAAGTCACCGGAGCCCATTCATAGACTTTCTCTACAACTACTCATGAACTTGTGTCTGCACCAACATCTTTCCCTCTTGGTATTACATGAACTATCCATGCTCCTGTCTAAAGCCTACCAATTCACTTACACATGGAATCCCATTCCTCTCCTGTCCTCAAAGACATCACTCCAGTGATTATCTCTCTCCATTCAGAAAATCCAGGTTTCTTTATCAGACCCTTCCCATCAAGATATAAACTTCTTCAAAAAAAAAATCTCCATTTAGCTACCGTCCATTTTATGTCTCCTCTAAAGCAACGTTCCTCAAAACAATTCAAGTTGCTACCACTAATTCTTCTTCCAGTGTCTCTTGAACCTACTCCAGTCTGATCTTTGACCTCAAGACTCCACCAAAACTTCCTCTAAAATCTTTCACATTACTAGGAAATCAAACCCAACAATATATTAAAAGGATCACATGCCATGATCAAGGGGGATTTATCTTAGGGCTGTAAGGATATTTCAATATCTGCAAATCAGTGTGATATGCCACATTAACAAATTGAATAAAAATGAAATGATCATCTCAACAGATGCAGAAAAAGCTTTTGATAAAATTCATCATCCATTTATGATTAAAAAAACAAAACTCCAGAAAGTGGGCACAGCGAGAAACTACTTCAATGTTAAAAGCCATATATAACAAACCCACAGCTAACATCATATTCAGTGGTGAAAGCATTTCCTCTAAGATCAGGAATAAGACAATGTCCATTCTCACCATGTTTATTCAACACAGTTTCGGAAGTCATAGTTACAGCAATAAGAGAAGAAAAATAAAATGAATCCATATAGAAAATAGTAAAACTGTCATTGTTTGCAGGTTACATGAAAATCCTAAAGATGCCACCAGAAAGCTGGTAGAACTCATTAATGAATTCGATAAAGTTGCTGGCTGCAAAATTAATACTCAAATCTCTTACATACTATACACTAAACCAACCTAAAAGACCTTATAGAACCAACACCAAAAAAAAAAAAAAATGTCCTTTTCATCATAGGAGACTTTGCAAAAGTAGGAAATCAAGAGATATGTGGAATAACAGGCAAGTTTGGCCTTGGAGTACAAAATGAAGCAGGACAATGGCTATCACAGTTTTACGAAGAGTATGCACTGGGCATAGCAAACACCCTCTTCCAACAACATAAGAGACAACTCTACATATGGACATCAACACATGGTCAATACTGAAATCAGATTGATTATATTCTTTGCAGCTGAAGATGGAGAAGCTCTATATAGTCAGCAAAAACAAGACTGGATTTTTGATCCGACTGGCTCAGATCATGGACTCCTTATTGCAAAATTTGGACTTAAATTGAAGAAAGTAGGGAAAACCACTAGACCATTCAGGTATGATTAAATCAAATCCCTTACGATTGCATAGTGACAATGACAAATAGATTCAGGGGATTAGATCTGACAGAGTGCCTGAAGAACTATGGACAGAGATTCATAACACTGTATGGGAGGCAATGATCAAAACAATCCCCAAGAAAAAGAAATGCAACAAGGCAAAATGGTCATCTGAGGTGGCCTTACAAATAGCTGAGAAAAGAAATTAAGCAAAAGGCAAAGGACAAAAGGAATGATACACCCATCTGAATGCAGAGTTCCAAAGAATAGCAAGGAGAGATAAGAAAGTCTTAAGCAAACAACATAAAGAAATAGAAGAAAACAATAGAAGAGGAAAGACCAGAGATCTCTTCAAGAAAATTAAAGGTACCAAGGGAATATTAAATGAAAAGATGAGCAGAATAAAGGACAGAAATGGCATGGTCCTAACGGAAGCAGAAGATATTAAGAAGAGGTAGCCAGAATACACAGAAGAACTGTACAAAAATGTCTAACGACTTTGAAAACCATGATGGTGTGGTCACCCACCTAGAGCCAGACATCCTGTGGTGGGAAGTCAAGTGGGCCTTAGAAAGCATTACTATGAGCAAAGCTAATGGAGGTGACAGAATTCCAGCTAAGCTACTTCAAATCCTAAAAGATGATGCTGCGAAAATGCTGCATTCATTATGCCAGCAAATTTGGAAAACTCAATAGTGGCCATATGATTGGAAAAGGTCAGTTTTCATTCCAATCCCAAAGAAGGGCAATGCCAAAGAATTTTAAACTACTGCACAATTGCACTCATTTCACACGCTAGCAAGGTAATGCTCAAAATCCTTCCAGTGAGGCTTCAACAATACATGAACCAAGAACTTCTAGATGCTCAAGCTGGATTTAGAAAAGGCAGAGGAACCAGAGATCAAATTGCCAGCATCCACTGGATCATATAAAAACCAAGGGGATTCCAGAAAAAACATTGACTTTTGCCTCATTGATTATGTTAAAGTCTTTGTATGGATCATAGCTAACTGTGGAAAATTATTCAAAAGAGAGGAATACCAGACCACCTTACCTGCCTCCTGAGAAACCTATATGCAGGTCAAGAAGCAACTGTTACAATGAGACATGGAACAATGGACTGGTTCCAAATATGGAAAGGAGTACATCCACCCTAAGGCTGTATATTATCACTCTGCTTATTTAACTTACATGCAGAGTATATCATGTGAAATGCCAAGCTGGATGACTAACAAGCTGAAATCAAGATTTCTAAGAGAAACAGCAATAACCTCAGATATGCAGATGACACCACCCTTATGGCAGAAAGCGAAGAAGAACTAAACAGCCTTTTGATGAAAGTGAAATAAGAGAGTGACGAGAGGGAAAACTAAGATGGCGGAGGAATAGGACGGGGAGAACACTCTCTCCCCAATAAATATACCAAAAGAACTTTTAAAGGCAGAGCAAACTCCAAAAAACAGGAACTGAATGCTGGCAGAGGACATCGGGCATCTGGAGAGGCGACCCATTGCCGACGTGAGGAGGTAGGACAAAAGAAAGAAAAGAAAAAAAAAAGTAGAGGGAGAGACAAAGAGCTGGGGACGGGCTCCGTCCAGGAAGGGGAGTCTGGAATAAAGAGGAAAAAAAAAAAAAAGAGGAGAAAGGTTTCCAAATACCAGGGAGCATTCTCTCTGGCAGATCTGCGGTGGATCTTGGAGAGCAATATAGCTGAGAGCAGAAGCAGATTAATGGCTAAGCCCTGCAAGGTTCGTCTCTAGCTACAAGGCACAGCCGAGCAGCAGCACAGCCAAAGCGGACTGCTCCTGCTCAGGGAGGGGCGGGCCGCGGGCTCAGGGAACGGAGCAGCCTGAGGGACCTAACCTTCCAGGAAAAGCACCCCCCCCAGGCCCGTGCACAAAACAAAGGGCGGTGAGGAGTCAACAGAGAGGCTGGGCAGCTGCGGGCTGCGGACCGGCCCAGCCCCCGCCTGAGAGCAGTGGGCATAACCCAGCCCCGGGGAGGCTAAGCAAGACTTCTGGGGATTCTGGACAGATCGGCGCTGTATACACCTTAGAAGGAGTGCTCAGCTGCACGAGCGGCCGGGCCGGGGGAGAGGAGAAGCCCCACTCCCCAACTGTGCTGGGCAGACGACAGAGAGCCTGAGCAGAGGGGGCGGGGGAAGCCCTCTCACCAGGAGCAGGGCAAACTCCAAAGC
>ML664070.1:1755031-2098191 GCA_007570785.1 Antilocapra americana | reverse complement strand
TGGACTTTGTGGATGAGGGTAAGGGTGGGATGATATGGGAGAAGGGCATTGAAGCATGTTAATTGTCATGTGTCTAATCAATCGCCAGCCCAGGATTGATGCTCGGGACTGGTGCAGCGAGATTTCCCGGGGGGGAGGGAGGAGGGAGGGGGGTTCCGGAGGGGAAGCATATGTAAACCCATGGTGATATCATGACAATGTATGGCAAAAACAATAAAAAAAAAAAAAAAGAAATAAGAGAGTGAAAAAGTTAGCTTAAAATTCAACATGCAGAAAACAAGATCATAGCATCTGGTTTCATCACTTCATGGCAAACAGATGGGGAAACAATGGAAACAGTGACAGACTTTATGTTTTTGAGCTCCAAAATCACTGCAGATAGTGACTGCAGCCATGAAATTAAAAGACGTTTGCTCCTTGGAAGAAAAACTATGACAAACCTAGCCAGGGTTATTAAAAAACAGAGAGTAAAATGCCTAAGAATATACCTACTAAGGAGGCAAAAGACCCGTGCTCCAACAACTATGACACTGATGAAAGAAATCTGATATGAAACAAATGCCACATTCGTGGAATGGAAGACTACTGTCAAAATGACTATACTATCCAAGGAAATCTATAAATTCAATGCAATCTCTGTTGAGTTACCAATGGCATTTTTCACAGAACTAGAACAAAAAAATTTTTCAATTTTTGTATAGAAACACAAATGACCCTGAAATATCCAAAGCAATCTGAGAAAGAAAAATTGAGCTGGAGGAATCAGGCTCCCTGACTTCAGATTATACTACAAAGTTACAGTCATCAAAGTGGTATGGTACTGGCACAAAAACAGAAATATAGATCAATGGAACGGAAAGCCCAGAAATAAGCCTGCACACGTGTTCAATTAATCTATGACCAAAGGAGCAACAATATACAATGGAGAAAAGGCAGCCTCTTCAATAAGTAGTGCTGAGATAACTGAACAGCTACTTGTAAAAACAAAAACATGAAATTGGAACACTCTTTGGCACCATACACAAAATTAAACTCAAAATGGAATTCAGATCTAAATATAAGACTGGATACTATAAAATTCTTAAAG
This sequence comes from Antilocapra americana, assembly GCA_007570785.1. Classification (NCBI taxonomy): domain Eukaryota; kingdom Metazoa; phylum Chordata; class Mammalia; order Artiodactyla; family Antilocapridae; genus Antilocapra; species Antilocapra americana. Next base: position 2,097,104 of record ML664070.1, on the reverse strand, counting down.
GAAAACAGGCAAAACACTCTTTGACAAAAATTTCCAGCAACATCTTTTTCAGTCATCTCCTAGAATAATGAAAAGAAAAACAAAAGTAAATAAATGGGACCTAATTAAAATTTTAAATAAAACGTTCTGCACAGCAAAGGAACTATAAACAAAAAGGCAACCTACAGAATCAAAGAGAGTATCTGTAAATGATGTGACTGACAAGTGATTAGTTCAAAATAAACAAACAGCTCAGCTTAATATATTAAAAAAATATCAAAAAATGGGCAGAAGACATAAACAGACACTTAGCCAAAGAAGACATGCACAGGTGGCAAAAAGCCACATGAAAAGATGCTGAGTACTGCTAATTAATAGAGAAATGCAAATCAAAACTACAATGAGGAGTCACCTCACAGTGGTCAGAATAACCAACAGCAAAAACTACAAATAAATACTGGAGAGGATGTGGAGAGGACAGAGAGAAATAAATTAGGAGTTTGAGACCAAAATATACATACTATGTATATAAGATAAATAATCAACAAAGACCTACTGTATTGTACAAGTATACTCAACATCTTATAATAACTGAAATGGAAGAGAATGTAAAAAGTATCTACTTACATATATGTGTATATATATATATACACACACACATATATATATATATAAACTGAATGACTTTTCTGTATATCTGAAACTAACAACATTGTAAATCAACTATATTTCAAAAAAAATTAAAATATACAAATACCTCAATGTCAAAAATGCAAACAACCCAATCAAAAAACAGGCAGAAGATCTAAATAAGACATTTCTTCAAAGAATAAAGGCATATAACCAAAAGACACATGAAAAAATGCTCAATGTCACTAATTATTAGAGAAATGCAAATCAAAACTACCATGAGGTATCAGTTCACACCAGTCAGAATGGCCAACATCAAAAAATCTATAAATAATAAATGCTGGAGAGGGTGTGGGGAAAAGGGAAGCTTCCTATACTGTTGGTGGGAATGTAAATTGGTATAGTCACTATGGGGAACAGTACAGAGGTTCCTTAAAAAGCTAAAAATAGAACTATTATATGATCCAGAGAAAAACATAATTCAAAAAGACATATGGACCCTAATGTTCATAGGAGCACTATTTACAATAGCCAAGATATGGAAGTAACTTAGTGTTCATCTCATCAACAAATGAAAGGATAAAGAAAATGTACCTATATACAAAAGAATATTACTCAGCCATAAAAAGAATGAAATAATGCTATTTGCAACAACAAATTACCATATTAGTGATTACCATATTAAGAGAAGCCACAGAGAAAGACAAATATCATGTTATCACTTATATGTGGAATCAAAAAAATGGTACAAATGAACCTATGTACAAAACAAATACATTAACAAACACAGGGGAGGTGGCAAGAGGGATGAATTAGGAGTTTGAAATTAAAATATACACACTCCAATATATAAAATAGATAACCAACAAGAACCTATTATATAACACAGGTAACTATACTCAGTATCTTATAATTTCATGTAATGGGAGAGAATTTAAAAAAAAGTATAATTCATTCAATAAGTACTTAGTTACTTAGTGTCTACTCTCCACTTACATCATCCATGTCACTAGAGATATGGCAGTGAACAGGCCAAAGCCCTTGCTATCACGGAGCATGGCACATCCTAGTAGATAGACAAACAATGGCAGCCAGGTGAAGAAAATGTTTCAAAATGGAGGTGATCAGCTGCATAAGTAATCCTGAGTAATCAAGTGAGATGAGGACTGTGAACTGACCACGGGACTTGGTTTAGATTCAGGCTTAGATTAGGGGCTGGGTGGTAACCCTGACATTGTAAGTTTTAGTGAAGGGTTAAATTAAAATTCTGGGGTTCTAGATAAAATGGCAGGTGACGAGTAGGCTGTAACAAGTGTCCTCAACTCCTCTCAAGACACTGTGAAATGTCTTTCTCTGTTTTCTGAAACACTGTCTTGAACTTTTTTCCAGGTCTCAGGTTAGATACCATTCTTTAGCAAAGTATTTTCTGAGAATTTAAATTTTCTTCCTCTGTCAGTTTCTCTCATGGGCTCATTTTCCATTATTACACTATCATGTTTAGAATTATGGATTTAGGTGTTTGAAATTCACTTATATATCCCACTATTCAAGTTCATTAAGGCTGTTGTAAGGCCTGCAAAATGAATACCTAGAGTGTCACTGGCACAATAAAGTTCTTGCTTGAATTAATGAACAAAGAATGATTAATTAGTCTTTTCCTCTGGGGCTGTAGTGGACTGTGCCATATCAACTTGGTTAAATGGAACTACATTTCCCAGAATCCCATTCCCTTTGTCTCCCTAGAGTAAATTTTGCAAAACAAGAACTAGCACAAGATTTGGAAAGTAAAAGTAAAGAAATAGGCATTACTTGAAGAAGGTCTCACAATCAAAGACAGTAAGTCTTCTACATTACTTGAAGAAACTTCAAGTTGTGAACTTTCAAAGATGCTATCATCAGCATGAGTGAAACTGCAACCTCTCTTTTATTGCTGACAATCCTTAAGTTCTACAAACTCACACCTCCCCTAGTAACTCTTCCTGCCTTTTCATTCAATGCCAGTTCCTGTATGCCAGCTATTCTACTGTACCACTGTACTTTCCAAAGTACTGTATTGTAAGATTAAAATGCTTTATCTTTGTGTTTAAGATATCTGTTGATAGAAGAATGGATAAAGATGTGGTACATATATACAATGGAACATTCAGTTCAGTTCACAGTTGTGTCTGACTCGTTGCGACCCCAGAGACTGCATCATGCCAAGCTTCCCTGTCCATCACCAACCCCTGGAGCTTGCTCAAACTCATGTCCATCAAGTCGGTGATGCCATCCACCCATCTCATCCTCTGTCATCTCCTTCTTTTCCGGCCTTCAATCGTTGCCAGAATCAGGGTCTTTTCCAATGAGTCAGTTCTTCACATTAGGTGGCCAAAGTATTGGAGTTTCAGCTTCAACATCAGTCCTTCCAATGAATATTCAAGATGGATTTCCTTTAGGATTGACTGGTTGGATCTCCTTGCAGTCCAAGGGACTCTCAAGAGTCTTCTCTTGAGAAGAGGTGGCAAGAATATACAGAAGAATTGTACAAAAAAGTTCTTCACAACCCAGATAATCACGATGGTGTGATCACTCACCTAGAGCCAGACATCCTAGAATGTGAAGTCAAGTTTTTTGACCACAGATCAAAAACATCAATTCTTCAGTGCTCAGCCTTCTTTACGGTCCAACTCTCACATCCATACATAACTACTGGAAAAACTGTATCTTTGACTAGACAGATCTTTGTTGGCAAAGGAAGGTCTCTGCTTTTCAATATGCTGTGTAGGTTGGTCATAGCTTTTCTTCCAAGGAGCAAGCATCTTTTAATTTCATGGCTGCAATCACCATCTGCAGTGATTTTCATGCCCAAGAAAATAAAGTCTGTCACTGTTTCCATTGCTTCCCCATCTATTTGCCATGAAGTGATGGGATTTGAATGAAAACTGACCTTTTGCAGTCCCACGGCCACTGCTGACTTTTCCAAATTTGCTGGCATATTGAGTGCAGCACTTTCACAGCATCATCTTTTAGGATTTGAAATAACTCAACTGGAATTCCATCACCTCCACAGGCTTTGTTTGTAGTGATGCTTCTTAAGGCCAACTTGACTTCACATTCTATGCTGTCTGGCTCTAGGTGAGTGATCACACCATCGTGATTATCTGGGTCATGAAGAACTTTTTTGTACAGTTCTTCTGTATATTCTTGCCACCTCTTCTTAATATCTTCTGCTTCTGTTAGGTCCATACCATTTCTGTCCTTTACTGAGCCCATCTTTCCATGAAATGTTCCCTTGGTATCTCTAATTTTCTTGAAGAGATCTCTAGTCTTTCCCATTCTATTGTTTTCTTCTATTGCTTTGCACTGATCACTGAGGAAGGCTTTCTTATCTCTCCTTGCTATTCTTTGGAACTATGCATTTAAATGGGTATATCTTTCTTTTTCTCCTTTGCTTTTCACTTCTCTTCTTCTCACAGCTATTTGTAAGGCCTCCTCAGACAGCCATTTTGCTTTTTTGCATTTCTTTTTCTTGGGGATGGTCTGGATCCCTGTCTTATGTACAATGCCACAAACCTTCATCCATAGTTCATCAGGCACTCTATCAGATCTAGTCCCTTAAATCTATTTATTACCTCCACTGTATAACCATAAGGGATTTGATTTAGGTCATACCTGAATGGCCTAGTGGTTTTCCCTACTTTCTTCAATTTCAGTCTGAATTTGGCAATAAGGAGTTCATGATCTGAGCCACAGTTAGCTCCCAGTCTTTTTTTTGCTGACTGTATAGAGCTTCTCCATCTTTGGCTGCAAAGAATATAATCAGCCTGATTTCGGTGTCGACTATCTGGTGATGTCCATGTGTAAAGACTTCTCTTGTGTTGATGGAAGAGTGTTTGCTATGGCCAGTGCATTCTCATGGCCAGTGCATTCTCATGGCAACACTCTATTAGCCTTTGCCCTGATGCATTCTGTACTCCAAGGTTCAAATATGCCAGTTACTCCAGGAGTTTCTTGACTTCCTACTCTTGCATTCCAGTCCCCTATAATGAAAAGGACATCTTTTTGGGGTGTTAGCTCTAAAAGGTCTTGTAGGTCTTCATAGAACCTTCAACTTCAGCTTCTTCAGCATTACTGGTTGGGGCATAGGCTTGAATTACCATGATATTGAATGGTTTGCCTTGGAAACGAACAAAGGTCATTCTGTCATTTTTGAGATTGCATCCAAGGACTGCATTTAGTACTCTTTTTGATTATGATGGCTACTCCATTTCTTCTAAGGTATTCTTGCCCACAGTGGTAGATATAATGGTCATCTGAGTTAAATTCAACCATTCCAGTCCATTTTAGCTCACTGATTCCTAAAATGTCGATATTCACTCTTGCCATCTCCTGTTTGACCACTTCCAATTTACCTTGATTCATGAACCTAGCATTCCAGGTTCCTATTAAATATTTTTCTTTACAGAATATGAACTGAATTGTAATATGTTTATAGTACTTTTCACACAAATAATACATAAAAAAGAAAAATATAACTTTTAAAATTTATTTATTTTTAAGTGAAACATTTGCTTCACTTAAAATTTGTTTTTTAATTGGAGAAAAACTGCTTATTTGTTCAATTAATTAAAGAAATATTGTCCTTTAGAGCACTGGAGAATGCACTGGCAAACCACTTCAGTATTCTTACCTTGAGAACCCCATGAACAGTATGAAGAGGAAATAAGATATGACACTGAAAGATGAACTCCCCAGGTTGGTAGGTTCCCAAATATGCTACTGGAGAAGAGTGGAGAAATAACACTAGAAAGAATGAATACATAAAGCCAAAGCAAAAACAACGCCCAGCTGTGGATGTGACTGGTGATAGAAGTAAAGTTTGATACTGTAAAGAGCAGCATTGCATAGGAACCTGGAATGGAATATTACTCAGCAATTACAAAAAAAGAATGAATCTGAGTCAGTTGTAGTGAGGTGGATGAACCTAGAGCCTGTTACAAAGAGTGAAGTGAGTCAGAAAGAGAAAAAAACATACATCATATATTAACAAATATGAAGAACTTATTTCATGGAAGGAATGAAGTGCAGATATAGAGAATGGACTTGTGGACAGTGGGGGAAGAGGGAGTGGGACAAACAGAGAAAGTAGCATCAACATGTATACACTACCCTGTGTAAAACAGCTGGTGAGAAGTTGCTCTATAACATAGGGAGCCTAGCCTGCTGCCCTGTGATGACCTAACGGGATGGGATTGGGGGACAGGAGGGAGGTGATATATGTATAATTATGGCTGATTTGTGCTGTTGTATGGGAGAAACCAATACCTCATTGTAAAACAATTTTCCTCCAATTAAAAAACAAATTTTAAAAGTTTTATTTTTTTGTTTTATGTGTTATTTGTTTGAAAAGTTTTATAAACCTATTATAGTTCAGTACTATATAGAGCTGATTGTATTAGCTGGGTACCTAGGCTAACTTTGTTTAACTTACAAGCAAACTGGACTCACAAACGTGCTCTTGAAATGGAACTCATTCATATGTAGGAAGCTTACTGAATGTGGAGAAGAACAGATTCAGAAGTGCCCAGGGGATACTGCCTGTCATCTTTCTTCCCTACTGTTTATCCAGATCTTCTTTCCAACTACTAGACCTAACTCCTACATTCAAAACCAGACTTTTGGCTGAGGATACAGAGGCAGGAGTAGAGAGGCCACAGCTTCCCTCAGAACTATCAAAAATTTCCCTTTTGCAGTTCTTATAGGATCACTTAGATTTCCCTTGACGCCTGGACTTTGCCACCGTGCCCCTGTGTTTCAGGAAGACTGGTTGGTGGCTAATTTGGTTCCTCTAACATTCCCCTCAGGATGTAAGAGTTGTACTGATATAAGATATCCAGTAGCAGTCATGGGCTTCCCTGGTGGCTCAGTGGTAAAGAATCTGCCTGCCAAGTAGGGAATACAGGTTTGATCCCTGGTCTGGGATGATACCTTGGAGAAGGAACTGGCAACCCACTCCAGTATTCTTGCCTGGAGAACCCCATGGACATAGGAGCCTGGTAGGCTACAGTTCACGGGGTCTCAAAGAGTTGGACATGTCTTAGCAACTAAACAACAACAACAATAATCCAATAACAGTCAAAGTGGCTCCATTTCCCTGATTAAATCTTGATTATTGGCATTATTATTCATGGGCTCAGCCACATGGAATTCCACTCTTCAAGGCTGATCTGACCACAGCCTATGCTGAATTCCCAATCTACCAACAATTACCCAAATGCCAAATATGGTACCATTCCCCAAGGGAACTAGGCAGCCACTTGATTACTCTGGATGGCTTCCATTATAGAATAGCAGTGCTTTGTTCTCCTTGGAATAAATGCTTACACTGGATACATATTTCTTCTTTGCCCAGAGTGCTTCTGCCAAAATCACTATCTGTGGAATTGCAGAGTGCCTTATTCATTACTCTACAGAGGACTGCTTCTGATCAAGGAATTCATTTTGTAGCAAATTAAGTGCAACAATGGTCCTATGTTCAGATTTTACTGGTATTACCATATTTCCCATCATACTGAAGCAGCTGACCTGACAAAACTAAAGATTCAGTTATGGATCCATCTGGCTAGCAATACTACAAAGTTGGGGTACTATCCTCCAGCATATTGTATATACCCCCAAATTAGAAACCAATATAAGTTGTTTTACCTGTGGTCAAGATTTTCATGTCTGGTAATTAAGGAATGTCATGGCTGTGAGTCACTTTCACAATTATTTTTATTGCCCTTTAGTGAAATTTTGCTTCCCATTCCTTTAGTTTTAGGCTAAACTCATTCTTAGTTTAAGACAGAATGCTTCCACTTGGATTCAACAAATCCATTAACCTGGAAGTTGAAGCTACCATTTGGCCACTTTGTGCTCTTCAAACAACTGAGCTAACAGGCAAAAATGAGGTTACTACACTGAGACTTGATTACCAAGGGGAAGTTAAGTTGCTCACAATGGGTCAGGGAAGAATATATCTAGAATTAGAGTTACTCTAGCACTTCATTATGTAAGGTAAATACTAACAACCATAAAGGAAGAAATTGAGAGTAACACAGTAATAGTGGGGGACTTTAATACCCTACTATCATCAATGGACAGATCATCCAGATAGGAAATTAATAAGAAAATACAGGTCTCAAATGACACTTTAGACAAGTTGTACTTAATTGATATGTATAGAACATTCAATCCAAACCCAGCAGACTAAAAATTCTTCTCAAGTGCACACAGAACAGTCTCCAGGATTCACCACATGCTTGGCCATAAGACAAGCCTTGGTAAATTTAAGAAAACTAAAATCATATCAAGCATCTTTTCTGATCACAACCTCATGATATTAGAAATAAACTACAAGAAAAAGGCTATAAAAAAACACGAACACATGCTAGCTAAACAATATGCTGCTAAATAACCAACAGACCACTGAAGAAATCAAAGAAGAAATTAAAAAAAAACAAACCTACAAATAAAGATGAAAGCACAAAATTCCAAACCTATGAGATGCAGCAAAAGCAGTTCTAAGAGGAAGTTTATAGCAATGCAACTTGCCTCAAGAAAATAAGAAAAAAATCTCAAAATAACAACCTAACTTACACATAAAACTACTAAAGAACAAGAAAAACCTAAAGTTAGTAGACGATCAGAGCAGAAATAAATGAACTAGAGACAAAAAAAAAATTGTGAGGATTAAGAAAACTAAAAGCTGATTCTTTGAAAAAAATAAAATCAATAAACCTTTAGCCAGACTCACCAAGAAAGGAAGAGCAAGTGCTCAAATCAATGAAATTAGAAATGAAAAGAAGTTACAACTGACTCCACAGAAATACAAAAGATGAGAGACTACTATGTGCAACTGAATGCCAATAAAACGGACAACCTGGAAGAAAAAGACATATTCCTAAAAAGGTACAGCCTCCCAAGACTGAACCAGGAAGAAACAGAAAATATGAACAGACCAATTACCAGCACTAAAATTCAAACTGTGATTAAAAAAAAAAATCTCCCAACAAAGAAAAGTCCAGGACCTTATGGCTTCACCGGCAAATTCTAACAAAAAATTAGAGAAGAGTTAATACCTATCCTGAAACTGTTCCCAAAAGTTGAAGGAAAATGTCCAAACTCATTCTATGAGTCCACCATCACCCTGATACCAAACTAGACAAAAGTGCCATTAAAAAAAAAAGAAAGAAAGAAAGAAAATTACAGGTCAAACACAGATGCAAAAATCCTCAACAAAATACTAGCAATCCAAATCCAACACAACATTAAAAAGATCAAAAAACATGATCAAGTGGAAGTCATCCCAGGGAATGCAAGAATTCTTCAATATCTACAAATTGATGTAATACACCACATCAACAAACTGAAGAATAAAAATCACATGATCATCTCAATAAAAGCAGAAAAAGTTTCTGACAAAATTCAGCAACTATTTATGATTAAAAACTTTTCAGAAAGTAAGCATAGATGGAACATACCTCAACATAATACCTACATGACAAACCTACAACTAACAACATACTCAATGGTGAAAAGCTGAAAGTATTTCCTCTAAGATCAGAAACAAGACAAGGATGTCTACCCTCACCACTTTTATTCAACCTAGTTTTAGAAATCCTAGCTTCAGCAATCTGAGAAGAAAAAGAAGCAAAGGGAATCCAAATTGCAAAAGGAATTAAACTCTGTCTGCAGATGACATGATACTATATATACAAGATACAAAGATGCTACCAGAAACTACTAGAACTCAATAAATTTGGTAAAGTTGCAGGCTACAAAATTAATACATAGAAATCTATTGTATTCCTAAATACCAACAATGAAAGGCCAGAAAGAGCAATTCAAGAAGCAATTCCATTTATCATCACATTAAAAAGAATAAAAATAAATAGGAATAAATCTAGGTTTGTGTCTAAGGAGACAACTTGCACTCCAAAAACTACAAGATGCTGCTGAAAGAAACTGAAGATGACACAAACAGATGGATAGATACACCATGTTCGTGGATTAGAAGAATCAGTACTGTCAAAACGACTATACCACCCAAGGCAATTTACAGATTCAATGCAAACCCTATCAAATTACCAATGGGATTTTTCACAGAACTAGAACAGAAAAAAAGTCTCAAAATTTGTATGGAGACCTAAGAGACCCCAAATAGCCAAAGCAACCTTGAGAAAATACAACAGAGTCAGAGGAATCAGGCTCCTTGACTTATGACTATACTACAAAGGTACACGCATTAAAACAATATGGTCCTGGCACAAAAACGGAAATATACATCAATGGAACAGGACAGAAAACCAAGAAATAAACCCATGCACTTATGGTCAATTAATCTGTGATGAAAGAGAGAAGACTATACAATGTTGGATGGAGAAGGAAATGGCAACCCACTCCAGTATTCTTGCCTGGAGAACCCAAGAGATGGAGGAGCCTGGTGGGCTGTTGTCTATGGGGTTGCACAGAGTCAGACACGACTGAAGTGACTTAGCAGCAGCAGCAGCATACAATGTTGAAAAGATAGTCTCTTCAACAAATGGTGCTGGGAAAACTAGACAGCCACATGTAAAGAAATTAAATGAGATCATTCCTTAAGTCCATGCACAAAAATACGCTCAAAATGGACTAAAGACCTAACTGTGAGATCAGAGATACTACAAAACTGCTAGAGGAAAAACATAAGCAATACACTCTCCAACTTATATTGTAGCAATGTTTGTTTTTTTTTCTGATGCCTCTCTCAGAATGATAGAAATAAAGACTAAAGGAAACAAACGGGACCTACTTAAACTCAAAAGCTTTTGCACAGCACAGGGAACAATAAGCAAAATGAAAAATCAACCCACAAATTGGGAAAAATTATTTGCAAATGATGTGACCAACAAGAGATTAGTCTCCAACATTTACAAACTGCTCATGACATTTAACATCAAAACAAACAACCCAATTAAAAAAAAATGGGCCAAAGACCCAGACATTTCTTCAAAGAAAAAATACAGATGTTCAACAGGCACATGAAAAAATGTTAATATTGCTAATTATCAGAGAAATGCAAATCAAAACTATAATGAGATATAACCTCACACCAGCCAGAATGGCTATCATCAAAAAATCTACAAACAATACATGCTGGAAAGGGTATGAGAGAAGAGAACCCTCCTACACTGTTGGTGGGAATGTAAATTGGTACAGCCACTATGCAAAATAGTATAGAGATTCCTTAAAAGACTAAAAACAGAGCTACCATATGACTCTGCAATCCCATTACTAACCATATAGTTGGAGAAAAACATGATCCTAAGGATACAAGCACCCCAGTGTTCATTTTGCAGCACTGTTTACAATAGCCAAAACATGGAAGCAAATGTCCTAAATGTCTATTGACAGAGGAATGGATAAAGAAGATGTGGTACATATATATTAATACAGTGTAATATTGCTCAGCCATTTGACTGAAATAATGCAATTTTCATGACATAGATGGATCTAGAGAGTGTCATGCTGAGTGAAGTCAGACAGAGAAGAAGAAAAAGGAAATGGTACAAATGGACTTACAAAACAGAAACAGACTCGCAGACTTTGAGAATGGACTTATGGTTGGTAGGGGGAAGGATGCGGGGAAGGGATAGTTACAGAGTTTAGGACAGACATGTACCCACTACTACATTTCAAGTGGATAACCAACAAGGACCTACTGTATAGCAAAAGGAACTTTGCTCAATGTTATGTGGCAGTCTGGATGGGAGGGGTGTTTGGGGGAGAATGGATACATGTATTCCTATGGCTGAATCCTTTCACTGTTCACTTGAAACTATCACAGCACTGTTTGTTAATCGGTTATTCCCCAATACAAAATAATAAGGTAAAAAAAAAAAAAAGAACCAGAGATCCCCTGTGATGTGTATTAGTATTCATATAACCTATGATAAAAATTAATGAAAAGCTACATCAGGACAGTATAAAATGTTCAAACCCTTCATGCATAAAGTTTAGAGACTCCTACCCAGCAAGGAACTATGACCAGCTAAGAAGAAGAATTATATGAATAGGGAATAAATAGTGGATGAAGTTAGAAATACCAGTGATACCAGTGATTATAATCACATGGCCAGTAATACCAGTGATTATAATCACATGGCCAGTTGCAGAAATGAGGAATAAAATAGTGATAAATCTGTTGCTTTAATATAAATATATTCATATAGATGATAGACATATCTAACCAGTTTTTCTAATATCTAACATAAGATGTATTCATAGCAATTAACCTCACATCTCAATATTTAAGTTACAGGCTATCAGAGTAGGAGTGACTCAGCTAGAAGAGGAATGAATGCCACCAAAAGGCAGGTAAAGTAGTATAGGAGATTTTGCATATGTCCTTTCTGGAGGAGAGGTTGAACACTTTCAAATAACTGAACCATGTTAGGCACAACCATGGTTTTGCTATTGTCTCTACTGTCTTTATTTAGAAGTTAAATTTGCTTGATGAGGAATGTATAGTCAAACAGGAATGAACTGTGCTGGATTATGCTTTATTGATTTGGCTAGTTTGGGAAATACATTGCCTAGAATCCCCTTTTCTGAATGGTTCTAAGTGATAGTCAACCGAGGAACTTGCCTGAGATCTAGAAGGCAGACAGAAAACAGTGGCCACTTCTAGAAGTCATGTTAGATAAATGGGGCTGAACAAGCACAGGAGAACCTGGGAGGTTACAGTTTTTCCTGACACCCCTTCACTGTGTCTGTAGCTCATCTTCCTATCGCTTGGCCTTGCTGACCAACAGCAGTGCTAGATCTCATACCAGATGCTTGACTGTGGAATCACAAAGGTGGTAGCTATACAGAGACAACAGAGCTCTAGATTTTTCCGTCTTTTTTTTGTGGTCGGTGGCTAGATGTGCTTGGCTTCTCATATTCCTACTGACTCTGACCTGCCTACCATTCCAGCACTTCAGAAGGTATACCTTGTGACTTATTTTCTGTTCCTCTACTCTCCTTCCCAGGCCTTTACTTCTGTTGTTGTGCGAGATCTAATTCCTATAATAAAGCTCTTCTCTCATAGTATTCATAGTGATGCCACTTCTCTGACTGGCAGATTGACTTATCTAAAATTCTCCATGACTAACTTTCACTAAGTCCAATATCTAATGCCTTGAACATCTATATGTTCTCATAGTAGCTCTATAAGTTCTCATACAGGAAGAATCTGAAAGCATTTTACTTTGCTCCTTGAGACTGATTATGAGAAAGGCAAGGAACGCATTTAGTTGTAAAAATTACATGCAACTTTGGATTTTTCATGTTCAGTTACTAGACATTAGAAGGATAGACAAGGATTTAATGTTTTATTGCACCAGAGTTAGGAGTGTAGTGGTGGTGACACTAATTGTTCTTTATGGAATATGTGTTAAGACTTATTCTTGAATGTCAGATTTTTTTCCTCTTATTATCAGGCACTCCCTTTTCCCCTCCCACCTCCTCCAGTAAAAGCAATTCTATTGGCCTCTGAGATTGTTTGTGGTATCAGTGTTAATTACCAAGCTCTTGGGGTACAACTGGAAAGGACACCAAGTCATGAACAGGATGACTCATTTTATAAGGAGTCATCTCTGAAAGCAAACACATTTCCAAAAACCCAAATAAATTCTTGGTTGGTCAAGTGCTCATTTCTGCTTGGAGCGTGGGTTGGGGGAATCGAGTGCTTTTCCTGTGTATTTCATGGAATTACATTTCAAGCTGCTGGACAGAATCTACAAGAGCTGCATTTGTCACCTCCTAGCAAGGAACATAAAGTACATGGCTAATGGAGAGACTGTTTACAGAGCCCAGGGCAGGGTTAAAGGATACCACTAAAGCTTGGAGAAGCATCTCTGGACTTAAAGCAATGCAGAACAGTGCTCAAAGGAGCAAGAGTAATGAGCGGTTTCAGGAACTTGAATTGCTGGAGGAAGCTGGGGAGAGGCCCTGAGAGGAGTCACTGCCAGCCTACATCCAACGGAGAGCTATGGGGAACAAGTACCTTTGCTTCAGTGTTTTCTACCCTCCCATCCCTTCCAGGGCCTCTCACAAACAATCACAGGCCAGAGGTCAAGGGCCTCTGTTTAGTGTTGTCCATAAAGATCTGCTGCCTACGGGCAGGGTAAAAAGTGGATCCAGAGGCAAAGAGAACGTCCACATAGACTACTGAATCCAGGTTTACTGGGGAGAAAATTAATCATATCCCAGACATAACCACCATGCTATTACATGTTATTAGAGGCAAGTCCTGCATGAACATACCTGAAAGGGTGCTCTTCACTCAGTAATATGTAGTCAAGCACTATCGGTTACTATCTTGCTAACCCTGATGTGTTAAGTATTCATTCAGGTGAAAATCGCTTGGCTTGAATGTCTTTTTTTTTTTTTTTGTATTTTGTCTTTAAGAGCTATGAGGACACAGACTTAATTTAGTTGCAGTGCATCAAATAAAACTGAGTTGTTTTGGGACTCTGACATTTAGAATAAACCAGAAAACAGTCGTTTTAATCATTAGGATAAGTGAAGCACACAATACCCATCAACGATGCCTTCACAATGACACTTGGTATTCTTAAGTGAGCTTAACTGGATACTACCTTTTCTCCATTTATCACTGAAGTTTTCATTGAATATCACTGTATTCCAGATACCACATGATTCTAATGAATAAGACAATTTATACCATTTTAACCAAATACCATTCGACAATCACAAAGAGACTGTGGCTTGTTTTAACAAGGGTTTCCCTATGGTGGTGGGGCACGAAGTAGGCAGGCTTCATCTCCCTGCCATATACTGGCAATTGCGGGCTGGGATTTCCCGTGGCAAAAAAGCAGAAGCCTTGGATCCTGCCTCTAAAAATGGTAGGCCATGGTTCTATCGTTAAACCTCTGGAATAATTTCTTTGTCCTTGATTAAACTACTTGTTCTCAGATGTCAGGTTTTAGCATCATCTTTCCATTTTCTTTCTTCTACTTCTTGCCTCTGAATATGATCTTTATACTCAGGGTCAGCATCATCTGCATTTTACAGATTTAATCAATGACTATAATCAGAATCCAGTGAAAGGCAATTAATTCATGATTTCTACCAAGGTCTCTTAACGCAGAGGAAAGTGAATTTCTGGAATTAGGGAGAAGCTTGGGAAGAAGGAGATGATAGGGGCATCCCATTGTAAACAGGAAATCTCTTTGAAGATTCATGTTTTATCAGTAAAGTTTGTATGGATTCTTCATTTTGTGTTAAGTATCAAGAAATATAAAATTGTTTCTGTAAGTCTGAAAGAACTGCAGCTGCACAAAGATGTGACCATTTTCCTGGGGCCTCACACACCCTAGCACACCGCTGTGAAGTATTATCTGAGAAGCACAGGCCTTTACCTATCAAACGAGCAAAACTTAAAACACACCTGCGCCTTGCATACACGTGCAGCTCCCAGGGTTATGAGGTACTGACTGGTGGGAAACAAACTTTCTTCCAGAAAGCTTCTCAAGACCAAATCAAACATTCATCTACTTTGACCCAGCAACTCAACATTAAGAATTTGTTCCAGGAAAATAATCACAGATGTGTACAAAGGTAGACACAGACAACTTATAAGACTGAAAAATCAGAACACAGGTATCCAACTGTAGTATGCGCTCCGGTACTAGGTATCTGTCGGCTGACTACCCAGCACCCATTTCCCCTAAGAATATCAGATTTTGCTAGGGTAGTCTTCCTATCTACCCCAGCACCTACTCATACATAGTTTTCCCCTGAACAATGTGGGGATTAGTTTACCCAAACCCCTAACCCCCAGAGTCAGTTGACTCCCTCAAAACTAAACTAGTGGTAGTCTGTTGACCAGCAATCTTACTGATAAAACCGCTAACACATACTTTATATATTACAAGTATTATATACTGTATTCTTACAATAAAACTAAAGAAAACGTTTTAAGAAAATATACTTATGAGAACCGTATTCTATTTATCGATACTGTGATTTGTCACCTCTTTACAATAAGGATAGTCCAGTACCTACATCAACACTGTCTTTTGATACCAA
This sequence comes from Antilocapra americana, assembly GCA_007570785.1. NCBI lineage: Eukaryota > Metazoa > Chordata > Mammalia > Artiodactyla > Antilocapridae > Antilocapra > Antilocapra americana. Next base: position 2,081,399 of record ML664070.1, on the reverse strand, counting down.
AGATAGTGTTACATATATTACTAACATAAGGCGTCAAAAATGAAAAAAATAACGTGAAAAATTTGTATTTACAGATGTAATGTTTCATGCGTTGATAATGAAGAAACAGCAACATGCTTTATGGTAGCCTAGTATAATTCATATGATTAGCTTCACGGTAGCCTAGCCTATATACTAATGAATGAATCATTATAACATTTTTAAGGCATGCAGTATTATAGCCATACTCATAATATCATACTAGAAACATGGTAAACAAAAAAACACTTAGCTGTGAAGACACGCAGTTTCTTCAATTGTTATAGAACCAGGTCCCACTTGCCGGATGCACAGCAAACCAAAAACGCCCAGACGCCAAGGTTTGCACCCAAGAGGGGGTCTAGTCACAAGGCAGCGAAACCATGAGATGGGAGAACAAATCCTCTCCTCCGAAGGTGAAGGAGTGCAGGAAGAATCTAGCAGCACTCAGGGCTGAGGAGTGGGACGCCCCAGGGACGCAAGGATAATGATTTGAGAAAGCCGAAGTAACAGGTGGTTCTGCGCAGGCGTAACCAGCCTCCAGGTGGGGCGCCTGCAAATTTCAGTCGCACATGCCCAGTTGCAGAGGGGGCGGTCCTATCCAGTCTTAACCAGTTCAGCTCCAACCAGACGCAGCTGGCTCCAAGTCACTGGAAAACAACCCCAGGAAAATCTTATTGCTTAGATTACGGTGCCAATAGGAGGACATGCAAATCTTAAAAGCACCTTGATTAGTGCGGGCAGATGAAATGGATTTAACCCTCAGTTTCACAATTATGAGAGAGGCAAACCATATGATAATGTAATTTTTTGAAAGCAAAGTTATGAAACAGTAAGAAAACTAACACATTATTAATTTTATGTTAAATATTAACATACATAACTTTTTCTTAATTTTCTCAATATTTCCAGGCTACAGGGTTTGTCTGCAAATTTTTTCAAATTGTCACAAATATCTCCCCAATTTACCCACGTGTATATATATTTAAAATTTTTTGGCTGTGTCAGGTCTTAGTTGTGGCAAACAGGCTCCAGAGTGCGTGGGTTCAGTAGTTGGAATGTGCGGGATTAGTTGCTCCTCGGCATGTGAGATCTTACCTCTCCAGCCAAAGATCAAACCTGCGTTGTCTGCATTGGAAGGCAGATTCTTAACCATTGGACCACTAGAGAAATCCAGGGAAACTTTTTTGGGGGGAAAATACACATATACATGTAAGTGGGCTTGTAGTTCAGTGTTTTTCAAGGCTCAACTGCACTTGAAGAAATGACCAAACTGTCAGCTGACGAAATAAACCAGGGCTGGTTTAAGCCCATGGGGCTATACCCCTGTTACTGGCCAGGAAAAGACGCAAAAACCAATTAGTACAATGCATTCCCTACAGGCCCTCCTCCAAGGATTGCCTTGATCTCTATTTTGTGCTTTTTCAGTTCTGGAGGTGGATTTTCAAAACTCACTGCATTTTCAAAACTCCTTGAGACCAGGTTTCTCCTGTGACCATTCTCCCAATCAAAAACACTTAGTTGAGATTTGGAAGCCCTCAGGAAGGTGGCCCCTTCTTTCTAAGCTAATATGGACATTACTCTGCCAACAAAAGTCGGTCTAGTCAAGGCTATGGTTTTTCCAGTAGTCATGTATGGATCTGAGAGTTGGACTATAAAGAAAGCTGAGCACTGAAGAATTGATGCTTTTGAACTGTAGTGTTGGAGAAGACTCTTGAGAGTCCCTTGGACTGCCAGGAGATCCAACTAGTCCATCCTAAAGGAAATCAGTCCTGAATATTCATTGGAAGGACTGATGCTGAAGCTGAAACTCCAATACTGTGGCCACCTGATGCGAAGAGCTGACTCATTTGAAAAGACCCTGATGCTGGGAAAGATTGAAGGCGGGAGGAGAAGGGGACAACAGAGGATGAGATGGTTGGATGGCCTCACCAACTAAATGGACATGAGTTTGAGTAAACTCTGGGAGTTGGTGATGGACAGGGAGGCCTGGTGTGCTGTGGTCCATGGGGTTGCATGGGGACATGACTGAGTGACTGAACTGAACTGAATCGGACAGTGTGGGTGCAGGCAGCTTCTCTGAACCTGTTTCCTGTAAAGCAGGAGTAACATCAGGTACCTAATATGGAAGCAAGGTAGATGCCCTGACACCTTCTTTTTTAATATTTTCTTTCCTAGACATTGTAACTTGATTGTAACTTGGCAGTGTCACTTGACGGAGGGGGTCAGAAAATTCTTAGATACAGAAGCCTTTTTCTCCCAAGCTTTATTATACCCAAAATCAGGAACCTGGCTAAGAAGAAGGTGGGTCAAAGCAAATCTGCTCGACCTGTGTTATCCACACCATCAACGTGGCTTCTTTATGAACACACCCTGACAAATTCTGAGATAATAGAGATTCAATTTTGTCACAAGAGAAAACCCTCTCTATACCTGTTCCCCCCCCCCCCCCCCCCGGTTTTCTTTTTTGGCCATGCCACAAGGCATGCAGGATCTTAGTTCCCCAACCAGGGATTGAATCCACACCCCCTGGGCTTTGGAAGTGTGGAGTCTTAACCACTGGACCACAAGGGAAGTCTCAGACCTCAGTTTCTTCATTTAAAAAAATGTTTAGAAAAGGTGTTCATTCCCTAAAGTCCCTCCAATTTTAGAAGTTTCAGGTATTAGCTAGACAAAATGGTTGGAAGTTTTATGCAAGCTCAATCTTTATGTAGCCAAAGGTCAGCCTTGAAATGTTTTTATTTCATATACATCTTTTTAAACATGCCCTTTAATAAATTTTCCCTTGAGTACAAAGCATAAAAAATAACAATTAAAGTGTACTGCACAGAATAGCAATGTTCTGGGCATATTATGAATTGACCCCTATGAAAACTGCTGATAGTTTATCTTCTTTGATCCACAAATCAGCAATTTTATATGGCTCAAACTACTAAGATCATTAAAATGCAAAATTTTTAAATGTGTTATGTTTGTCCTGAACATCAGCAGATTAAGAAAAAGCTGAGAATTTCATGTTTTTCTACACTTTACACATTGGTGCCACAAACCCTTAGAGTTGTTTTCTTTTTTGGTGGAGGATGCTGGAACAGAGAATAATACTGCCATGTTTCAACTTCTGTAAAAGACAAAAAGCCCTCTGAATTCCCTCTTTGTTCTCCAGCCATGAAGCTCGGCCAGTTCATTCTCCCTGCACAGCAGAGTCTAAAAGTGCCGAAGCTGTGCTCTGTGACTTCCTGCTCTCCTCTGGTGACATCATTTGAGGATATGGGACACTATTGGCAACTTGTTTGCCTGCATCTTTTTAATCCATTTCTTGCCAGAGTCGGTATCGAATCCTCATCTCTGGCAACAATGACAGGGATATTGAGATAGCAAACACTATATAGCACTTGTTAAGGGCTGGGAACTGGAGAAAATGCTCTGTACATACTAACCATTCCATCTTTACTTTCCTCCAAGAGCTATACAATTACTACCCACTTTATAAGTGAAGAGATCAGGTGCATAAAGTTTTCTTCAAGGTCACACAGCTAGCAAGTGACCCAGCCAGGACCCCAGCCTCCTGTAACCTCATGCCCTGCTGCCTCTCTGGTTAGACCCCCAAACACATGATTAGCACGTCAGTGTTGTGGGCATGATTCCAGAGTAATTTTCAGGACAGGGTCATTGCCACCTACCACCACAGACAAATTTACAAATGTACTTCATGAATATGAATCAGTTCATTCAAAACATTTATCTGCACCAGTGAAGCTGGAGCATCCCCATGCTCCCCTGGGTAGCCTCATGGATACAGAGGTATGGGCCTTATACTTGCAGTGGATCAGTTTCCAGGCTGGGAGAGACAAGCATGGTTTCTACAAGCAACTACTCCCTCTGAGATTTTTATGCATTGCTCTAGACGGCTCCCCACTTGGAACTCCTACCCTAGATACTGGTGAAAACAGAATCTACCTGAACTATCTACGTTGATTTTTGAGGTTTAAGTAGAAGAGAGTATCATGTTATTTAATACATTTACTAATAAAAATCACTCCAACTATTCTTATTTACCCAGTGCATTATTTAACTCTTCTAAATGAAAGAAGTTTTAAACAGTAAACTTAAAGTGATCCTAAATGTTCAAATGTACGTTATCATCTTCAAAGTCACCCTTTGAAGAGCTTTATTCTCACTTCACTGCTGTTGCCTTTTTCCCTGAAGGGTTTGGAAATCTTGTTGCTAATCAGTCTTATGAACTAATTGTCAGAGAAGCCAGGCTTGTTATTTGATGGCCACTCCTACACTGGGTGGGCTTCCCTGGTGGCTCAGCAGTAAAGAATCTGCCTACCAAGCAGGAGACATAGATGATGTGAGTTCAGTCCCTGGGTCAGGAAGGTCCTCTGGAGAAGGAAATGGGAACCGACTCGAATATTCTTGCCTGGGAAATCCCACGGACAGAGGAGCCTGGTCGGTTACAGTCCATGGGGTTGTAAGGAGTTGGACACTACTGAGCCACTGAATACACACACTTAATTCAGTCATCAAGTTCCTCCTGTTCTTCCATTCGATATGAGAATAGCGAAAGAGGCACTGTCTAGAACCACCCTAGGAATTCAGCTGGACCCCTTGCTGCTTTAGTTCTTTGAGATGGGAAAACCCATTCCAAATAAAGACACTAAAATTTTAATCGCCGAAGGCCTGTCACAAGAGGCTGCAGATGGATTATGTACTGTCTGTAGAACTTGGCTTTTTTCCTTGGATGCACTTTTGAGTCTGAGAACTGTGCACATCTTTTTCCTTAGCAAGCAAGTTATTTTAAGAAAAGAAAGTACTCTCTACTCATTTAATATTGTAGATTTCTGGTAAAATGTTTGTCTTTCAGCAAGTTGGAGTTCTGTGATCTTTCTTTTTTTTCACTTTACTCATGGGGGCAACATCTGCCCCCAGTTTACCCACAGAGACTCTTTTAGGGGCTTGCTGGGCTTAAATATCCCACCCTTGGGCCAGCAGTGATCTGACTACTCCAGGAAGGCCTGAAAGGACATTATCTGAGGATGTCCTTGATGGCCCAGGCGCAATGATTTGAAAACATGCCCGTGGTTCTCCCTTCACCTTCGTTATCCAGACTAGCGTCCTTTCACAACCCCATCTGGAGCGCTTGGCTCAGTGTTAGGGAAGGACAGATTCCTAGCAGATGGTTTATCAGAGGACCTGGCAAATGGTTTGGCCAAGAAAACCTCATCTAATACCTCTGAGTTTGGGAAGCGTTAGAGAGAAGAGTAGCTCCAGTCCTTCTGCACGCCCAGGAATGTTTTGCTTATTAAATTTTTAAAACGATGCTCAGAGTAAATATCTAGACAGAAGCACTTCTGGAGATCTGGCATCACAGACGGTACCAAACTAATGTATCCCCTTAGAACAGCTTTATGACATCTATAAAGTCTGGGATAGGGCCAGAGCCTTGGGCTTGAAAAATATGAGACTCATGCTAAAAGGTATGAGGCATTTTGACAAGTGGTATTTTAATTAAAAAAAATGTAACTCTGATCAGCATGAAATGTCTCGATTGTCTAATACACTGCTTAAAATTAATATGTTTAAACCAACTCCTTCCACAGTCTTCCCCCATTTTAGTGGCCATTCTACCTTTTCATTTGCTCAGGCCAAAACCCATTAGAATCATTCTTGATTCCTCTTCCCCTCATATGCAACATCCACTTATCAGTAAACCTTGTCAATTCTATCTTCAAAATCTGTATTGTATTCAACCTCTCTGCTACCACCCTGGTTGGAGCTGTCATAGTTTATCATCCAGATGGTGTCAGGAGTCTCCTCCCTGGCGCTCTTGCCCCCGTCTTTACTCCCATTCAGCCTATTACCAACATAGCATCTTGGTAAGACTGCGGGAAGCCTGGTCCCACCTTAGTGCTCCTCTACTGAAGGTACTTCCCTGGTAGCTCAGATGGTAAAATGTTTGCCTGCAATGTGGGAGACCCAGGTTAGATACCTGGGTTGGGAAGATCCCCTGGAGAAGGAAATGGCAACCCACTCCAGTACTCTTGCCTGGAAAATTCCATGGATGGAGGAGCCTGGTGGGCTATATAGTCCATGGGCTTGCAAAGAGTTGGACACGACTGAGCGACTTCACTTTTCCTTTCACTGAAGGTGCCCCAGTGGCTCCACGTTAGGTACCTTCACGGAGCTCGCTCAGGCTGTCCGGTGCTGCATGATGGAGTCTCTTGCGTCTCTTACCTGTCACTGCGCTCCTCTGGCTCTTTCCACTCCAGTCATACAGACTTTCTTTCGGCCTGTGAACTCTGAAGGCGTACGCCCATCCGGGACATCTGGACTTGCTTGCTCCCACTGCTGCAGCATTTCTCCTCCAAATACCCACTTGGTTCTCCCTCGCCCTCCTCACCCCCTCTCCTTTCTTTTGTTCCCTCTCCCTTCTTTTCTTTCTCTTCCCCTCCTCCTTCCCCACTTATTTTTTTTCCTATGGCATTTATCACCCTCAGATATATACTTTTCTCACTGTGTTTATTCTGTCTCTTTCTACTAGAATAATCACTCCTTAAGGGCAAGGAACTTAGTCCCTTTTTTAAAAAGTATTACTTCCATATCACAAAGAACCAATAATAAAAGCTGACACACATCAGGCACTTAAAGACTATTTTCTGAATGAATAAATTATATATTTCCCAAATATGTGTCAGGTACTGTGCTTATTGCTACATATATAGTGTTGAGCAAAATACACAGACTCATGACCTCGTGGATCTTTAAGTCTAATGGTCAGTGCATATTAATTAGTTAATTACACACTAGAAAGAGCTGAAGCACTTGAAGAAGTGAAAATGTTGAATTAAGCTGGCGGGTCGGGTCTGAGAAGTGCCACTGTATGACAGAAATCAAGGCATGTTGAGGTTTGGAGCATTATCTGAACCACTGGAACCATCAAAGGCTTTTATGCAGTCAAGTGACACAGCCCCGTGTGCATTTTATAAAGTCCTCTCTGGCTGCAGTGTGAGGATGGATTGGAAGGGGTCAAGAGTGGACACAGGGAGATGTGATGAGAGGTGTTTTCTGGAGTGCACCTGAGAAATGATGGTCACAGCCTGGGGCAGCCTACATTAGCAGGAAGGACCTGAACTTAGAGCCTGTTTGCATAGGATTTGGGTGGTTAGAGTGAGAGGGGCAAAAGATGAACTTCAATGTCTGCTTTGAACAGCCGGTGTATGCCATTTCTGGGAGGCTTGTTGGAATAAGTGGGGTTTGGGATGCTGAGCGATGTGATGGGGTGAGGGTGAGAACAGGGAGCAGGCTCTGAGTCAGCTTCTAACACACTGAGTGTCACGTATACACAGGCAACATCCCCACGGTGACAGTTCTGCTTAGGAGCAAGTCTGAGCAGGTGCCACAGATTAAAGAGCCATTACTTTACAGACAGATGGTGATCCAAGTCACTGGGGTGGATGGGGTCACAAGGAAAGACTGAGGATGAATAAAGAAGGAGGCGGGACAGAATGCCACCTGGCTCCAGTGTTTCAAGGCCTCAGTCACGTAGGCAAAAGAGCCTACCATGAAGTTAGGAGAAAAATCATTGTGTCAAGCAGGCCCAGGGTACAGAGGAGGGTATGGCCAGCTGTGCCAACTATTATTAAGAGATCAAGCAAGGCAGGGACTAAAAGTATACACTGGAATTAATTAGGAGCATGGAGGCCACTGGTGAGAGCGGTTTCGGGGAGCCTAAGATAGGTAAAGCAGTGATGAGGGAAGGGAAGGTGAAGACATAGAAGCAGAAGGTAGATAAGAATGTATAATGGCTGTGAAAGGCACAAGCAGTGCAGCAAAGCTGCCCATATGAGCACATTATTTTTTTTTTCTTTTCGTTTTTTATGTTTCTTTTTTTTTTTTAATTGTTTTTGCCATACATTGTCATGATATCACCATGGGTTTACATATGCTTCCCCTCCGGAACCCCCCTCCCTCTTCCCTCCCCCCCCGGGAAATCTCCCTGCACCAGCCCCGAGCATCAATCCTGGGCTGGCGATTGATTAGACATATGAAAATTAACATGCTTCAATGCCCTTCTCCCATATCATCCCACCCTTACCCTCATCCACAAAGTCCACGAGTCTATTCTATACATCTGCGTTCCTTTTGCTGTCTCGTATGTTGGGTTCTCGTTACCGTCTTTCTAAATTCCATATATATGCGTTAATATACTGTATTGTTGTTTTTGCTTCTGGCTTACTTCACTCTGGATAATGTGCTCCAGTTTCGTCCATCTGGGTAGAATTGCTTCAAATGAATTTTTTTTTAATGCTGAGTAATATTCCATTGTGTATATGTACCACAGCTTTCTTATCCATTCATCAGTTGATGGGCATCTAGGTTGCTTCCATGTCCTGGCTATTGTAAACAATGCAGCGATGAACATTGGGGTACACGTGGCTCTTTCAATTCTGGTTTCCTCGGTGTATATGCCCAGCAGTGGGATTGCTGGGTCATATGGCAGGTCTATTTGCAGCTTTTTAAGGAACCTCCACACTGTTTTCCATAGTGGCTGTACTAGTTTGCATTCCCACCAACAGTGTAAGAGAGTTCCCTTTTCTCCACATCCTCTCCAGCATTTATTGCTTGTAGACTTTTGGATGGCAGCCATTCTGACTGGTGTAAAGTGGTACCTCATTGTAGTTTTGATTTGCATTTCTCTGATAATGAGTGATGTTGAGCATCTTTTCATGTGTTTGTTAGCCATTTTTATATCTTCTTTGAAGAAATGCCTGTTAAGTTCTTTGGCCCACTTTTTAATTGGGTTGTTTATTTTTCTAGAATGGAGTTGCAGGAGTTGTTTGTATATTTTTGAGATTAATTGTTTGTCTGTTGTTTCATTGGCTATTATTTTCTCCCATTCTGAAGGCTGTCTTTTCACCTTGCTTATAGTTTCCTTTGTTGTGCAAAAGCTTTTAATTTTAATTATTTTTAAAGTGAATAAAGCTTAAGCGGTTGGAAAACGTTTGGAGGAGGCAGTGATCAGGGAGTGGCTGCATAGACTCAGCAGCCTGAGATATTGTGATTTATAAGAATATGTATTTGGTCATTCAGATGACCAAAAGATAGTTCTCATAGATACTGCTTCCATGGTGCCTGGCTCACAGCTTCCAAAACCTTTGGAACTTTCTGAGCAGTAAGGGGAACTGGAGCATCTTTTGTTGTAATATTTGATTTCTTGTCTTCAGTCCCTGAAGTCTCTTTGGAGCCATATAAGTGAAACAGATGTCCTGTTATTCATAACAAGCCCCTTTACCTCATACCTGGGTTTATGTTAATGAGGTGAATTTTGGAAAGCATCTAAGGACTGAAGCTATGACTGTTCCACTCATGAGGGCACAGATGTGTCTGCTGATCTTACCAGGAGAGTCTGCTCTTTGTTTCATTCTTGACATCCCTTAAGTTTGGGAGGCAAGGCCATTTTCCTCAATCCTGGTGCGACTGTTTGCTATACTCCTTCCATCATTTCTTCCCGGTAGGCACAGATTGGAGGAAGGAGTTGAGGGAAGTAGAGGAGTCTAGAATAACTCCTGGGTTTGAGTATTATGATAGAGGGCTGTTTGGGGGAAGTAGGGAATGCAGAAGGGGAACAGGGTTGGAGGGAGCAGATAGTGAATTACATTCATTCTTTAACATATTGAGTGGAGATGCTTACAAGTCACTGACATGGAGACAATCAGTCAATAGCTGGATCTATAGCTCTAGAGTATAAAGTACTAGCTGGGGAGGGAGCTGTGGGTTGAAGATGGATATTGATAAATTATCCATACACAGGAGGTGATTGTAACTAACAGAATATTTGGAGTGAGAGAGCTGGGCCCAGTGCGTGCTGTAGGGAATACCTGCATTTATTTGCAGGGCAGGTAGCGAAACGTCCAACTGAGAAGACTGAAAAGGTGAGTGGAAACCGGGAAGGGTGATGCAAAGACCAAGAGAGGAGGGTTTTGAAGACAAGGGAAGAGTCAGCAGGACTAGGGCTGCAGGGGATCAGGTAACAGAAGACTGAGGGAGTCTCCTGAGTCCTGTCATGAGGGTCCTAGAACTAGAGGCTGCAACCTCAGAGGATGTACTGGGGGACAACTGTGGGAATGTTGTCTGAATTCTAGCCCAAGGCTCCTTTTAGCTTTCATAAGTCAAATGAGGAGGTTGGATTAGATGACTAGGTTCCTTCCAGTTCTAAAATCACGATCTCGGAGCTTTCACAGGAATAAAAGCCCATAACAAGAAAAGAATGACCTGTCCTGGGGAATGTTTTAAGGCTGGTTCACTAAAGCAGCCAAATACATAGCCCAAAGTAAAGAAATCTTGACTCACTAAGGGTCTCTGCTGGAAATGAGAGCACCGAGCTGCTGTGTGAGTCTTGATGCCTGCTTGTCCAAAAATCTGTTGAAAACTTCAGGCAGTTGGTGGCAGCTGGACTAGATGACCTTGCGGTTATTTTCAAGTCAGTGATTCTCATATCCTCTGAGGGAGACCTCATTCCTGTTACTAATTTTGTCATATTTCCCATGGGGATTGTGTGGCAAAAGATTTCTGTCCTGATTTCCACTCAAGGGTCACTTGGCTGACTTCCCTCCTCTGCTTACAAAGTCTCCTCTTTAACACGTGGAGAGGTGGGGCCCCTGACCTTGACACCCAGTTGAGCTGAGTTTCTATCTCCTCCCAGCTCCTGCTTGGACCCTTTCTTCCACAGGGAGGGGCTTCACCCTGCAGGTCTTGAAGTCAGGGACTCATCAGATATCTGAGTCAGGGACGCATCAGATGTCTGAGGGGGCTAAGGGGGTCCAGGATCTGGGTTGAGAGGAGGCCATGACTGTGCAGCCCACAGAGAAGGGGTGTGTCTTCCACCATACTCCATCTTCTTCCTTGTTTCAGCACCCACAAGTGGGCAGGTGGTGAGAACTGAGGTGGTGGGGCTCCAGCCAGAGAGAAGGATGCTCCACAATCCATCTTCAGCAGCCTCTACCTTTCCACCCGGTCAGCTTCCCTAGGTGTGGGTACCAGCTCTGGGCCTCCACCATGATGATGCAGCAGGTTCTAGAAACAGAGATAAAATGGAAGATGAGCCTCCATTTGGGGACCCTAAAACTGTCGATAATCATTCAGCTGGGCAGTAGGTGCAAAGCACAGGAGAGAATTGGAGGCCACATGGCAGGGTGCAGTGAGGCCATGGGGCAGGGGAAAGGTAGGGGACACGAGAGCTACAGGGTAGGTGAAACCTTAGGAGAAAGGGGAGCTTTAAACACTGCTTTTTGCTGGATTTTCTTTGGGATCCCCAAGGCTCTAGGGAGACTCTCCCCGCAGGGCATCCAGGCACCTCCATTATCGGCTCCTCTTCAACACTTCCAGCCTTGCTTCCATCTCAGCATCCCCTCCCGCTCCTCCCTGCCTGGGAACGTCTCAGTCCAGGGGCCAAGTTTAGGCTGAAGGACCAGCCCTGAGCAGGAGCGATGGTGGCACTTCCCCAGGGTCTGTCTGGTCTTTTGTGTCTCAAATTCACCTTTGTCCCGTGAGAAGTCATGTCTTACACTGTGGTTGATTCTGGCTGGGAGTGGGGTGGCAAAGAAGGGGTCATTTGTGCACACCTCTTGGGGTCATTGTGATCTCCAGATAACTAGTAAACTCATGGACTCCTTGAAGGTTGGGGATGGTCCTGAAGATGGCCAAATTTGTTGTTTAATCAGCATGCATCGCTGCACTCTACAGTCACCTGTGGGCCTTGGGTCTGGCCTCTGGAACTGATCTTTCTGTCAGCGGACAGCAGCCAACAGTCAGGGTGCAAGTGGAGCAGGAGCAGAACCCGCAACACCTTGTTCTTCCTGGAGGAAGGAGGGGCAAGGCGGGGTAACTACAGCTCTGCCTTCTCAATCTTGTGCTTGCCTCAGGCTCCTGGGAAAAGGGTGCCTCGCTCCATCCTTCCTGAACCAGAGGATGGAAAGATCTCACCCCCATGTAAGGTCCCCCCATTACCTTCTAGACCCAGGCACGCTGAGGACATTGTCATGCCCGGGAGGAAGACAAGAGGGAATGGGAGGCAGGAACATAACTGACCTTTCTCCTTGTGGCTGGCTAGGGATGGTTGTTTAATCACCAAGTAATATTTGACTCTCTTGTGACCCCATGGACTGTAGCCCTCCAGGCTCCTCTGTCCATGGGATTTCCCAGGCAAGAATACTGCAGTGGGTTGCCATGCTCTACTCCAGGGGATCTTCCTAACTCAGGGAACAAACCCATGTCTCCTGCGGCTCCTGCAAGGCTTGCGGATTATTTACCACTGAGCCACCAGTAAAACCATCCTTATCATTGTTACAGAAATGCAGAGCGAGTTCCTAGCTTACATTGCTTCTCTCGCCTCTACACCTCTGAGCTGTTAGCATCCATTTCCCTGTGGAGCTCAGAGATCAGAGTGAGCCGTGACACCTCCTCTTCTGTGTGCCAGCCATTTGCTTCCTCATGACAGTGTTCCACTTTGCAATCAACTGGGTGCAGCGTCAATTGATGGCGAGGGGCATGATGTATGATGGGTAGGCCAGGCCCACTTCTGCCTTTATACCTCATTCAAAACAACCACCATGAGCCTCCTCACACGGTGGGCATGGACCACACAATCTGACTGAGAGGCAAGGTCAGTGTGAAGGCAACAGTGAATATAGAGGCGAGACTAGAAGGTGCAAAGGGCCCCCTGCCCCTGCCCTCCCCTGAAAATCATTTATTCCACACATATTTATTGATTACTGGAGCTTCCCTGGTAGCTCAGACAGTAAAGAATATGCCTGTGATGTGGGAGACCCAGATTCAATCCCTGGGTTGGGAAGATGCCCTGGAGAAGGAAATGGCAACCCACTCCAGCATGCTTGCCTTGAGAATTCCATGGACAGAGGAGCCTGGTGGACTACCATAGGGTTCCAAAGAGTCAGACACAACTGTGCGACTAACATTTTCACTTTACACTATGGTAATGAGATTGTAATGTCACTAATGTATACATGGTTTTCATCCTAGGCTCCAGGCATAGAACTCATAAAACCCTTGGAATCTCTTAAGTGAAGTGATAAGTAAATACATGTATTTCTTGTTTATGGTCTGATTCTGCCAATTAGAAAGCAGACTCCTGAGAGCAGAGACTTTGCCTGCATTGGTCACTTTGTGCTCCCAATGCCTGAAACCGTGCCTGGGACACTCAGTGTAGATCATTGATAAATATTTATTAAACAAATAATGAATGAACCTCACAAAGTTTCTAAATTACAGCTGTGAAAATTGCCCCAAAGGAGAAACCACAGTGCTGTGATGAGAGCACATCACCAAGGGTGTGTGCAGGTCTCACGATGTACACAGGGGTCCTGAAGGGTCTCTCTCATTGGTCAGATGGTTGACAAGCAGGGTGGTGGGTGTGGGGCTACACTTATGTGACAGAGATGCCGGACTTACTTTCAGTTGGGTCCCTGCCACATTTAGCCTCTTGAGCTGCACTAAGACATTAGCTGCCAGCCATGTGTGCCTATTTAAGTTTCATTAAAATGAAATGAACTTTAGAATTTACTTTCTTAGTTACACATTTCAAGCTCTCAGTAGCCACATGAGCCTGGTGGTTACCATCCTGGGCAGCGTCGTTGAATACAGATTGTTTCCCTCATCACAGTGAGTCCTACTGGGGCAGTGTTGGTCTAGATTGTGTTTCCCACCAGCAGGCCAGTAGGTTTGGCATGATCTGACTGTCACATTTGGATCAGTATCCATTCCCATTAGCAGTTCTGATGATAGGTAGATAGACAGGGAGAAAGAGAGAAGAAAGAAAAAGAAAGCGAGGGGAAGGGAGAAGAAGAGAGAAGCAAGATACCTGGGTACCAATGAGTCCCACAGAATCACACCACATTTTTTCCAAATTTTCACTTTCATTTAAGTCACAAAACAAGCTCTCCCCTATCACTTCTCTGCCGTACCCCTGCCTCTCACCCTGAGAAACTTATCATAATGCTGGGCCCAGAAACAGAATCCAAAAAATGGTTGGTCTTATTCATATACTCACATTTCCTACTGGAAAGAGAAAGATGAGATGCCTGATACTGTCTGCAAGGCAGAAACAAAAGGAGAACTCAGACTGTGGATGGAGGCTCATCTCTAGCTAGGGACACTGTTTCTGAGAAGCCAGGAACTCAGATGCACTGCTTCCCTTTCAGGTTAAAGCATAATATCATCCTTAGGAGAAAATGACAGAAAGAGAAGGGCCCTTGAGCCTCCAGAGCAAGTGGCCGAGACAGGCTTAGAAATCTGTACATTTTATCATTCTTGCTTTTCATTGTTTGTCCCTTTTGTGTTCTCCTTTTGTACTTTAATTTCTTTTTTTTTTTGGACAGGCCCTCTGCCTCTGCTAAGGACAGCCAGAGGCAGGAGATTTTGTCCCCTCGGGTGCAGGAGCATTCAAGAGGGTGCAGTCACTTCCGGTGGCAGGCTGGTGGCAGGGCGATTTTTTGTGAGCAAGTCCCAGGGGGAACATAAACCCTGGTAGACAATATTGGATCCACTTGGTGAATTCCTTCTTTCTGCCTGGAGCTTCACCTTCTAGGGCAAAAAGCATGGATGTTTTAATAAGGGAAGTGATAACAGCAATAGGGTCTAAGGCTGAAGACTGCAAGGACACAACACCTGGGCTGCCCACAAGCACGACAGTGCATGGAAATCATGCATTTTCATATCTTGCACACCTGGTGTGTGACCAGAAGTGAAGACAAATCAAAGGTAAAATTATTAACATTCATATGAGTTAGTTTTCATCTACCATTTGTTAGAGAAATACAATTCAAAACATTTCTTGTGAGATTACGTGCTAATATTAATTTCTTATAGCCCTTGGATAAGTGCAGGCTAGATTTTCCAAGCAGTTCAACATGCAAGTGATGATGTGTGAACATGCACATTTCCAGGGGTCAATTACAAGCAATGAATTCTGTGTGTGTAACGGCCTTTGTCAGAGCCATTGTCTCACACACCTCTAACAAGACAGCCCTCCTAGTGTCATTCCAACGGCCAAGGAGCAAATAGGAAAAAATGAACCATCAATCAATTTAATGCTAGCCTTTCCTTTCACGCAGAAAACCTCCATTCAGCTGATGATGACTGACATAAAAACTAAATCCATCCGCTTTATCACTCCTCTCCAAAAAGACAAGTCTGAGGAAAAAATATGTAGGATTAGCCTTACCCTTAGTTACTGGTCTGCTGGTGTACTAATAATCTATCCACTCGCAAGGAGGAAAATCAACTGTTAAAATATTCTTCTTACAGCTTGGTGCACATTTAGTATAAAATGCATAGGTGTGAATCATAAGCAATATCTTTGGGAGTGGGATTCTCAGAATATCCTGTTTAATGTGATAGGAAATATCTTAAAACAGGGCCTGAGAATATGGTTAGGCCATCCATTCATTTGTTCATTCATTGAACAAATATATACTGAGTGCCTACTATGCCTCAAATGCATGCTGAATGCCGAGGATGGTGGTGGCAACCAAGACAAGAACCAGTTCTTGCCTTCGTGGAGCTAACAAACTGGGGGAGGAGACAGATGTTTGATAACTGAACGAGTGAGATGAACATGGTGGGAGGAGAGGTGGAGAGTGTTAAAGAGCATACTGCCTCACTATGACAGTCCTGGCGGTGGGAGTGATTGATGCCAGGGCCCTCCCTGAGGAAGAAACGTTTGAGATGTGATAGGAAGAGTGGGCAGGACTTAGGAGGATTAGGAGGTGGGGGTCAGAAGTTCTTAAAAGAGAGAAAGGTCAGTGTGTGTAAGCCCCAGGGCAAGAAGGAACAAGGGACATTTCAGGAACAGAAATAAAACAAGAGTGGCTGGTGTAGAGAAAAAATCAAAAGGAGAATGACTCATGATGAAACTGGAGAGATTGAAAGGGATCAGATCCTACATACCCCAGTAACCCAGAAGAGGGGTTTAAAACCATACAAAGGAAAATCAGAAAACAATTCTAAACACAAGAATGAAATACTTCAGAAAGATCTGCCTGTGTGCAACAAGAATGAGAATGAGTAAAAGGGTATAAGACCAGAGGTATGGGGTCTAGTTATTTAGCTAGTGCAGTGGTCCAGGTGAGAGACAACGGGAGTTTGGACTAGAACAGTATATGTGGATATTTAAAGAAATGACCAGATTCAAGGGATTCCCAGGAGACAGAACCCACAGCACTTCATGAGTGATTAGATGGAAGGAGAGGTGACTGAAAAGAAGGAACCAAGCATGACTCGTAAGCTTCTGGCTTCAGCAGTGGCTGGATGGTGATGCTCTTCACTGAGCTGGGGTTTACTGGAGGAGGAGCACGTCTGGGGAGGTGGGAGGAATTAGACAACTGTAGTTGTGGAAATGCTGAATTTAAAATATTGATGAAACATCCAAATGGAGATGTCCAGTAGACACTTTGATATACGGCTCTGGTGCTCAACAGAAACAAGCCTGCTTACCTACTCCACTTTTATCTCCAGATTTCTTGACTCATTATTTAGACAAAGAGACATAAATAATGCCTCTGGGAATTGGGCTTCCCTTGTGGCTCAGCTGGTAAAGAATCTGCCTACAAGGCGAGAGATCTGGGTTCCATCCCTGAGTTGGGAAGATCCCCTGGAGAAGGGAAAGGCTACCCACTCCAGTATTCTGGCCTGGAGAATTCCATGGATTGTGTAGTCCATGGGGTTGCAAAGAGTCGGACACGACTGAGCAACTTAAACTACTTATGAGTTATAAAAATGAAGGTTAAAAAGTATTCCTTAAAGTATAAATTCAACCTCTGGGAAGTTATCCTAAATAAATTATCCAGAAAAAAGAGAAAAGCTGCATGCATTGAATTCTGGTTTATAACAGCAAAATATTGGAAAACATTTCATATCGAATAAGAAGGGCTAGTTAAATAAATTACAGTATACCAACAAAATAGAATATTATACATTTACTAAAAACGGTAATTATGGATATTTTATAGTAGGTTAGAAAAATGCTGTCATTTAAAACTAAACAACAAAATTCAAAAATCTGTTTATGCTATGATTATAATTTTGTAAAAAATGATCATACATGAACAACTCCTAGAAAAGCACTTGAGCAAACAAAGAGTTGATTTGCTGAATGACGGAATTAAAAAAAAACACCATAATTGAAATGTTGAAATGTTATTTGTAAACTAAGCATGCAAGCAAGTAAGATAAATATGGTTTTGTTCTTGTTTTGTTTTAGAAGCAAATGAGTTTCCATCTTATATAATCATAGGCACTATCTTGCTGAGTTGGAGGCATGGAGTTTAATAGTTGTGCATGGCTCAATGGATATTGTCAGCAAAGATCTTGTCTCCCAGGCTAGCTCACAATGACTCAGGAGTCCTGTTTCTGAGCATATACTAATGTCTCAAAAAAAAAAAAAAAAAAAGTCAGAGCTCCTTGGAGCACGTGTGTGTCCACCAGGTTCCTGTGGATTCAGTTTTTTAGGGTCAGATCCTTTTTCTTCCCCGTAGCTTTCTAATCTCTAGAGACTGAACACATGATTAATCTCGCCTCACTCTCCCACTCTTCCTGACTTGCTTCAGAATGGTAGTAAGAATTCATGGCCAAATGTATGAAACAGGTTCTCCTTTGTTTGGTTCTATGTTTTCACCACGTCCTCATCAGAGCCTCCTCAGTGAATATTTGCAAAGGATCATGAAGATGAAGTGCCGGGGGTTTCCAAAGCCAAAGTGCCCAGCATCGGATGTCCACTGCTGCAGTTCCTGTCTGTTCAGTGACACCCTTTGCAATCCACAGGGGGAGGGATGGGATTCTGCTTAGAGAGGAATCTTGTGTGATGACAGTACAAGCAGGAGCTGAGCTAACATGCAAACCTCCCAGGTCAGATGTCATCCTGAAATAGGTTGTGAGCAAGGTTGCTGTACTGGCAGGATCCTTTGTTTTTCAAAAAAGAGAAGCTATGCCCGGGAACAAGGATAGAAAATAAACTCCAGTGGCAATGTGTAGTGAGGACAGATTTCATGTGTTTGAAATAAGCTGGGCTCTGTGGCAAGGAAATCAATGCCAATGAAATAATGGAACATAAACCCTCAGAGGTAAAAGAGCTCTTTTCATTCCGGGAGGAAAAAACAAAACCAAGCAGAAAAAAAATAAATAAAGGATTTAAAATGTCCTTGTCATGCGTTTATGACAAATGGAGAATTAAGCAGATTGGCTGGTTGAGTTTGCTTGGAAGAGGTAAAATGGCTGAATGTTCAGATGCACCTTTTCTTTTCTAGGGCAGCCTCCAGAAAGGGGCAGTGAATGCCACAGCGGGATGGTCAGTGAGAGGGGGGCTCAACAATGGAGCCAGGCCGGGAATGCTGAGAGCAGAATTCCTGTTCCAGCACCTCTGTTCCTTAAGCAGAGGGCGATTTCACATCTTCCTAGGATGAACCAGTGGGAGATGGTCAAAATGATACTTGAAGTTTTGAGAGCTCTTGTGTCTGTAAGGACGGACTGTGATGGCCTTACATAATAGCTGCCTAGATACATGAGTTGTGGTTGGCATAGTGTTTTTATAAATGCCCCCAGCCTTGTTATATTTTTAACTTTTTATTTTGAAATCATTTGCGATGTAAGGACAGTACAGAGAGTTCCCATATACATTTTTCAAAGCACAGAAATTCACATCTGGTCAGATTTTATTCACATTTCACTGCTGTTTCCATTAATGTCCTTTATCTGTTCCAGGATCCTGTTCAGAAGGCAGCAGCATTGCATTCAGCTGTCCAGTCTTTTCCAGCCTGTGGTATTTTCTCAGTCTTTTCTTATTTTCTACAACTTTGGTACTTTTGAAGACTGCTGGTCAGGTATTTTGCGTGGTCTGATGTTTTATCATGTTTAGACTGAGGTTATGGATTTCAGGGAAGAATGCAACTGAGGTGAAATGAAATTTCCACCATGGCACCATCATGACTTCTTACTGATGATGCTCACTGTGGCTTGGTTAAGGGGGTTCCTTCCAGGACTCTCCATGGTAAAGTTACTGTCCTTCCTTTTCCCTATTTTATTTCTTTGAGGACAGACATTAATTCCAGTTCACACTGGGGGGACGAGGAAGGAGGAATATCAAAGAATTCATGGACATATGCTAAAAACACTTCAGAAATTAACAAAAATATGGGGGGAAGTTACTCTGAAGCCAAATAATTTTATTATTTTAAAATCAAAGCTACTTTTTTTCTCCTGACAACATGCTTAGTCTCTCTTAGTCATGTCTGACTCTTTGAGACCCCATGGACTGTAGCCCACCAGGCTTCTCTGTCCATGGGATTTTTTAGGCAAGAATACTGGAGTGGGTAGCCATTTCTCTCTCCAGGAGATCTTGGCTCAGAATGTGGGGATTGAACCTACATTCTGACATAAGAGTCAGTATAAAGCAGAAAACCAAAGTCTTACCAATTTCACTGACAAAACCCAAAATCTCAGGGATCATTGTGTGTGTATTTAATATTTGATAAATGTACTTAGATTTAGGACCTTGAGTACATACTTTAATGCAGTTATATTTGGGAAGGCCATAGAGTATGATATGACTCATTCATTGTCAGGCCCCTACCAAGAACTGTTGGTTAAGATCTATTCTGTTACCCAAGGTTTAAAAAGGTATGGCCTTCTCAACTTAGATGTCCATCAACAGAGGAATGGATAAAGAAGATGTGGTACATATATACATGGAATATTATTCAGCCACGAAAAGGAGCAAAACTAGGTCACTTGTAGAGATGTGGCTGGACCTAGAGTCTGTCATACAGAGAGAAGACAAAAAGAGAAAATCAAATATTGTATACTATATATGGGTTTGCCTGGTGGCTCAGAAGATAAAGAATCCACCTGCAATGTGGGAGATCTGGTTGCAAAGATCCGCTGGAAGAGGGCATGGCAACCCACTCCAGTATTCTTGCCTGGAGAATCCCTATGGACAGAGGAGCCCGGCGAGGTGCAGTCCATGGTGTCAAAAAGAGTTGGACACAACTGAGGGACTAAGCACAGGACAATGCATACATATGGAATCTAGAAAAATGGTATAGATGATCTTACTGGCAAAGCAGAAATAGAGACACAGGCATAGAGAACAAATGTATGGACACCAAGAGAGGAGAGGAGGGGGTGGGATGAATTGGGAGATTGGGATTGACATGTACAAACAACGATATATAAAATAGATACCTAAGAAGAACCTACTGTATTACAGGGAACTCTACTCAGTGCTCTGTGGTGACCTAAACGGGAAGGAAATCCAAAAAAGAGGGGATGTATGTATATGTACAGCTGATTCACCTTGCTGTATACCAGAAACTAATGCAATGCTGCAAAACAACTATACCCCAAGAAAAAAAATTTTAATGTATGGGCTTCTAATTAAGAGGCATATAACAGGGCAAACATCATCTATATTCAAACTGTATGTGCTGAGATGGGGCTCAAGTCAGGGCCAATGAGCCATGCACCAGATCTCAAGCATAGTAACCCCACCCTCACTTCTCTACCTCTGAGGCACAGACCAAAGCCACAAGTCTCCCACTGTGAAAACAGAGACATTTAGACATTCTAGAATGCTAGCTTAAATCTCATTCAAAAGTGTTTGATTTTCACTAATTGAAAACAAAAAGTCTTTGAAAAAATCATAATTCAAATCTTTTTTCTAATGGAAAGAATGTTCCAGAAATATTATATTGAAGTATGTAGGAGAAAAGTAGATGGCGCAGAAGTAAGCACTTTATCAAATTTACATTGAATGTCAATCTGTCTCAAGAGAAACCTAGAGTTCTTTTGCCATCAAGTGGGGAGTATAAATGTTTTAAAAACTTGTGAACAGCACAGATGTCCTTTTACTGTCTCCCTTTTGCTTTTCTTAAGTAAACTGACAGGTATTCAGTTGTACCGAGGGTCAGGGAAAATACATAAAGGCAGTTTAGCAAATATTAAGAGACCTGTTTTCTTTTACTGTCACTCCGTATCAACTGACAGGAATCTGGGTCTCTCCCTTTCTAGCCTGGTTCCCTCTCTCCAAAACTCCAGACAAGAGGAAGGAGTAAGGGTAATGAAATAACTCTCTACATCTGGAAATAACACCACGTGGACTTTGATATTAATGCAAGCAACAACATCTAACTTGGAAGGGACCAAGCTAGACCCCTGCCACATAAAACCAATCCACTAGCCATTTCTTTTGTCCAAAAGCCTTAGAGAGGATGAGCTCTTCTGAGAAATCACCATGAACCATGGAGGTGGTGTGAGTGGCTGCTCTACACCAGAAACCCCTTGAGTTCAGGGCTCAAGTTCAGCAGGCCGGCCTGGTGGGGGAACCGCAGAAACTGCATTTCTAGCAGGTTCCTCCATGGTGCCAATTCCCATGGCCCAGGACCATGCTCTGATCATGGCTTCTATAGACCAGACTATTTGCAGAGTCTTTTCTGCACAGGTTGCTGTGCTGACTAAGTGGATGTGATGAACTAATAAGGCAACAGCAGGACAAAACAAAATTCAGCCTGCCTTGCTACAGTTGCATTCTAATTAACATCTGCTTTCTCTTGGGCTCTCTGAAAAAAAAATCTTTTGATGTGTATATTTGTAACCCTCACTGAAATGAGCTTGATGCGAAAGTTCATTCAGTTGCCAAACATTTCCTGTGTGGTGACAAAAGGTTTCCCTCCTTTCTCTAATTTGAGCACTGTTTTTTTCCGTCTTCAATGTGGTTCAAGCAGGTGTTTCTTTCTCTCTGACATCTGGCAGGCTGCACTGGCTCAGATTCTCTGATCTTTTCTCCCTCTTTCCCTTCTGAATCATGAGGTCATAGGGCTTGGGGCTTGTTTGGTGCTTTGGGGATCTCTGACAGTTTGAACTGTAGCTCTTCTAGTCTCAGATGAAAATCTGTGGCTTCTGGAAATCATGAAGTTAAATGAAAGAATATACTAACAGATACATTAACAGACTTCAGCATTCTTCTGGTCCAAGATCCAAGGCTTACCAATTCTCAAGCCTGAGAATTCCAAATACAGTCTGCCCCTCCTTATTCTCACCTCTGTGAGGCACCCCAGAGTGTGGACTCAGGGAAACAAGCCAAAACAACAGAAACACCTTAAGAAAGGAGTACAAAGAGTTCAGCAGAGACAGAAAGTGAGGGCCAGAAAAGTTTTCTGGTGCCTAGAAATGAGGGGAGAAATGAAACAATGCAAGATGATGGATGACTTCTTGTTTACTGGGTAACTACTCTTTCAGAGGGAGATGCAAACAGGGGCTTGAAATGGAAAGGGCTAAGTTATTATTCTTACATCTTAGTGCATAAGCAAAAACAGTGCCCATTTTGGCTACAGAAACTGCTGGTATGGAGCCAAGGGCATGGTTTGTTATGGGCCTGGGCCAGGCTAATACTCAGCGTAAATGATCAGACGTGTGAAACTGAGGCTGGCAGTGGGATAAACAAGTAAGAACAGAACTGTGGTTAGAAATTCCTGACTGAGGCAGACAGGTATGGGTGGGGAGAGGATTAATTGTATTGAGCTTTCTCCATGGATCTACTTGGATTAAGAAAGTGTGCATGTCTGTATGCATGTGTGTGTGTGTGTGTGTGAGAGAGAGAGATGGTGGTGAGGGTAGAGAAGCAAGGGAGGGAGTAGATAGGAAGCCACGTCAGAGAATGAAATAAGCAAAGTCGAATATTGCCAGATAAAATGCAAGGCACCCAGTTAAAAGTGAATTTCAGATAAACAATGAATATTATTGGGACATACTTACATGAAATAAGTATTTGTTGTTTGTTGGCAATTTAAATATATACCTTGAATTTTTATTTGCTTAATTTGGCCACCCTAAATTAAGAGGTCAAGGTCAGATAAAGCAGATGGGCAGCAGCCTGGAGAAGGGCAGCTGCACAGGACGCCTGGGCTCTGCTCAGGAGGTAGACTTGTTTTGCGGAGCTGCAGCGCCCCCTTGGTCAGTGAGGAAGTCAGGACACCGGCTTTCACTAGGTCTAGGGAGAGAGCTGTAGGCAGCACTTCTGGGTTCAGCCTGATTTTGACTGATGGGAATATGGTAATTTTAGATGGTAATTTAAAAACCCTTCTCACTTTTCCAGGGCTTTAAATTTTTTCTTTAAACCAAGAGAAGGGTAGGAAGTCCTAGGGGCCAAGGTCACTCAAGCAGAGACTCTAAATGTGAAAACTCCTTAGCTAGCTGATAAGTGTGACCCACCAGGGGCTGAGGGGGAGACGATACTAATGAGCATCTACTCTGAGCCAGACATTCTCTGTTTGCTCCTGTGTTTATTTTCACAACAGCCACTGTGAAACAGTTGTTCTTATTAACTCTCCTTTACAACACATCACATAGCAAGTAAACGGTGTGACCTGAAATTGACCCCAATTCACTCAATAGCAGCAGTCCCTGCTCTTTCTGAAGCATCCCACTGAGTCCCCTTCTCTTGTCACAGCAGATCACAGGTGTCAGGTGTCTCATCCTCCTCATTTGTTTGGATCCAGAAGTCACAAGACTGGCTCTGAGACAGAGACCTGACTGGTGAAGGAAACAGTTGCTCAGGTCAAATAAGCGAGAGCCGAAGGTTGGGCTTGTCCAGCGGGTGAGACCAGGCTCTCCAATCACATGGCCACCAGAAGAGCCAGGATTGCTAGAGAAGGCATGAACGACTAGGGTCTGGTCCTCAGGCTTCTGAAGACTCAGAAGGTTTAAGTGAGCAGCAACAGAGTCATTGTAGGAAGACAAAGACAGGATGGTTCCCAAATGGTGCTATTGGCAAGCCAGGTTCCTGGGATACAGTGATGATGCCAGACTGAATTGGTTCATGCACTCAAGGATTTACAGTTTAATGGGGAAGGACAGAGTAAATACATAGCCATAACTAAGAATTAATTAATACAGCTGACTGATGTACTGTGAAGGAGAAGTACCAGCTATGATGAGGGAATGGGTAATGCTCACCTTGCCTAGCACAATGGGAGCCATGGCCCTCTCAAAGCAACAGAACACAGCCTACAGATCACAGACCCAGAATTTGTCTTGGAGGTTGGGGAGATCTCCTACTGGGGTAAATGAACCAGTCTACTGAACAGGAAGAGTAAAGGAGCAAATAAAATCTAGATTAGGTAGGTTCTTCTTGGGTTTCATTTTTCTAGCCTGTCATTGATGGTAAACCATTTGACTGGAACCTTGAAAGTAAATTATTCACGACTCACCTCAAGTCTAACATGCTGAATGATCAAACTACTAAAATTGATCAGATAGATTCTTTAACTGGGTCTCAGTCTGTCACAGCCATTTTGTGGGACAAAGATGGGATACAAAGCAGGAGCAGTAGAGAAGGAAGAGAAGAAATAGGCAGAAACAGGGTATAAGGTCTCACATTAGAAAGGTAGCAAATTATATTTAAGGGATACATTTCATTTGCATATACAAAACTTCTACTCTTCCAAACATCCTGGACATTTAAGATGTGAAATCCACAGGAAACTGACATTCAGTTAGAAGAAAAGTCTGAAGGACATCAAAGTTAAAAGCTGAAGTGACGGCCTCAGAGAAGCCACTGCTAAACCAGTCTGGACTCAGCTTTGTGACTAGGTCTTCCAGGAAACAGTATGTGATGAATTAATTTTTGGCAAATTGGTTAATCAGAGAGCTGGCTTTCAAAAGTGTGGTGATTCAAGAGTCCCGTCCTGTTTTCATTTGATGCAGTCCAGGGGCTTCCCTGGTGGCTCAAACAATAAGGAGTCTGCCTGCAACACAGGAGGCCCGGGTTCCATCTCTGGGTCAGGAACATCCCCTGGAGAAGGAAATGGCAACCCACTCCAGTATTCTTGCCAAAGAATTCCATGGACAGAAGAGCCTGGTGGGCTACAGCCCATGGGGCTGCATAGAGTTGCACATGACTGAAAGACTAGCACATACACACACTGCTTATTTTTCAGGGCTCTTAGATTCAAGGACAGAAACACAAAATTGCTCTGGCAAAAACAGTAATTTACTACAAGGATATGGGAATATCCTATGTAATTGAAAGAAGGATCAGAGAGCTAAACGGGAAGGGCAGAGCTGCTTCAGGGCCTCAGGAGTCTCTGGCCTGGAGTGGGCAGGCCCATCACTGGTGTCCACCCAGCCTCGCTTCTGCCATGACACTCCGGCTTCTGCCATGAACCTACATCCTACAGCTCTCACTCCGGAAGCAGGATTGATTCTTGGCCCAGTTTTGGTTTGAAAACTGCAGAGAAGTTCTCTGATTGTCCAGCATGAGAAAAGTGCCCGAGAACAGGGGGAGGCAGATATTCCAGACGAAGGGGATGATGCAGGCAGACAAAAGAGATGTCCCTTACTGGCCGTGTGAGAAGCTGGGGAAGGTGTACTTGCCTTTTACAACCACAGTGCAGTTCTTATTGGTACAAAAGAGAAACCCAGTCAACTCCCCAAATGAACAAGCCCTCAAGTCTCTTGACTCTACCTGCGACTTTGAAATGGTAATCTGCCCTTCACCCTTCACTCAGAGGATGAAGTCCCCTGCTCCCAACCTCAGCTCAGCACACAGCAGATGGATATTGCTTCTGAGAACAGACACCTGCTGGCCAGGTTGAGCCCCACTTTGAACGTGGCAATGACTATTTACTAAATTCCACAGGGGCCTCTTGGAAAGGAGATGAAAAGAGGGAGCAGGCCAGGGACACCACTGAGGGGCTCTCTGGAGCTCACCAGAGCTCAGTGAGAATCAAGGCTTCCTGGCCACCCTGAGCCTGGCCCTGGGAGTAGGCAGGTGCACTGTCAGCATAATGCCCTTGATCTCTAAGAGGAAAGGTAAAAACCAATCAGGCAGTAACCTCCTGCCAAGGACTCCATCAGCCGTTCTGGTGGCTGCTTCTGAAGTGCTGGCCGCTGGCTCTGCATGCTCTTGCTCATGGAGGACATATGGGCCAGTCAGGGATCAACAAGAAAACATCTGGCTCGGAAACAAATCCAACAGCCTCAGTGACTAATTTTGGAGTGTTGCCTCTTCATTGTTCTTGCTATGGTTCCGTGCAAAGGTCACTCGGTGTGGCAGGTTTAGGGAAGCCACAGCTCCACCTTCAGCAGTGACCAGGAGCCAACTTGTTCTCCTTAAAGGGGAATTGATAGCTCCTTCTTCAAGGGTACAAACAGCAGCTCCCTATCACTAAATCCCGAATTCTCCAGTGCGCACTTAGCCCCTCCTCACCAGCCCCCAGGCACCCTTATTTCTTATTAGCCATTTATCATTTTGCCTTGGAAGGATCTCTCTTAAAAAAAAAAAAATAGTCTACTGAATTCAAGTGTGACATGTTCTATTTCTGTGACTGAGCTTTTTCTCCCTTTTGTTCAAATAAAGGAAATAGCAAACATTAAAGAGCATAAGAGAAAAGGCACAAGAGTCTGGACCATTAATAGACAAGATTGCTGTGGTTCTGATTTCGGTGGTTTATATAATGGCTTCAAATACTGGTTAAGATAGGGCTCAGCCTTGCCAGAAAGGATCTTTAAATTAAATATCCACTTTCTCTTAAATTATCTTTAATGGCACAATACAACCATATAATTTTCAGCTTAAAAAGAAGGTGTTAAGCTGACTCTGCCTATAGCCTCTTTTGGGGGTCAGGATCACACATCAGACAGCTTATTTCTAAAGTTCTCCACTGGAAATGAAACACTTTTCCCTGAGAATTTATTCTGTGTTCAGAGTGGGATAAGCTTGGTCTTCTGTATTTGACTGTATCCAAGCTCACTGGTAACAGCCAGCTGGCTGTCATGGTAGCAACATCTCCAGATTCACCTCCTCACCTGGTATCACACCCTCATGGGACTGTGGGTGTTCAGAGTCTTGGACTCCAAGGGCTGATATCCTACTGCTGATCAGTGAAGATTGTTCCTCCCTTGGACACACTTAGAAATATCTCTTGCTCCTATTCCCAGCAGAGAGAATGGATTCCATTCCCCATTCATTAAATTCTCAAGGGAAGCAAATGCTAGGTTTCTATACTTTTTATCTTGCTGTCCCCAGCCAGCTCCCAGCTCTTAGAACTGACTCTGGAATTGCCTATCACTGGGTTTTTCCAGGGAAGGACTAGCTCCCCTCCCTCCTGTCACTGATATAGACAAGTATCCTTTATAAGACAGGCTGTCCTAGGCAGGTGGATGATCACTGAAGTGACAAGAGAAATGGAATCTAGTCCCAGCTCAGTCATGAACTTGCTGTGTGCTCAGAGACAGGTTACAGCCTGTCTGAGACTCTGTATCTGTACTTTCTTCATAGACATACAAGTATACATCTTCTGACTTGATTATCACATAAGGTGGGAGTGGGTAACAGATTCAGGGAAAGTTGTCTTTCACAAGCAAGGTGATGATAGTGAACCAACATGTGTTTGGAAACCCCGTATTTTAGTGTTCAGAGCATTCTACTGTATCTCAGCTCTTCTAAGCTATTCAGAGACATATTCATTAATCAAGACCTTCAATAGATTCCTCCAGATTTCCAGGGAACTTGGCAAGAAGACAACGCAAGGCACTGTCTGGCGCTTGTTCCTCTTGGTTGCGTGACTACCCATTACGGCTGCCTGATGATGACAACATGATCATTTGTCTAGTAATTACAAAGCACTTTCATTTTTACTGCCTCTTTTAATGTTCCCAATAACCCTGTGGAATAAATATTATTTCCTCTATTTTACAGTTGAAGAACCTGAGGTTTAGAAAGGTTAATGACTTATTAAATGATGCTCCAGCTACTAAGGGACAGAGTTGAGATACAAAGCTAGGAGTTCTGATTTCAAATCTAAACTCTTGCTGTCTTTCCACTAGTCTCCAAGCTGTTCCCTCAAAGGTCTGGGTTTGGGGGTGTCTCTCCGGTGGGTAAAGGAAGCTAAGCCACTAGAGCTCAGATCCCCAGATTCAATTGAGGCACCTTTCTTTTTTTTTTCCCCAGTTGTACTTTATAGGACTCCAAACTAAACTTATGGTTTTTTTTTTTTTTTTTTTGGCTGTTCTGGGTCTTTGTTGCTGTGAGGGCTTTTCTCTAGTTGTGATGAGTAGAGGCTACTCTTTGTTGTCGTGCATGGGTTTCTCATTGCACATCTCTTGTTTCAGAGTACGGGCTTTACGGTGCATGGGCTTCAGGAGTTGCTGCGTGTGGACTCAGCAGTTGCAGTTCCCAGGCTCTAGAGCACAGGTCAGTAGTGGTGGCGCACAGGCTAAGTTGCTCTGTGGCATGTGGGATCTTCCTGGACCAGGGGTTGAAACTTTGTGTCTTTGGCAGGCAGATTCTTTAACACTGAGCCACCAGGGAAGCCCCTAATCTTGGTTTTAAACCAAATGTTTCTAGTGTTAAACAATAAAGTTTGTGAGCCACAAATTTATGCCATACGTATTGAAAATAAAACCTATTATCCAGTCCCCTCTTTCAGAGGAGTCTTTACTCTTTGTTCCAGCAATCCCAGCTTGAAATCCTCTTTCCCAGAGGAGCTGACCAGTTACTCTTTCTTTCCTCAGCCCAGTGTGCCATACTCTGTTTTGGTGGGCTTTCACAGCAGACATGTTCTGTGGCCAAGGCAGTTGACATCCAAGCCAGATGTTGCATAGCCCAGATAGATGCCCCATTCCTTCCCTTAGAAGAATTGAACCACACGTTCCAACTTGCCTCATAAATATAAAAAGAAAAGGCTAGTTTCCATTTTAATTAGATGAAATAATTACATGTCACACATCTTGTAGGCAGTTTCATATTTGTTCTCATTGTAATGCTGACATTAGCATTCAAAGATGCTGTTCACACTGGGTACAGATGTTGGGTTTATAGACTGTCATGTTCCTTGCAGCCACAAGATGTCAGGCAAATATGGTCATGGGATGGAAGTGCAGGAAGGTGCCTTGGCTCCTGAAAACTCCATTGATGAGTTCATTAACTGATTAAAATCCTCCCAATCAGCTTGTTAGAAGAGTCCAGGGAAAGTCTGTGAGATGTGTCATACTGTTATCCTGTTGATGGAGGCACTGAACACCACTAGCTGGTAATCAGATTAAGATGAACAAATATTGATTGTACATGCTTGCATGATTAAATCCTGAATAATTAAAAGCCATTGAGTTCTCAGCTCTTTCTTTAGCCTGTGTTACCGTAAGAAACATGTGCCATATTTACCATGAATGGACGTGACTATAGGAAAGAAATAGAATCAGTGAGAGAAGCAATCTCCTTTGAAAGTTTCTGTTTGAAAATCTAATGACATAAAGAAATGGGTTTTAATAACTTTCATGTGATTGTGAGACATGTCATACACTAAAAGACACTGAAGGAAAGCCATATGTCTAAACATGTGCATACATCTAAGGTAGCTTTGTTTACTTGATGATTTGAGTGATGGGTGTTAATTAACAGCCAATCTGACACTCCGCCCCCACTATTTTTTGTCTCCTGACTGACTTTGTATAGCAGCTTCCTTGGGATCCTACAAAAGGAAGTAATAATGGTAAGCAAAGGTTGAGACCAATCAGTAAGTAGTTATTGTGAACTACAGAGGGCCAGGTGCTGGTGAGGATGCAGAAGCCCTGGAGGGGGCAGGGTCCATGCCTCACCCTTTCCTCCTTCCTTCTAAGTTACCCTCTTTCTCTAGTTTTCAGTCTTCTGCTTCTGAACCCTCCGGTTGCTCCTTACTGCTGAACTATAAGATGAGGAGATGAGCCATTTTTCACTTACCTTTCAAACACATTAACTTCCTTGGCTGTTGTTTAGTTGCCAAGTCATGTCTGGCCTTTCTGCAGCCCCATGGGGTATAGCCTGCCAGGCTCCTCTGTCCATGGGATTCTTCAAGCAAGAAGACTGGAGCGGGTGGCCATTTCCTTCCTTCTCCAGGGGATCTTTCTGATCCAGGGATTGAACGCATGTCTCCTGCATTGGCAGGCAGATTTTCTACCACTGCATCACCTGGGAAGCCCAATTAACATCCTACCACATGCGAAACTTTGGCCTAAAGATTCAAAGTTGACTAATTATGGTGCTCAGCTTGCTGATAGGACAGTATGTTTACGGAACAAACAGAAAACCAAATTACAGCCATCTGATATTGGTGATGAATGAGTGTGTGCTAAGTCATTTCAGTCATGTCCGAACCAACTCTTTGTGACCCATGGACTGTAACCCACCAGGCTCCTCTGTCCATGGGATTCTCCAGACAAGAGCACTGGAATGGGTTGATGTGCCCTCCTTCAGCGGGTACTGGTGATATAATCAAGTAAATGCTGTGTGGAGTACACAGGCAAGGAAGGATTCATTCTGCTTCATCCAGAGGGCATTGTGGTTCTTCACAAAAAAGGTGAACTAGAGCTAACCAGTAATGTAGTGTTAGTCGCCCAGTTGTGTCCAACTCTTTGCGAACCTGTGGACTGTAGCCTGCCAGTCTCCTCTGTCCAGGGATTCTCCAGGCAAGAATACTGGAGTGGGTTGCCATGCCCTTCTCCAGGAGATCTTCCTGACGCAGGGCTTGAACTCCGGTCTCCTGTATTGCAGACAAACTTTACCAACTGAGTTACAGGGAAGACTTAGAGCTTACCAAGTGAACCGAAATGGGGCTTCCTGAGGGATTAGAATATATGAAGGCAAATGTGTTAGGGTAGGGAGATGCTAGTGGTAAAGAATCTGTCTGCCACTGCAGGAGATGTCAGAGATACAGGTTCGACCCCTGGGTCAGGAAGATCTCCTGGAGAAGGGCATGGCAACCCATTCCAGTATTCTTGCCTGGAGAATTCCATGGACAGAGGAGCCTAGTGGGCTAGGTCCACAGGGTCTCAAAGAGAAGGACACGACTGGGGCAACGTAGCACACATGCCCATGAGAGGGTAAAGGCTAACTGCTGTAACAAAGATCTACAAGACAGTGACTTGGAATAAGTCCATATGTCTCTCACATCACAGGCTAAAGATGGGAAGTCACTCAGACGGGACAGTTTTGCTCCACCAGGTCATTAAGGGACCAAGATCCTTCTTACCTGTAGCTCCACAATCCTCTGGGATTAGTGGAGTATCACCTGGCTTACTGCTAAGGGCAAGTTCTAACCATAGAAAGGGTGGCAAGGAGAGGGTCCAGGGTGAGCTGGTTCATTTGAGTCAAGTGAGGCAGAAGTTGCACACTGTTCCTCCTACATTTCAATGACTTTAAGGAGAGACACACAACCACGTCTCACTGCAGAGGGGAGAGGGAGGGAGGGGAATGTATTTTTAATAAGATGAAAGAGGGAAGAATGAGCTGTGGGGAATAACCAGCAGCCTGTCATAGCAAAGGAATTAATGGGAATGTTGAGTTGCAGAATTTGTACATGGTGGAGGGTAGCTGTATATGGCTGATGTGGCTGGTGATGGGTCTGGAGGGTTGGGGCCAGGATGTGGTGGAGTCTGAAAGTACATTATTGGGCTTCGTGGCAACAAAATCTGCCTGCTAATGCAGGAGACACGAGTTCAATCCCTAGTCTAGGAAGATCCCATATGCCACAGAGCAACAAATTCCCTGTGCCACAACTATTAAGCCTGTGCTCTAGAGTCCAGGAGCCACAACTACTGAACCATGGGCTGCAACTACTGAGGCCCATGTGCCCTAGAGCCCATGCTCTACAACAAGAGAAGCCACTGCAAGGAGAAGCCCATGCATCGCAACTAGAGAGTAGCCCCCTTACCCACAACCAGAGAAAAGCCTGCACAGCAACAAAGAACCAAAACAGGCAAAAATAAATAAATAAATAAAATTTTAAAGTACATTACTGAAAAATGTTGAATGGTGCCAACATGCTGAGCTTCATGTTTGAATAGAACAATCTAGTACCCAATGGTTGAGTAGTCAATCAGTGTGGTTAGATTGGAGGTGAGCAGGTGTCACAGGCCCAGGTCAAATACGATGAGGGCTTCACTCAGGGGTGGAATGGGGCTAACAGGGAGGGGAAAATAGATTTAACAGCCATTTAAACAAGAACTTGAACTTGTGGATAAGAGTTTCTACCAGCCACCTCAATAAAAAAGTGTTAACAAACCATAGGATGTTATTTCTGCTATTAGCAAAGTCTCTTCCACCCACCACTCTTCCTCTCCCAGCTTTTATTAAATATGCACATGGGAAATCAAAGGAGCACATTGGGTCTTTATAGTTTACCAAGTTGGGCCCATGTTCCTTATGTATATAGCTCAATGACAACCTGGTGGAGAAGACAATGGCAGCCCACTCCAGCACTCTTGCCTGGAAAATCCCATGGATGGAGGAGCCTGGTGGGCTGCAGTCCATGGGGTCGCGAAGAGTCGGACACGACTGAGCGACTTTGCTTTCACTTTTCACTTTCATGCATTGGAGAAGGAAATGGCAACCCACTCCAGAGTTCTTGCCTGGAGAATCCCAGGGACAGGGGAGCCTGGTGGGCTGCCATCTATGGGGTTGCACAGAGTCGGACACGACTGAAGCGACTTAGCAGCAGCAGCAGCATGACAATTTAGTGAGTTTGGAACCCTGAATGTGTTGATACATTGAAAGTGTGTCTCCCACGCAGGGCCTGAGGCACAAAAACCACTGACAAAGACAAGCCATGTGAACTGAGCAATGCAACAGGAGAGCAGGAAGATGTCAACTTGACCAGCTCTCTGGGTAGCATTCTCCATGGGAAGGCAAATTATTAGAAGATTGCTTTAGGGATATGGAATAGACCTAGAAATTGTATATTTGAATACTAAATTGTGTTAAGCTCTGATAGCTTAATGCATTTTGTCTCTAAGGTGGGAATGTGGCTAGTAGGTTCTCTAACTTCTTGTGTTGGATTCATCAGACATCTCGCCCTAAACATTTCCAAACTTGGAAACTCTGTAGTTACTCTCACTATGCCCACACCAGGTGATGTTTATAATTACACCCCACGGAAGAGGATTTTGATAAGAAACCATGGCCCCTCACAGCCCCATTTTGGGAACCAATGAGAGATTATTATGGAGATGAGCCAGAGGAGATCAAAGACTGAGCCATCAAAGACTGACCTTCTACATTAGGGATAAGAAAGCTATATTTCTGTAAAAAGCCAGATGATAAACATTTTATGTATGGTGGACGATATGATTTCTGCCATAACTATTCAACTCTGTAATTATAACACAAAAAGTGCTAATTACAATATGTTAACAAATGTTCCAATAAAACTTTATTTACAAAAGCAAGCAACAAACTGGATTTGGTCCATAAGCCATACTTGACAGACCCGTTCCTCCCACTCCCGACACAAACAGGCTGCCCTAGATTATCTCTTTGTTCACAAAATCTTTCTTCCAAAACAGTTCAATATTATTGATTTTTTTCTACTACTAAATCTTAATTATGTTCAAGTTTATCCTCCCTGAGAGCAATCTGATTGGAATTTGCGATCTTTCTAAAGCTACAAGTCACAGAGAATCTCTTGGATGCTACCACAGATGCCTGTCACACCTATGGTGTGGGATTCTATCAATACTAGTTGAGTTCTCAGACACCAATCTCCTGTCTCTCCAGTCTCCAGAGCAGCGACTCACTCTGTATCTATCATAAAATCCATCTTAAAGATAAGCAATCCAAGTTAAAGTGATGCTGGTAAAAGGAACAGGAGAGACTGGATGCCAAAACATCCAACTCCAGGTCCAGCATCCTTTCCACTCTGTCGCATTTTCCTGAGTTTATTCTAACTCTGTTAATAAAAAATTTAGACAGACAAATAGTCAGTTTACATTAGTGTACTGACAGAGTCAGACACGACTGAAGCAACTTAGCAAGTGTGTGCACTGACAACAGGAAAATGTGATCATGCGTGTATGACAGAGAATTACTAGAATTTGGGGGCTATATTTTGTTATTCACAAAATAACACTGAAATATAAACCCAAGTTCACTGCCTAACACCCTCTTTATATCTAGAGCAAATATGACCTTTCTGGAACAAAAAAAAAAAGAGAGAGAGAGATGATTTAGTCATTGAAGCTGAAGTAGGTATGCGACTATGTTTGGATTTAATCTCCACACTTCATTAAGCATATGGCAGTGAACAACGTCTGCTTCCCACTGTACTGATGAGGGGGGATGTGACCGGGAAAATCCTTCAGACATTTGTGAGTGGCTTCTGGGTGCTTCCAGGCTTGGCAGATGGAATTCAGGAAAATGTTGATTCCCATCCCCTATTGTTACAGCAGTTGTATTACAAATTGCAGGTCCTTATTCTGGCCAATGGCACTCACGTGAAATCCTGTCCAGGATCAACCACTCCTTCTCTATGAATCTTGCTCTACTAATAAGGCATACAGCATTTTCATGGACTTATCCCATTAGCAGTGTCTTTCTCTGTCTCTTTTGGGGCAAAAACTAGGTTGAAACTTTCCACTTAGCATGGGGCCTGGCCCGCAGTAGTCATTCTATACATATTTGATAAGTGAAAGAAATCTTCCCAATGCAACTTTTTTTTCATCTTCATTCTTTACATAAACTCTCCAAGTAATGAGTGTGTGGCAGCACTCACTCCCACTCCTTACCTTTGTTTACCATTTGGCTCCATTTCCTGAGGGGGACAACATCTTTACATTGAGTCTCACCATGTTCCAGGCAATGTTTTAAGTACTTTACCTGTGTCAGCTCTTTTAATCTCTCCATTGCTCTAGACCCTACTGCATGCCAGCTCCTGAATTAGACAGCTTGGGTTTGGATTCTGAATTCTTCACTACTCGGCTATATAACTCTTTACATCTCAT
Organism: Antilocapra americana; assembly: GCA_007570785.1. Lineage (NCBI taxonomy): Eukaryota > Metazoa > Chordata > Mammalia > Artiodactyla > Antilocapridae > Antilocapra > Antilocapra americana. The sequence goes on along the minus strand of ML664070.1, from coordinate 2,046,563 downwards.
CTTCCTATTCTATGAAATCATCAGAAAAATGATTGCATTCAACTCTTAGGTTTCATGAACTTTAAATGAGATAATACATGTAAGGGGCTTAGCACAGTGCCTGGCACATAATCAGAACTCCATTGATTTATAGCTCTTAATATTATGCTTGAAAGATGATAGATACTAGCAAGTGAAAGTCCACCTTTCAGATGTTTATGCTAAAGAGTGTCTTTATCTACCTAGTTTCCACTTTTATGAATGAAGCTAGGAATGCATCCCATAGATTTGTACCATGGGAGCCACAACTAGATGAAGCCAGGACTATTGAGGAGGGGGCAGCGGGAGTACAGAGACCTAAAGGAAGAAGGAGAGAAATTCAGGCTTCCCTCTGAACCCAAGGAGAGCAATAAAGATACTGCTTGCATCCTTCTCTGGCCCCTGATCATAGCTGAGATTGGTTCAGTGTAAGACTGGATTCTCTCAAGCTTCCCTGGTGGCTCAGTGGCAAAGAATCCACCTGCCAATGCAGGAGACCTGGGTTTGATCCCTGATCCAAGAAGATCCCACATGCAGTGGAGCAACTAAGCCCATGCACCACAACTACTGAGCCTGTGCTCTAGAGCTCGGGAGCCGCAACTATTGAGCCCATGTGCCACAAATACTGAGGCCTGTGTGACCTAGAGCCCGTGCTTGGCAACAACAGAAGCCACCGAAATAAGGAGCCCGCACACTACAGCTGGAGAATAACCCCCAATCGCCACAACTAGAGAAAAGCCTTCATAGCAATGAAGACCCAAAACAGCCAAAACTAACTAAATAAAATTATATACATATAAAAGACTGCACTTTCTTGGATGCTGTCGCCTTCTAGATATGCAATATAGTGGCAAGATTACAAATGTCTTACTTAGGTGGTTAAGCAGTTGGTCAATAATTATTTACTGTGTGCCGAGCAAAGCCCCATTCTGAAAGCACATGTCCCCTCCCTTAAAAACGCTCACAAGCGAGCTCTATAATAATGCTAACCAAGGTGAATTAGGAAGTGATCTCCAGGCAGTTCAAGAAGAATGGGTTCCTGCCAGAGTGACTTAAAGGTGTAGTTCATGGACATGAGGCTGACTGTGGAGAGGATGTGATGACAAGGGTAAGACATTTCACCACGCGGAGGTCTTCTGACACCTACCATTCAAATGGAAGTGAAAACCATGACAAATTAAAGAAAATTAAAGGCTTTTTTCGCTCCTTTCCCAGCAAGGGTGAGGTATGGCACAGTCAAACAGATCAGAGAGGTCAGCGCTTTCCACTTCCAAATGTTCATCAGTCACATGAAGGAGGAAGCATGTTGAGTGTTTTGGAGGCTGAGGCATGCAGAGCCAGCTTTGCAGGGAGATGGCTTAGCAAACCTACCCTGATGGAGGGGTTTCTAGGTTCTCCAGCTCTTTCCCTTCCAGCTCTGGTTCCTGTCAAACTTATGCTGCTTTCCCAGCCATATCTTGCAAGTGGAAGCATCACCCTTAATATCTTATGTAAGGATTGTTAGGGAGAAAGAAGTAGGCTTCCCTTTTAGTTATATAGTTATCTATGACAATATGCTATAAATAAGTAATGTTTCTATAAAAGAAAAGATGACAGAAGCCAGAAGGAGAAAGGCTAGGTCTATCAGACAGAATCTTGCCAGTTAGGAAAGCTTGCACTGAATGTTAACATGGATTGAACGGCAAAACATGCTGCTGGCCAGGCAAGCTCAGGTGTACTGGCTTTGACTGAGAGCTGAAGTACACCTGCAGGTAGACTGCCTGTAGGTTGAAGGCTTTTGCTGTCTCAGGTTGGGGCAGGAAGGAGCACCAATTAGTGTAATTAGTGCAATGATTGTGTTGAGAATGCCAGCAGCACTGGAGGAAATGGCTCCTACAGGAGACAGTGCAAGACTAAGAGAATACAGGATCCCTTTGGGAATTATTTTCATGAGGGAAAAAATGGAATCAAAGATATTTAAGTAATTCTAATAGCTATAAAAAGTACAGCTTGAAAGACTTGAGTCCTCCTATGAATCTGAGTATATGAATAATATCTCCCAGGCATCCATCTTAATCAACTACCTGACTTCTGTTTAGGGATGTGTTCATTCATCCATTCAACAAAAACTTAATAAATACTTCCTATGTGCCACTTTAGATATGTCTCTTGGAACAAGGTTTGCAAAGGAGATGGGAACAGATGATGTTAATAAATAATACATATAAAAAGTAAGCAAACCACATACTTTGAAAGATGATAAGCACTATAGGAAAAAAAAATAGAATAAGGAGAATGGCAGGGGTAGGTTCAATGACATTGAAGTATAAAGGATATAATGGACAGGGTGAGGCTTATGAAAAAAATGACTTTAAGCAATGACTTAAAGGCATTGTAGAAGGATTCCATGTGAATATTTGGGAAAAGGAGTGGTCCAGGAAAAGAAAACAGAGATAAAGCTTGAATGCAAGAGTAGGCCTAGCTTGTTCTGAGGAACAACAGCAAGGGGTCTATGTGGCTGGAGCAGAGAGAGTTGGGGTTGGGGGTGGCAGAAGATTGAGGGCCTCGTGGCATCTCACCTTAAGCCCATCATGACAACTTTGGTCCTCATAACGGAATAACAGACTGGCTCCAAATTGGGAAAGGAGTACATCAAGGCTGTATATTGTCACTCTGCTTATTTAACTTCTATGCAGAGTACATCATGAGACATGCTGGGCTGGATGAAACACAAGCTGGAATCAAGATTGCTGGGAGAAATATCAATAACCTCAGATATGCAGATGACACCACCCTTATGGCAGAAAGTGAAGAGGAACTAAAGAATCTCTCGATGAAAGTGAAAGAGGAGAGTGAAAAAGCTGGCTTAAAACTCACATTCAAAAAACTAAGATCATGGCATCTGGTCCCATCACTTCATGGCAAATAGATGGAGAAACAATGGAAACAGTGACAGACTTTATTTTGGGGGGCTCCAAAATCACTGCAGTTGGTGACTGCAGCCATGAAATTAAAAGATGTTTGCTTCTTGGAAGAAAAGCTATGATACCATATTAAAAAATCTAGACACCACATTAAAAAGCAGAGATATTACTTTGTTAACAAAGGTCTGTCTAGTCAAAGATATGGTTTTTCCAGTAATCATGTATAGATGTGAGAGTTGGACTATAAAGAAAGCTGAGCGCTGAAGAATTGATGCTTCTGAACGGTGGTGTTGGATAAGACTCTTGAGAGTCTCCTGGACTGCAAGGAGATCCAACCAGTCCATCCTAAAGGAAATCAGTCCTGAATAATCATTGGAAGGACTGAAGGTGAAGCTGAAACTCCAATACTTTGGCCACCTGATGTGACTAACTGACTCATTGAAAAAGACTCTGATCCTGGGAAAGATTGAAGGCAGGAAAAGAGGATGACAGAGGATGAGATGGCTGGATGGCATCACTGACTCGATGGACATGAGTTTGAGCAAGCTCTGGTAGTTGGTGATGGACAGGGAAGCCTGGCATGCTGCAGTCCATGGGGTTGCAAAGAGTCGGACATGACTGAGTGACTCAGCTGAACTGAACTGAGAATTTTGGTTTTTATGCTGATGGCATATGAAAGGAATGGCAATGGTTGTCACTGAGAAAGTGCTCTCTTTCCATCTGATATGTGATTTCTTTCTTGTTTTTAACTTTTTATTTTGTATTAGGGTATAGCTGATTAACGATTTTGTGATAGCTTCAGTCAAACAGCAAAGGGACTCGTTCATGTGTGTGTATCCATTCTCCCCAAACTCCCCTCCCATCTAATCCATTTTAAATATAGCAGCGTGTACATGTCCATCCCAAACTCCCTAACTATGACATGGATTTCTGAGATGCCAGCAAACCAAAGTTCTTGCTGCTGTCACAGCAGAGGATCTAATGTGCTAAAGAGATCACGTAAGCATGAGCTGAAAGTGGTCAGTTATCTAGAAGCAGGCTCAGAAAAATCACTGTGATGTAACAGGTCTAACTGTTCAACTCCAAACAGGATTTTCTTTTGCATTGCAAACCTGGGGCTTCCCAGGTAGCTCAGTGGTAAAAGAATCTGCTTGCCAATGCAGGGATGCAGGAGACTAAATTTGATAGCTAGGTAGGGAAGATCCCCTGGAGGAGGTAATGGCAACCCACTCCAGTATTCTTCCCTGGAAAATTCCATGGACAGAAGAGTCTGGCGGGCTACAGTCCATGGGGTCACAAAGAATCAGACAGGGCTGAGCAGATTCGCATATTAGTCTTAGCAATAAGTGTTTACATATTGAGTATAAAGAATACTGGATTAGGAGTCCATGGATTAGGAGTCCATGGTCATGGATTTGCCAACTCTGTCACTTTGGTTAGTCTTAAACTGTTATTCATATGTTAATGAGAGTGAACAAACCCTCTTCAGCTTACCTTACAGGGTGGGTGGCTGTGAATACCTGGAAGACAGCTCTTAAAGGGAGAAGAGAAAGGGAAATAAAAGTCAGCCACTCACTGCATGTCAGGCAATGTAAGGCTGGGAGCTGGGCATGATTAATGTCTTCTAGTGAAAGAAAACCCGTTGAACTCTGAAAAATGCACAAATGTAATTTTTTCTTCTTAAATTGACAAAAGTAATTAGATTATTGCTCTGAAGAGGGGTGTGTGTGTGTGTGTGTGTGTGTGTGTGTGCGCGCGCGTGTGCATGCACGTGTGTTTTATAACTTTAGGAACCCCAGGATTAAGATAAAAACAAAGAACTTGTGTGGTTGTTTTTTATTTTTTACCAGACTAGAAATGTGATTATATCCTAGAGAGTAAAATCCTTGAAGATAAAGTCATCATCTTTTGATGGGTTCATTCTTAATATCAGTGCCTTTATGGAATAGGGAAATTTATGGTTACCAAGGGAAAAAGCAGGGGGTGGGCAAGGAATAAACTGGGAGATTGGGACTGACATATACACATTCAGCTCAGCTCAGTCACTCAGTCATGTCTGACTCTTTGCGACCCCATGAATCACAGCACGCCAGGCCTTCCTGTCCATCACCAACTCGAGGAGTTTACCCAAACTCGTGTCCATCGAGTCGGTGATGCCATCCAGCCATCTCATCCTCTGTCATCCCCTTCTCCTCCTGCCCCCAATCCTTCCCAGTATCAGGGTCTTTTCCAATGAGTCAACTCTTTGCATGAAGTGGCCAAGTATTGGAGTTTAAGCTTCAACATCAGTCCTTCCAATGAATACCCAGGATTGATCTCCTTTAGGATGGACTGGTTAGATCTTATTGCAGTCCAAAGGACTCTCAAGAGTCTTCTCCAATGCCACAATTATATACACACACTACTATACATGAAATGCTTCCCTGTCCTTCATCATCTCCCAGTTATACATATATTGTGTATGTATATCTTTGCTGTACAGCAGAAGCTAACATAACTGTACTCAAATAAAAATTAATTCTAAAAAAAGAATGAATAAACAGGAGTTGATAAAGAACAAAGATGGTTGGATAGCATCACTAACTCAATGGACATAAGTTTGAGCAAGCTCTGGGAGATGGTGAAGGACAGGGAAGCCTGGCATGCTGGGGTCCATGGGGTTGCAAAGAATCAGACATCACTTAGTGGCCGAACAACAACAAAGAATAAAGAACAGAAAATAAATGAATAGATAAAGAATGGCTGCTTAGATGAATGGATTCATGATTCTCCACAGGTCACAGTATTTTTTTCCCCTTACATGTTTATTTTATATGGCTTTGTCACTTAAGGAGGCCACTCTGGCTTAGAAAATTATTTCTTTTTTACCTAAAGAGTAAGAATTATATTTTTAAAAAAAGATGCTGAATATATGGAAAAATGTAAGAGGAGACATTATAGCATCTGCACCATGGGTTTCTTCAAAGGCCATATTGAAAACTTCTACTTCAAGTTGAACTGAAGACCAGTGCTTTTCTTCCTTAATGAAGTTCCTCTTTCAAGGCCTGGGTAAGTACGTGAAGGGCAGCATGCCAAGCCAGTTCTCATGTATAGACGTGTACAGAATGCTAGGGAATTTCCCCCATCTACTGCCTTCTCACTTTTACTTCTTCATCAGTCTCTTCACTTCACTCTGCCCCTTCAGTTTCTTTCTCTTCTTGTTTTAGTTATTGACATAGGACACCCTGTGCTATAATATTTGCCTTCCCATGGTATATAGCTTTTTTTTTTTTTTTTTGGCTGAAGACTCTCATGTATCTCTCTGTTTGACCAACTGTTTGAATACTTCTAAACATGTCTTGCTCTGCTCCCCTACAATTTTCCCCACTCTTTATTCTCCTGTTCAGTTTTGCATGTTAATCTCTTTTAGCCGACCCTGTACTGCAGCCATACTGGCTGGTATCACTAATGAAGAAGTTTCTGTTGGCTCATACTTGGCAAATCTTTATTTCAAATGTTTCTGTTTTCTGCCCCCTTTTATTTTTAATCTTTAATGAGACTACTTTAAGATATCTTAGTGGATGATTGAAGAGAAAATATCAGTTTCACTTTCTCTAAGAAAAGAATAAGTTTTATAAGTTTGGGAATTTATTTCATAAATTAGAAAGCGAGTTTTATGTGGGCCTAGATGTCAAAGAAAACTTGGGCCTCTATTTTGGGGATGACCTGAAATGAGAATCGGCCTAATCTTCTATGCTTCTATAAAACGGATTTGAATCATTGAGCTTTTCAGGCCCATTTAAAGATCTTCTGTGCAATCATACTTCAGGAGGGCAGGTGAGGCGGGACTGGGGTAGTTAACCAGATGCAATATGTGGAACACATGCGTACTTGTTTATGATGACCAGCAGCCTGAAGGATAATCAGTGATTATCATTTTGGTTTCACTTAACTCTTTAAGAGCTTGGGAGCTGGAGGTGAAGAAAAAGAAAGACATCTGTCTCCATGTTAACCTACTTTCAATGAAGCTATCAATTCAGAAGTGAAAATCAAGCCAGGAAAGGCTGAGATGCATGCATGGCCTCTGTGCATAGTCATTGTATGTGCCCAGGTGAGGGAAGAGTGGCTGCACCAAGTCAGGATGTGATGGAATCAGATCCATTTGTTGCTTGGGTGAAACTAGAAATGATGGAGAATATCCAATATAAGAGAGTTCTTATTCTCTGAATGTCTTGCTCCAACTCACTTCTATTATCCTTGTGAGAGAATTCAGTTTCCCAGTCTCAACACAAATATGCATAACAACCAACACATGAGTGTGGGTAACAAAGCACATAGGCATTTAGACCAAAATTAAGGGAGAAAAAAACAAAGGCCCAAGAGATGAAATAAAATACATGTATTTTAATTGTTGTTTCTGGGTAGGAGAAGCTTGGGAGACATTAACTTTTTATCTTTTAGTTCATCAGTAGTTTCTCTATTTTTCTCCACTGATTAATTTTGAAAACTTGGGTCATTGTGTAACCTAAAATAGTGACATTTGATTGTTACTCTCTGGAAAATTAGTGGCTCATAATTTTACAAATAAAATTTTATAACAAAAACACAAAAATAGTAAATTAAAAAAAAGAAATTCAGTAAAAACTGCTGTAGTATCACTAACTTCTTATTAATGTCCAAGAGACTCAAGCAATCTTAATTGCTTAGGACAAAACCCTTTCAAGACCTAGGTGAGACTGAAGAATGCAGTTGAATGTTTCGATGCTAAATGTATTGGCTTTAGGGTAATCTGTGCAATTCTAAGACATGTTGATTTATGAGCTAATTAATGGCACACAACAAAAATACTTATAGAAACTTGCTCTACCCCAAACCTGAAAAACCTCCAAACAATAGTAAAATGGGTTTTGCATGTTAGAAAATTAAATTCAATATATATTTATGAGGCCATTCAAAATGTGGAGTCCTTTAGTACTAAGTCCCGAGTAAGCAGAAATGTCCATGTATCAAAACCTAATTGTGCCAGAGTCTAAGGCTTGAGGAATAAATTAAGTCTTAAGCTACAAAAGACATAAGACATTAATTTTAAGGCTTATTATAGTTCTGATGATATGGGCATTAATAAATCCAACAAGAAGAAAGAATAAGGCAAAACAATAAATAGATATACCTATTGCTTTTCCTTGGCAAACTGTTGATTGCTGATAATTCATTTAAAGTTTCACAGATATTTCTGTACTCTAGGGTCATTGTTCCAGCAGCTTGTTAATAGGGACTGAATAGAGTATTGAATATTTCATAGATTTTTGATGTCCACTTCTTGTTTCTGAGGTGGGGAGGAAATGGAAAGGATTTTATACTATGTAGAACATTCAACATTCATCTCACAAACCTTTATTGAGCACTTTGTATGATAAAGTGGTATTATAGGCTATGAGTAAAATTTGACAGGTATTCAGAGTAGGAAGACATTATTTCAGGATGCAAAGAGAATTGTCCTTAGAGCTGGTCTTTGAAGTATCTGTAGGACTTGAAAATTTTTAAAGATGTTGTTAGGAAAGCTTCCAGGATAAGGAAGCAGTGAAAACAAAGACACAGGATGGGGAAATGTGGGGCATGTAATAGAAATATTAAGTAACAGAATTATATGATAAAATAAGATTCATGAAGACATATAACAAACAACTTTGATAAGGTGGTAGGAGTCAGATTATGGTTAAGCCAAGAAACCTGGACTTTATTTGTTAGACAATGCTGTTATTAAACCAATTTTTACTAAGCACCTATTAGATGGGTGACACTATAAATAGATATGTTATTAACTTTAAAGGAAATTTCAGTTTTCTGAGGGTAAGATCACAATGCAAAAAGCAATTATAGTACAAAAGGAAAAATTCATGGAAATACAATTAATGCAGGGTCTATGCAGACATGTTACAAGGGTCATAACATATTCTTTAGGGGTCAGAAAAGGTTTATTGGATAGATGACCTTAACTCTGAAGCCTGAGAATTTAAACAAAAATATGTGTTAACATGAAACTTCTATGCTGAGGTATCACATGGAGGTCAGCATTCTTGTAGGGCCATTTGAACCCATACCAAACTTCATGAATGAGAAATAAAAGCATTATTTTAAGGTGTTCTGACATTGAGGATTGTTTGTTACTTTAGCAGATTATAGCCTGCCCTGATTGTTACACAAATTATCAGTTAAGAGTCTGGATTTCCTTATGAGGGCAGTGAGGATGAATTGGAGTATTTATTTGTTTCATAGTAGGAGAGTGAGGGCTTCCCTGGTGGCTCAGATGGTAAAGAATCTGCCTGTAATGTGGAAGACCCAGGTTCGATCCCTGGCTCGAGAAGATTTCCTGGAGAAGGAAATGAAACCCACTCCAATATTCTTGCCTAGAGAATCTCAAGGACAGAGGAGCCTGGTGTCCTACAACTGGTGATGTCACAAAGAGTTGGACACGACTGAGAGATTTCCACTTTCACTTTTCAGGGGAGTGGAATATGTGCTCAGAACTTAAATATTTGAAAGACTACTCTCATGTCAGTTTATAGGAAAGCAGGAAAATATGTTCAATAAGCCACAAGAGAGATAATGAGAATAAAAATTAGGATAATTGCAGTGGAATAAAAGAGAGATGATAAGAGAAATAAATACAGGATTGTTGGGTGGTTAGCCGTGAGAAGTGAGCAGAGTGTCTAAGATGAGTAGCTTTTCCAGCCTGAGCCACTAGAATAATTAAATTGCCTTTAGTAGAAATAAGAAATGTAGTAGGAATAAGGAGTTAGGAAGGAAAGGAGAATTTGGTCCAGGGGTCAATTACAATCGATGAATTCAGGACAGAATTCAGAGAGTAGGAATCATACATCTTGCTGGTAGCTGAAGTAAAGAAAATGATGACCTAGAGAAGAGCGTTGGGAAGAGAACTCAACAGTCATACATTTAGGGGCAGAACAGAAGAGCAGACAAAAGGAGGAGGTGTTGCTATGTCATAGAAGCTAAAAGAGAATAGACTTTCTGCATGGGAAGGGTATGAAACACTGTAGAGACACTGAGAAAAATGAGGACTAAGAAGTCCCATTAGAGCTGAAGTGCAATAATTACACTGGAACTTTTTGAGAAAGGAGTTTCATAAAAGATTATTGAGATTAGAGGACAGATTTTAAAAGACAGCAAACAAGAGGGTGGTGAGAATTGGGAAGCAATGGGTAGACGTATTTAAGAAATCTGTCAATGAAAGGATATAAAGAAATGAGAATATAGACTGGAAACAGAAATAAGGATAAAGCACAAATAAAACTTTGAAACATCTATAGGCAACCAACTTGTAATTACTCCAGTTAGGGATACATCATCATTGTTAAAAGTTTGGGCAGTAGGGTCAGACTGGCCTGGATTTGAGTCCCAGCTTTGTCAATAACCAGTTTTGTGACCTACTGCAAAAGGAGATGTACCAAATCCTCATGAACAATTTCTTCTTGACTTGGCTCCTAACCACCTGTTTGACGTCACTTGGTACCTTTCTGTTCTTTGCCTGCTATACTCCAACCACTGTGGCACATGGTGAAGGGCTCAGTAAATAAGAGTTGCTTAACTCTGGATGCAAAGATCAGGGTTTAGAGTGGGCTTAGAGAATTTCTGGTCTCAGATTGTAAAGAATTTGCCGAATATTCAATTCCAGTTGATGTCTAAACACATTTGAGGTTACAGTGAACAAGGCAACATCTGACGATGCACGGAATTTATCAAGAAGGTAGCCCTTGCCCGGTCATGAGAATAGGGTGAGTGCAGACAAGGGACCACTAGCTGTTTCCAACCTTACGACTGAATGTGGCGCAGCCCAGGGAGATACGGGCTCTAACTGGGAGCTTGTACAGGCAGAACCTGACCACTGCCGGGCATGGAAGGGTTTCTGTGGTGCTGTGAGGTGGTGGAGATCCTTCCCCCAAATGAAGCTTTGAAGTCAGGATCTATGCCTATGGAATGTAAATGTATTTTCCCAGTCGGGCTGGGTCAAATGCCAAGAGATCAGGTTTCACCAATGACAATTTCAGGAACATTCAGTATCTATGAGGTACATCGTTGTTCTAAAAGGTAACGGTATTTTGTTGTTTTCTAACACAGATTCTTGGCAGCCATGACTGTAGGGGATGAGTCTGAGTCCTAAACTGAGGAGTGGAGGGTCAGCGGTGCTTCTGGGTACACGGGCCTCACTGAGCCCACTCTGTTCTTAGGGAACTTAGGGAAATGGAAGTGACTCACTAGTCACTAACGCTGGATCACACCCTGCCACTTTACAGATCATTACTCCGCTGATGAATTGTTGTCTCTGAGGGTTTCATTGGAACACATCCTCACTAGGAGGATGTCATTATAAGGCCCAAGAAACAATAGTTTCAAAGCCAGCTTTTTGCCAAGTAAATCCCTAATCCCACTTCCAGTAGGCATTTATGACTAACTTTAGCCTTTTTTCCCATAGCGCATGTCTACTTTATTACATGGTAGATAAAGTTGTTCTAAATATCACAAACAGCTTCCCAGAGAAACACAATAAGTGTATCTTAAGAGTCAGATACTGTCAAGAAGAGATATGTGTGACTTTTGGCAAAGAACTGAAGTCTGTGTGAGTACCGAATGTGTTGCCAAGAATCCCAGTTTGGGTCTTAAATCTGGCCCTCTCACAGGGAGAGAGTTTACCTGACCAAGAAGAAGAATATTGTCTTGTAGAATCAGGAAGCTTTGCTGGGACCCTTAACAACTCAGACTGAAGGTGTTGTGTGACAGAGACTTGTATCTTTCTTTTACTTATGCTTTTGCTTTTCAGGGACAGCCTATCTCACTGACCATTCATGACATCAGACCACACAGGAGGCACATCCATTTTTCCTCAGATTTTCACTGGTCACTTACAATGCCCTGGATGTTGTTCTGAGCACTGGAGACAGAAGAGACAATAAAACAAAACCCTGATCTCGTGAAGCACAAATTCTGGTGGGAAAGTCAATGTTGAAAAACGAGTAAGTGTATGTAAACTCATGCACACAGGCAGTGCTCAGTGATAGGAAGAAAACTAAAGCTGAGGCAGATTATCGTGAAAAGGCAGGCAGTTGGTCAAAGTTCTCTCAAAGGAAAGGATATCTGAGCAGAGACCTCAGTAAGATAAGGAATAAACTATACGGAAACTAGGAGGAGATTGTTCTAAGGGAAAGAAAACATCAAACACAAAAGCTCTGAGATGTGAATATTTGTGTACTTAGGGAACACCCGGTGGCTCAGACAGTAAAGAATCCGCCTGCAATGCAGGAGACCTGGGTTCAATCCCTGGCTCGGAAGCTCCTCTGGAGAAGAAATGGCTACCCATTTCAGTATTCTTGCCTGGAGAATTCCATGGACAAAGGAGCCTGGCAGGCTACAGTCCATGGGGTTGCAAAGAGTCACTTTCACTTTCAAGTAACAAAAGAGTCTAGAGTGCATCAGAATGCTCATGGAGGCTGTGACAGCTGGGGATAAACAGTTTCTCACAGCCCTCGCCACCCATGATATACGATATGCCTGTGTTTTGTTGTTGTTCCTTGTTAGCCTTTCTTTTGTGAGGACACGAACTGTATCATCTTTACTGATACGTCTCCTGTAGCCTTAACTGTGCCTAATACATGAAAAGTGAAAGTGAAAGTTGCTCAGTTGTGTCTGACTTGTTGTGACCTCATGGGCTATACAGTCCATGGAATTCTCCAAGCCAGAATACTGGAGTCGGGAGCGTTTCCCTTCTCCAGGGGATCTTCCCAACCCAGGGATTGAACCCAGGTGTCCTGCATTGCGGGCAGACTCTTTACTAGCTGAGCTATGAGGGAAGCCCATAGTAAGTCCAAAACAGGCTTTGAAGTCAGAAAGTCTTGATCGCAAATTCCATTTCACTACGTAAGATCAGTATATCCCACAAAGCATTTAAACTCCCTTAAGCATCACTTTCCACATTTGGAAAGAGATTGAGAATCTCAAACAAGAAGGTTGTCAGATGGATGAAATGCAACGCGCCATGTATAGCCCTTAGCCCAGAGCCTGTTGATGGTGAGAGGTCAATACAAGGCAGTTACAGGTGGGTTATAGATGGGTGACAGCGTTCCAGAGGCTACAGAAGTTACCGAAAGGACAAGATGCTGATCTCTAACTTGTAATTCTTGGAAATTTTGCTTGGCAGATGATAAGCAATTTGGGGGCTGATCTTTCTTGTTTATCAAGGGAGAGTTGGGTTGCATAGATATTTAATTTTGGTTTAATGAGAGATGTTTATGTGGTTCACATTCACTTTTTTGTATCACAAAGTTTTTGCTTGCTGTTCCAGTCTAAGAACAGCTTCCAGCTAGGATCCTACTGCCTTCTGAGTGCACTCATCTAGAGTTGGGATATAATGATGAAGGACCAGAGCTTGTGTTCTGAAATGAGTGTGTTACTACAGCTTCAAGCAGAGGAAGTAAGGGGGTAGTAGAAAAGAAACTAGGTTTGAATTATATGGTGCCAGAAGTTAGTTTATGAACAATTCTTCCAATCACTAGCTGTATAAAATCATAGAGGGTTTTGTTCTCATTGCTGGAATCAAATCAAATGAGAAGGTCTCTCCTTGATATATATTTTCCCAAATTTGATAATAATTCTGAAATTTAATATATTACATAAATAATAATAAGTTGTGAAGTTGAAAAACATCATTTCAAATTGCCAATTATCAGAAGCAGATTTTGATCAATGATGCTGAAGGAAAGCCTAAGATATTAATATTTCTTCTGTCTACAGAAAATACTGTAAAATTATTGTCATTGAGAAGGTGATTGACAAATATGCAGCCAAAATTGTCAGAAGATACTATAAAAGTGTCATAGGCAGTTAATTAATAGAAATGATGTGCTATTTTTCTGGATGTTGTGATGCTTATGATGGCTGATAGTGCGGGTGTGGTCAGTTGCTCAGGAGTGTCCATTCTTTGAGACCCCATGGACTATAGCCCACCAGGCTTCGCTGTCCATGGTATTTCCCAGGCAAGAATACCAGAATGGGTTGCCATTTCCTTCTCCAAGGGATCTTTCCAACCCAGGGATCTAACGTATCTCTTGCATCTCCTGCATTGGCAGGCAGGGTCTTTATCACTGGCACTACCTGGGAAGCCCACTTTAATACCTTTTTTCATCTGTGCTTTTCTATTATTCTACATAAGTACTTACTTTTTGACCTAATTTTACATTCTTTTCTTAAAACTATTAATATATAAGCTTCAGGATACACAAAGCCGAATCTGTAACCAAGCAGGACCCTATGGAACCTTTCTGGGAGAGATACTCCCATGCCTGCCTCCTACATGAGGAAAACTTTAGCCTCCTTGGCCATCAACCAGTTCCAAAAATAAATTTAATCAGAGGAGTGAGAAAATGCAGAAAGAAAGGAAAACAGTCAAGCAAGACAAATAATAATAGTTCAGTCATTAAACAAAGTCATAGACGTGTAGTTCCCCCTCAGGGGCTCTACATATATCCTGAGCCACATCCTTCGAACTGTTTCACAGATTCTGAAACCCCTACCAGGTGGAAGAAGTTAACTGACTGTATGCTGCCCACAAGCACAGAGACCCTAGACAGCTTGAAACAATACAGTTGACTCCTAATTACCTCACCATTAACCAACAGAAGGATGTTCATGGGTTGATCACATACACCCACAGCCCTCTCCCTCTCTCTGTCTTTAAAATCCTTTCCCTAAAAGCAAATGAGGAGTACCAGCCTTTTGAGCACTAGCTCTCCTGAGCTCCTTGCTTGGTTCCCTGCAATAAATGCTGGCTGCACTTTCCTTCACCACAACCCAATGTCAGTAGACTGGTTTTACTGTGCTCAGGCAGGCAGACCCAAGTTTGATTCAGTAACAGATCTACTTCTGTCTACTATTTAGCATGGCACCTTGTTCATCCTAGGTGTTCATTAAATAATTATTGAATGAACAAATGAATGATAACAATACAACCAGAGGAATCATTTTTCCTCTTTTGTCCTTGATCTCTTTATTTGCAAAAATAATGGATGTAGGGTAAGAGGGCTGGAGGTGATATATAACCAACATTCTTTCAGTAATTGACGCTTCTAATTTCAGGTTTGGCATTTATTTATTTATTTATTTTTGGCAACTAGGAATCACATTCCATGTGCTGGATTTGCTAGTGTGATCTTTGCCCCGTGACCAATCACCTGAGTTCTGGTCTCTAGTGTCTTAACCTGCTACCCAAATCAAACAATTTTTGTGCTGTGTAACCATATTATTCAATATTGCCAATTCTGCCACACACTCAAGATAGAATGAGCTCATGCAATCACAGAATCAGATTTTGAGCTCTCTAATCCTCAAACACTTTTGTCAGATCCATATCTTTAGCCCACTGCCTCAACTTCCCAAAGAGAGTTTAAAATGGTATCTTAAAAAACTCCTTCTCTCCCACAGGATTCTCTTAAAGATGATTGAGAGGAGTATAATAGCTGAATAAGAACTGACATTGATATCTTATCTCCTATTAGCAAGTATAAAACAAAGAATCACATCACACAGAAACCTGGCTGATGTTTTTTAAGAATACAATCTAATTCATCAAATGGTCCTTTTACGCTGAATTTTCCATCAGCTGAAAATCCTGTACAGTTTTGCTGAAAACATCTGTAGCAGTTGGAATGTATTTTTTCCCAGTGTTTGACTTAATGCTTCCTCTAAGTATCAGACACTTTTTCAGATCCTATGGTATATCTTAGTACAGTGTTACTGAAGGGATGTCAGTTATGCCTGTAGTCTTGGAATAGTGTCAATTTGAACTGAAAATCTGCCAGTTTTCTTACAAAAAGAGCTTTTAATTCACAGCTGATGGTATCAATAATACTGTTCATTGGTGGTTCAAGACTCACAGCTGAAAATGTCTTCTACTATTAATATTTATGCTCATAGCTCATATAGAACTAAAACAGTATTCTTCAAAGTAAATGAGAAATTGAGAAACAGCATGAAAGTTAAGTAATTAGTTTGTCTTTCAATAACTATCTGCCACCTATCAATTCTAGTTACATTAGTTATTTGATCTAAAAGTTTAGTATTCTTCATGGTCTGTGTTCATGACATACTATTCATAAGAATTAATTTTAGCAGAAGAATGAAGATTCTGCCTTTTTTATTTCATAGAACTTTAAATATACTTGCACCTGAACAATTTAATATTACTATTAATCTGACTCATTTATTGTATGCATTGGCAAACATAAGCTGACATACAGTAACTTGTGCCTCCAGTGTAAAATGAATCACTGTGCTTTTAGGCCAGCAATCACTGAGAAGAAGTAAGGATTTCTTTCATTTGTCTGTTTTTCTATAGTAACTTGTTGACCTTCACTTAGTGCTCTGAATAACAGACATACAACCGGGGCCACAAGGGCAGAAGGCAAGATCTAGGTTGTGCCAGATCGCAGCAGGAAAAAGTAAGAGAAGAGAGAGTCATTCTATAATTTATCACAATAGGAATACTTGGACCACAGGCTTTATGAAGAGTTAAATATTGTCCTTTAAAAAATAAAAAGATGAAATTCATGTTTTATTTAGACAAAAAAATTTTTTTCACATAAAAGTGAGAACAATATTTGATCAATTGCCTATCAATAAACCATAATTTTTCTTTTCTGCATCCTCTTGGCTAGCCATGCCAAGGTAAGACATGGCAAAATGTGACACAAATGCAGACAGATGAGTATCAGTGTCCAGGGACCTTGTTTCTGATTCTGTGAGGACTGTCAAACAAGTATCGAATACATACATTTTAAAAAGCTTGCAAAAACATCTGCAGGAAGGCTAAACAAAGGACTGGATGAAGTAACAGCATTTAGATGGATTCTTCTCTGCTGGGTATTCAGTGAATGTGCACTAAATATTTACTGAATAAATTCAGTGACCTAGAAATGGAGGTTACCTCTCCTTTGTGATACTCGATCATAGATACTTCCAGCCACTCATGCAGAAATATATGCTAGAATCTTTGGGCCTCCTAAACTCCACCATCCGCAATAAGTTTGTTTCTGTGTGGGAAGGCTAAGAATTCTCTTATTTTAAGGTTTTTATGGCAAATGCATAGCAAACACCCTCTTCCAACAACACAAGAGAAGACTCTACACATGGACATCAACAGATGGTCAACATCGAAATCAGGTTCATTATATTCTTTGCAACCAAAGATGGAGAAGCTCTATATAGTCAGCAAAAACAAGACCTAGACCTGATTGTGGCTCAGATCATGAACTCCTTACTGCCAAATTCAGACTTAAATTGAAGAAAGTAGGGAAAACCACTAGACTATTCAGGTATGACCTAAATCAGAACCCTTATGATTATACAGTGGAAGTGAAAAACAGATTTAAGGGACAAGATCAGATAGATAGAGTGCCTGATGAACTATGGATGGAGGTTTGTGACACTGTACAAGAGACAGGGATCAAGACCATCCCAAGAAAAAGAAATGCAAAAAAGCAAAAAAGGCTATCTGAGCAGGCCTTACAAATAGCTGTAAAAAGAAGAGAAGTGAAAAGCAAAGGAGAAAAGGAAAGATATACCTATTTGAATGCAGAATTACAAAGAATAGCAAGGAGAGATAAGAAAGCCTTCCTCAGAGATCAATGCAAAGAAATAGAGGAAAACAATAGAATGGGAAAGACTAGAGATCTCTTCAAGAAAATTAGAGATATGAAGGGAACATTTCATGCAAAGATGGGCTCAATAAAGGACAGAAATGGTATGGACCTAACAGAAGCACAAGATATTAAGAAGAGGTGGCAAGAATACACAGAAGAACTGTACAAAAAAGATATTCACGACCCAGATAATTATGATGGTGTGATCACTCACCTAGAACCAGACATCCTGGAATGTGAAGTAAAGGGGTCCTTAGGAATCATCACTACAAACAAAGCTAGAGGAGGTGATGGAATTCCAGTTGAGCTATTTCAGATCCTAAAAGATGATGCTGTGAAAGCGCTTCACTCATTATGCCAGCAAATTTGGAAAACTCAGCAGTGGCCACAGGACTGGAAAAGATCAGTTTTCATTCCAATCCCAAAGAAAGGCAATGCCAAAGTATGCTCAAACTACCGCATAATTGCACTCATCCCACACGCTAGTAAAGTAATGCTCAAAATTCTCAAAGCCAGGCTTCAGCAATACGTGAACTGTGAACTTCCAGATGTTCAAGCTGGTTTTAGAAAAGGCGCAGGAACTAGAGATCAAATTGCCAACATCCACTGGATCATGAAAAAAGCAAGAGAGTTCCAGAAAAACGTCTGTTTTTGCTTTATTGACTATGTCAAAGCCTTTGACTGTGTGGATCACAATATACTGTGGAAAATTCTGAAAGAGATGGGAATACCAGACCACCTGACCTACTTCTTGAGAAACCTGTATGCAGGTCAGGAAGCAACAGTTAGAATTGGACATGAAATACAGACTGGTTCCAAATAGCAAAAGAAGTACGTCAAGGCTGTATATTGTCACTGTGCTTATTAACTTCTGTGCAGAGTACATCATGAGAAACACTGGGCTGGAAGAAGCACAAGCTGGAATCAAGATTGCCAGGAGAAGTATCAATAACCTCAGATATGCAGATGACACCACCCTTATGGCAGAAAGTGAAGAACTAAAGAGCCTTCTGATGAAAGTGAAAGAGGAGAGTGAAAACGTTGACTTAGACCTCAACATTCGGAAAACTAAGATAATGGCATCTGGTCCCATAACTTCATGGCAAATAGATGGGGAAAGAGCGGCTGACTTTATTTTTTGGGGCTCCAAAATCACTGCAGATGGTGACTGCAGCCATAAATTTAAAAGATGCTTACTCCTTGGAAGGAAAGTTGTGACCAATCTAGACAGCATACTAAAAAGCAGAGACATTATTTTGTTAACAAAGGTACATCTAGTCAAGGCTATGGTTTTTTCAGTAATCATGTGTGGATGTGAGAGATGGACTATAAAGAAAGCTGAGCATTGAAGAATTGATGCTTTTGAACTGTGGTGTTGGAGAACTCTGGAGAGTCCCTTGGACTGCAAGGAGATCCAACCAGTCCATCCTAAGGGAGATCAGTCCTGGGTTCATTGGAAGGACTGATGATGTTGAAGCCAAAGCTCCAATACTTTGGCCACCTCATGGGAAGAGCTGACTCGTTTGAAAATACTCTGATGCTGGGAAAGATTGAGGGCGCAAGGAGAAGGGGACAACAGAGGATGACATGGTTGGATGGCATCACTGACTCAATGGACATGAGTTTGGATAAACTCCAAGAGTGGGTGATGGACAGGGAGGCCTGGCGTGCTATGGTTCATGGGGTCGCAAAGAGTCAGACACGACTGAGCGACCGAACTGACCCGAATGAATCACACTACCATTTACTTAAGGTAAACGTGAAAGCACTCTTCCACTGCTTTGTTGGCTGTATTCCAATCATCAGAAGGAAGCATCAGACAGCGTGGAAGGCACTCGTGCTTTTGTTTCTCACTTGTAAAGGAGGGTGGTGGTTCAACTCTCTATTGTGTATGTGCTTGCTCAGTCACTCAGTCATGTTCACTTTTTTGCAACTCCATGTACTGTAGCTCTCTAGGTTCCTCTGTCCATGGGATTCCTCAGGTAAGAATATTGGAGTGGATTGCCATTTCCTCCTCCAGGGGATCTTCCCAACCCAGGGATCGAACTCGTATCTTCCAAGCCTCCTACACTGGCAGAAGGATTCTTTCCCACTGAAACTATTTGCTTTTTTCCTCTCCAGCTCTCTCCACCTTATGCAAATGGATTTATATACTTCTGGATCTGTGCTAGTGGTTGGGATGCTAAGACTAGTGTCTCACAGCCAGTGGCAAAGTTATCTTTTATGAGAGTACTAATGATAGCAGGTGCACCATAAATAACCTGGGGGTGGGAGGGAGGGAGAATAGAAAGGGAACTTATGCAAGATTATAAAAACAGAGTTGCTGATTCACTTTGCTGTACACCTGAAACTAACAAAACATTGTAAATCAAGTGTACTCCAATAAAAATTAAAAAAACAAAACAGAGTTGCAAGAATATTTTTTTTCTGGAGTTTTTGAAGGCCATATGTGAAAAATAGAGCATCGAATACCCAACCCAGTAAGTTGAGCATATGTTAGGAATAAACACCTAATTCATGGGTTGTGGTTAAACATTCATCCAGGACGTCTCATTAGCAAATGCATTAATTAGGATCCTGTTTACTTTCCTACTGTCAACAGTTGTTTGTTTGAGCTAACCTATTCTACCTTCATTAAGGTAAAGTAGTACCCGTCAGTGCATGAAACTGTGTCCCAAGTTTATGAGAAATTTAAGACCCATATAGAGTTTCTATTTCTCTACCTATCTTCTGATCATTCAATATTTTCCATATATGAACAAGGCACGAGGTTTAACTTAATATAAACTGCAATGGAACCTCAATGAAACTGCAATGTATCCTTTTGTGGATACTCATTCATTCATTTATTTAATCCTGGGTACTAAGGATGACCAGACAATAAGCTCACTTTAGTTCAGTTGCTCAATCGTGTCCAACTCTTTGCAGCCCCATGAACCACAGCATGCCAGGCCTCCCTAGAAACTCTGGGAGTTTACCCAAACTCATATCCATTGAGTAGGTGATGCCATCCAACCATCTCATTCTTTGTCATCCCCTCCTCCTCCTGCCTTCAATCTCTCCCAGCATCAGAGTATTTTCAAACGAGTCAGCTCTTCGCATCAGGTATTGGAGTTTCAGCTTCAACATCAGTCCTCCCAATGAACACCTAGGACTGATCTCCCTTAGGATGGACTGGTTGGATCTCCTTGCAGTCCAAGGGACTCTCCAGAGTTCTCCAACACCACAGTTCAAAAGCATCAATTCTTCAATGCTCAGCTTTCTTTATAGTCCATCTCTCACATCCACACATGATTACTGAGAAAACCATAGCCTTGACTAGATGTACCTTTGTTAACAAAATAATGTCTCTGCTTTTTAGTATGCTGTCTAGATTGGTCACAACTTTCCTTCCAAGGAGTAAGCATCTCTTAAATTTATGGCTGCAGTCACCATCTGCAGTGATTTTGGAGCCCCAAAAAATAAAATCAGCCGCTCTTTCCCCATCTATTTGCCATGAAGTGATGGGACCAGATGCCATGTTTTCTGAATGTTGAGGTCTAAGTCAACGTTTTCACTCTCCTCTTCCACTTTCATCAGGAGGCTCTTTAGTTCTTCTTCACTTTCTGCCATAAGGGTGGTGTCATCTGCATATCTGAGGTTATTGATATTTCTCCTGGCAATCTTGATTCCAGCTTGTGCTTCTTCCAGCCCAGTGTTTCTCATGATGTACTCTGCATATAAGTTAAATAAGGAGGGTGACAGTATACAGCCTTGATGTACTTCTTTTGCTATTTGGAACCAGTCTGTATTTCATGTCCAATTCTAACTGTTGCTTCCTGACCTGCATACAGGTTTCTCAAGAAGTAGGTCAGGTGGTCTGGTATTCCCATCTCTTTCAGAATTTTCCACAGTATATTGTGATCCACACAGTCAAAGGCTTTGGCATAGTCAATAAAGCAAAAATAGATGTTTTTCTGGAGCTATCTTGCTTTTTTGATGATCCAGTAGATGTTGGCAATTTGATCTCTGGTTCCTGCGCCTTTTCTAAAACCAGCTTGAACATCTGGAAGTTCACAGTTCACGTATTGCTGAAGCCTGGCTTTGAGAATTTTGAGCATTACTTTACTAGCGTGTGGGATGAGTGCAATTATGCAGTAGTTTGAGCATACTTTGGCATTGCCTTTCTTTGGGATTGGAATGAAAACTGATCTTTTCCAGTCCTGTGGCCACTGCTGAGTTTTCCAAATTTGCTGGCATAATGAGTGAAGCGCTTTCACAGCATCATCTTTTAGGATCTGAAATAGCTCAACTGGAATTCCATCACCTCCTCTAGCTTTGTTTGTAGTGATGATTCCTAAGGACCCCTTTACTTCACATTCCAGGATGTCTGGTTCTAGGTGAGTGATCACACCATCATGGTTATCTGGGTCATGAAGATCTTCTTTGTACAGCTCTTCTGTGTATTCTTGCCACCTCTTCTTAATATCTTGTGCTTCTGTTAGGTCCATACCATTTCTGTCCTTTATTGAGCCCATCTTTGCATGAAATGTTCCCTTCATATCTCTAATTTTCTTGAAGAGATCTCTAGTCTTTCCCATTCTATTGTTTTCCTCTATTTCTTTGCATTGATCTCTGAGGAAGGCTTTCTTATCTCTCCTTGTTATTCTTTGGAACCATGCATTCAAATGGGTATATCTTTCCTTTTCTCTTTTGTTTTTCACTTCTCTTCTTCTCACAGCATCAGAGGGCAGACAGACTGAAATCATGATCACAGACAACTATCCAATGTGATCACAAGGACCACAGCCTTGTCTAACTCAATGAAACTAAGCAATGCTGTGTGGGGCCACCCAAGACGGATGGGTCATGGTGGAGAGGTCTGACAGAATGTGGTCCACTGGAGAAGGGAATGGCAAACCACTTCAGTATTCTTGCCTTGAGAACCCCATGAAGAGTATGAAAAAGCAAAAAGATAGGACACTAAAACATGAACTCCCCAGGTCAGTAAGGGCCCAATATGCTACTGGAGATCAGTGGTGATATAACTAGAGAACGAATGAAGGGATGGAGCCAAAGCAATAACAACACCTAGTAGTGGATGAGACTATTGATAGAAGCAATACTGCATAGGAACTTGGAATGTTAGGTCCATGAACCAAGGCAAATTGGAAGTGGTCAAACAGGAGATGGCAAGAGTGAACATCGACATTCTAGGAATCAGCAAACTAAAATGGATGGGAATGGGTGAATTTAACTCAGATGACCATTATATCTACTACTGTGGGCAGGAATCCCTTGGAAGAAATGGAGTAGCCATGATCGTCAACAAAAGAGTCTGAAATGCTGTACTTGGATGTAATCTCAAAAATGACATAATGATCTTTGTTCGTTTCCAAGGCAAACCAATCAATTTCACGGTAATCCTAGTCTATGCCCTGACCAGTAACACTGAAGAAGCTGAAGTTGAACAATTCTGCGAAGACCTATAAGACCTTTTAGAAGGAACACCCAAAAAAGATGTCTTTTTCATTATAGGGGACTGGAATGCAAAAGTAGGAAGTCAAGAAACACCTGGAGTAACAGGCAAATTTGGCCTTGGAATACAGAATGAAGCAGGGTAAAGACTAATAGAGTTTTGCCAAGAGAATGCACTGGTCATATCAAACACCATCTTCCAATAATACAAGAGAAGACTCTACCCACGGACATCACCACATGGTCAATACCAAAATCAGATTGATTATATTCTTTGCAGCCAAAGATAGAGAAGCTCTATACAGTCAGCAAAAACAAGACCTGGAGCTGACTGTGGCTCAGATCATGAACTCCTTATTGCCAAATTCAGACTTAAATTGAAGAAAGTAGGGGAAACCACTAGACCATTCAGGTATGACCTAAATCAAATCCCTTATGATTATACAGTGGCAGTGAGAAACACATTTAAGGGACTAGATCTGATAGACAGAGTGCCTGATGAACTGAGAGAGGTTCATGGCATTGTACAGGATACCGGGATCAAGACCATACCCAAGAAAAAGAAAAGCAAAATGGCTGTCTGAAGAGGCCTTACAAATAGAACAATAAGACATGGCTATTTTCATTTGGTAACAATCTAAAAGAAATTTAAAAAATGCCAATATGTAAAACAGATATGACCCCAATCTCACTATCTTATAGGTACCCATGAGGGTAGGATTATATGAATCCCCTAAATCTCTGTAGTCTAAGCCAGTAGTTATTAGCAAACTATTACCCAAAGGTGAGATCCAACCCATCACCTATTGTAAAGTTTTATTGGAACACAGCATGCTCATTTGTTCAATTGTCTGTAGCTGTTTTTGTGCTACAATGGGAGAACTGAATAGTTACAACAGAGAACATATAGCTCACAAAGCACAAAATATGACCACATGGCTCTTTATAGAAGTTTTCTTAGTCCTAGTGCCACATCACTAGAATGGTAGAGGTTCTTCTAGGGCACTTATATGTTGGGTCTGGTCATTGCTCTAAAGATGTCCTTTCTGAGGACCTGGGAGATTGCATGTGTCCTTTGAGGCCGGGTTCAGAAAGTGCTGGCCCTTCAGAAGGCCACCCCAGCAGGACCATTCACTCCTACTGGTCACGGCTTTCACTGCCCCTCCTGCACTGGCTGCTGTGTTGCAAAATGTCCCGGTTGCTACTAGTAGAACCATAAACTTGCCAACATTCTGGTGGGCTGCAAGACAAGACAGAACAGCCCTTGATAGCCTTACAGGGATAAGCCTAATCAAGTCACTTGACTTGACTTCAGTGAGGATTCTCAGATTGTCCCAATGGACCAGGACCTTAAGGAGTGAGCAGAATGATGCTGCATGGTCTCCATTTGCCCCTACAGACCCACACACCACTCTTCTTGGATAAACCTTCATGCATCATACAGATGCCTTTGCTCTCTTGATTCCTACTGAGTTTGGCCAGCAGGAGGCCATGACAGAGACTCAAGGGCAGAGAAGAACTAGAATTTCCCCCGGGATCCTCTAGTGCAGGTTGGCAGAGGTTGGTTCCTCCATGAAAGCCCATCCTCTCCCAAAGTCACCACTCTCTCTAGGTTCTGCAGAAGGCTCACCACTTTTGCCCTTCTAGACTAGGGGAGGTACTGCTTCCCCAAGCCCAGATACCTCACCACCTTTTTTCTCTTAACGTGGCTCACATCTTTGATCACAGTCCCTTCATTAGATTCTCCTCAACTACCCCCCTAGAGTGCCATCTGTTTCTTGTGGGAACCCTGACTATACCAGAGCCATTTCCCCCAAAGCACTCCTACCTTAGGAGGATGACAGTTGGACTCCACCCTCTCCCCTGCATCTTAGGCTGGAACACTGACTCCAAAGTTGTCTTCCTCTCATGCACCCTTGTGTGGTCCTTTCTTGGAATTTGATTTTGGGTGTGATCCATTCCAAGTCAGTATTCTACTAAATTGGAGACTCAAAGTGGTACATGGGGATGAGGCGGGACAAGCATGGAGGACATTGCCTTACTCCTCTTAAACCATTTGTGAACAGCCTCTGAGCTCCAGCTCAGCCAGATGTAAATAGGGTCAGAGAGGGGTCACCTATTCTTCTTCCCGGCTACATCTGGAGCCCAGATCTGCTCTGCCCAAATGCCTTGTTTTAAAAGAAGTGCATCTGAGTAACACACACACATACAGCTGGCAGTTACCTTCTGGTTGGTACAGGTTCAGAGGACGGAAACAAACTGTGATTACATTACAATTTTGTAAGGCCACAGCACAGAAGCAGAAGCACAGAACATAAGTGGAATACTCAATCGAGAAGCCACAGTCTGTCAGCAAGAGGAGACTTGGCAAAATTTATAAACACCTACCATTCGAACCATTCAACTCTTTACTGCTCTCTCAGGGGAACTTCAATTCTGCTTGATTTCCCAGCCTGGCCCTCTGCCCTGCTGCTGGAGGTCTCAGTCAGGGGGCGCCTCTCAGGTTTGCCATTCCGACCGATTTAATTTAGAGGATTTCTCGCTCTTTACATGGCAGCAGAGATCACGTGGCTTAGTGATTATGTTTGGGAAACAGCTTCTTTGCTGCTGTGGTTCTGTAACATTGATGGAAATTTCCCTTTTTGTGCTATTTTCTTTATTCCTGGCCCTGAGATTATAAGGTCCTACCAGATAGTTTTATGGACACATCTTGAAAAACACACTTTTTTCCTTAAGGCATTATTGCCAAAGGGGATGAGAATGTGTACATGCACTTACATAAATACATTTCTGTCTTCAGAGAACAATTTCCCATCTCACAGAGACAGGAGTAGGTCAGGATGGAATAGCATCTAGAGACTGTGACTGGTTTATTAATATTATCTGTAGGCAGCTATTAATACATCAAGGAGAAAGAGGTCTTGGGAAAAAGAAGGAGGATGTGGAAAGCAAAGGAACTCAGGTGTCATTGCTTACAGTCTCATTTAGAATGTTGAACTCTGCCTATAATTGGGAAATTAAGGTAGTACTGGAAACCTTACCGTGATCATCCTTTTGATTCTATTTCTCCTGATGGAACAGCACCTCTGTAATTGAATACTGAGTGATACACTCAATTCCTATAACAACAATGTGAAGTAGGTATTATTAAACACATTCATCAGTGAAGAAACTGAGGCACGACAAGGTTAAGCCAGGGACCAAGGCTGCAGAGCTCATAAGTGGATAAACTGGCTTCAAACCTGGCTAACTGGACCTCTTAGCCCTCACTCCCAACCCTTCTGCTAGGCAAGGAAAGATCCTGGAATCTAGATGGGTGCTGAAGGCCCGTGACAGCGAGGAGGCTCCTGTCATGTCTACCCCTCAGTACGTTCTTATGAGCTGAGCATGTCAGTGATCAGGCATGCTCCTTGCAGTCCTGCAGGGCTGGCTTTCTGCCCCCTGGGGATGCTGAAGAAATGAGGAACTGGATTTGCTTGGGAGGAAGGTAGTGAGTCCTGTCCTGGCCTTGGGGAAAGGACACCAAGCCTGGAGTCCAAGATCAAGTCACAGTTCCGGGGTTCTCCAGAATGAATTGTGATGGTAACTGAAGGAAATTGGGTGTGTGAATGCATCTAGCACCAGGAGCAGAGTGGTGCTTGGTAAAAGTTTATTTGCTCATTATTTCTCTCAGAGAATGAATGTCTGAGGGGTAGGGGGCAGCCTTTTCCTTATTCCTGAGGGAGCCTCCTACTCTTGTGTGTTCAAATGATAATGTTAAAACATTCAACCATAACCCCCAAAAGATGCAACAGATTTCCTCATTACAGCAATGGTGGTGTTTTAGCCCCAGTTAGAGTGGGAGTCAGGATGTGGAGGAAACTCCTTTTGTACTTGATATGTTCTAGGGAGTATGGTTTTCCTTTATTTGTTTCATGTAATGTGCTGATAATTTCGTTGCACAAGTTGGCATTTCTAACCAATGTAATTACATCTGGAAACTGCTGTAAGAGGCTATTACTAAAGCAATCAAACGTTTCTCTATGTAGAGTGGGGATAATTTCTCTTAATGTCTGTACCATGCTTGGAAAGCCTGGATTGAAAGAAGTTTTACAAACACAAAGCACCATTCCCTGTTTCACTTTGTCCTTATTTAGCATCAATAGGGTCATTCTGGCACAAAGTAACTCGGAAAGCATAATCTCTTGGGACCTACCAAACGATCACACCACTGAGTGACTGAGTGTTAACATCCAAAGAAAGGAAATGCCAAATGCAGATTAACGGCTTTGTCACAAACTCAAACGTTAATTTCCTTAGAAGTTACATATAAAAGCACAGGATAAAGACAGCATTGTTTCTTATCTCCCTGAATTCAATTTGGGGAGAGATCTGGGTGTAGAGTAACTCTCCACATCACTCCAGCCTGTGCCTGGGGAGGGGCTGCGCTAATGAAGGTAAGAGGATCCAGGTACACTTTTCTCTGGAGCCAGCTACTTAGCTATGAGGACCTCCTCCACCTTTCTTTCAAACCCTAGAGCCACAGAGAAGACAGGGGAAAAACATGATGCATGAGGTATTATGTTTGATACACATTTGGTGTCAATGTAGTACAGCAGAATTAAATTGGGGCTACTACTTCACTAATTTGTTACATATGTAGAGTCATTAAGGTATTCTGTGTACTTTTAGTTTACTGAGCATGAGTTTAGTAAACACTTATCAAGTACCTGTTAGTTCCAGACATTGTTAGGTAGGGGGAATATGGAGACAAAATTTGTTTCTTGTTGTAAAGAAATAAAACCAAACCAAAATCATCCCACACTTTAGTTCAGGGATGGAATATCATTATCATTTCTTGAACCAAAATACTTTTAGATTGTTAGTGGTCACTTGGAGCACAGATCAGAGGGGTCCTAAGACCTCATCTGAGTTCTACAGGCAAGAGCATTGTGGTCCTTGTCTTCCAGGAGCATCATTAATTTCTTCATTAATTCCACCAATACTTGTTTAGTGCCTTCTATAATGCCAGGCACTGTTCTGAATGCTGGAAATGTAGCAGTAAACACGGTAGACATTCTCATGGAAGGAGACAGACAATAAACAAACAATATAACTTCGATGGTGATAGGTAGTAGGAAGACAAATAAGGCAGGATGAAGGAATAGAAGGTGACTGGTAAGGAGGAAGGACCTCTCTGATGAAGCGACATTTGAACCAAGTCCTGAGTGAATTATGAAGAATATCTAGGGAAGAGGATGCCAATAGGAGGAAGCAACAAGTGGAGAGGTCTGAGTCAGAGTATGCTTGAGGGAAATGCAGAGTGTGTTTGAAGTGGAAACAGCGAGGGTGGTATGGAGGGAAATGAGGGCAGAGATGTGGCTGTGGACTCTCCATGTAGGGCTGTGTGAGCTTCTGCAATCCCTTTGGCGTTTCAATGTGAGGAGATGCCATTGGCGGGTTTGAGCAGAGCAGGAACATGGCCGTATTTCCTCATTTAAAGGATGACTCTGACTGCTGAGGGGAGACCTGAAGAGAGGTGAGCTTGGGAGAAAGGAAACCAGGAAGGACACTGATGCAACAGCCAAGGTGCTGAGTCTGGAACGGAGCTTGAAGGTGGAGGCAGAAGGGTTCGCTGACTGGATGCAAGACAGACCAAGAAGATCACAAGTTTAGGGTTTGAGAAACTGGGGGAGGAGGTCCCATGATCTGAGGTGGGAAAGCCAAGGAAGAGCAGATGGGGCTGAAGGAGGTGGCACTTAAGTGCTTGGTATTTTAGTCACGTGGGTAGAGCATCTATTAGACATCTAGGTTGATGTCCCTTAGGCTCTCGGACACATGTGGCTGGACTCCAGGAAAGTGATGGAGATGGCAATAACAGAGGAGAATGACAGCAGAATGGCCTGAGCCTCCCATAGCCCAGGCTGGTGCCCAGTCATTATTGGCATTTGTCTGATTACTCGCCCTGGAAAGACTGTGGCCTGTGGCCTCTCATGGTCCCTCTTACTGGGAGGTCTGAGTCTACGTTCTCCCGGCCACCATGCCCTCTGCTCACAAACACGGCTCTTCCACACACCACAGTGGGGCTGTGCTTGGGGTAGGGGTTATATACCTTTGATTGAAGAGTTTTTGTTTGAAATTTAACTTAAAACAGACCCTCCATTTGAGAAGTGCTCATTAAGCACTTTTTGTATAATACCTGATATGAGCTTTGCTGGGCCTTGTAAATACAATGCTGCTGGCAGAGCAGGATGTAGAGTGGAAGCCAGCTGGTTAAACAGTCACATGGTACAGTTAGAAGCAGGTAGTGGGAGAGAGCCCAAGGTTCAGGGTTGAGCAAAGGAGAAAGTACCACCCTCTCTGGGAGTGTCGGAAAAGAACATTCCCAATTCTTTGCCACCTGGTGGCTCAGATGGTAAAGAATCTGTTTGCAATGCGGGAGGCCCAGGTTTGATCCCTGAATCAGGGAATATACCTTGGAGAAGAGAATGGCTACCCACTCCAGTATTTTTGCTTGGAGAATTCCATGGACAGAGGAACCTGGCGGGCTCCACTACAAGGGATTGCAAAAGAGTTGGACACGACTGAGCAACTAACACTTTCACTTTCCAATGAGAAACACAGTCTGTCCACTCTTGAATCTTGTGACTGTGTTGAGGGATAGAGGGTGACAAAAGCAACACTATAAGCATTCTGAAGCTCGGTTTTAAAAGGCCTCTGGCTTCCATATTGTTTGCTGGAATGCCAGACGTTGTGGAGGAGGAACAAGCCATCCTTGTTGGTCTTCTTTTATTCCAATAAGTTTTGGGGTGGCTGGTATGCAGCGAATAACTGGAATGGGGCATCAAACAGAAGGCGGCTCCACTGGGTGTTATAGGATGAGCTCACCAGATGGACAAGATGGAGACACCTATCAGGCGGAAGGGGCAACAAGTGCGAAGGGCCATGGGCCACCCAAATCTGGGGTCTTCCGGGAACTGCCATCACTGGTACTCAGCTGCGGTGCAGGCTGGCAGGAAGATGAGGCTCAAGCAACTAGATAATTGGGGGCCTTACATGCCTGGCAAAGACCTCATCATGCTTGAGCTCATTTGGGTTCGTCTAAACATGCCACTATTTCAAAAATCCTGGTGATTTGTTCATGCCGTGACAGCTTTTTAGTGAAATTAATTGTTACGTAATACTTCAGATGTTGTCTATTATACTAAAGAAGCACCTTATTTCCTATGTCACTGACTACAGCCTTTGAATTTTGCTATTTTAACATGTTAATCCTGAGTGTAACTGTCTTGCCCTTGAGTGTCCATTATGTTGCCCCCCAAAATTCTGCAGGTGTCTGCCTTCTGGAGTGGTATCACTTCCAGGGGACAGAGTGGGTGGGCCTGGGGGTCTTCTACAAGAAGAGTTAATTCTCTGTGCCCTCAGAATACCTCCACCACATTTTTCCTGAATTTGCCATCTCCTTTTACTTTTCTCTGGGAACAAAAGCCCCTTTCCCTTGCTGGTAAGGAGCATCCCCATTCTGTATTCTTGTTGAGGCAATTTTAGAAGTGCTGCTAGATGTTGTAGTGCGTTTCCATAACGCATTTAAAGTCTCACTCCTTAAAACTGTCACGTCTGGAGAGCCCTAGAGAAGTCAGCAAGGACACAGGCGTGATCACTCTCTCTTGCCCTTAGTATTACAGGCAGCTATCAATTCCAGCTCATTTAGGCTGATCCAATCCCAGCATCAAAAGCCATTTCCATATTATTACACCAAACTGGAAATTACAGAGGCTGTGTATGCCTCTGCAAAGTCTCCAATTTAGGCTTATAACTTAGCACTAGGTTATTAGTGACATGCATCATTATCTCAAGATACATTCTATCTGCAAAATTTTGTTCTCAAATCCTTTGGAAGATCTCGGCTGTGCTGCTCAGATTCTCGGTTAGGCAGGCTGCACCGTTCACGTTAATGAGCTCTTAACATAGGCTTCAAAATTAATTTTTGATCATTGATTCCTGGCATTAACAGCCCCCTGAGCCCTTCTAGTGTAGAGAAACATCACAGAGAGAGGCCACAGAGTGAGTTAGTGGGCAAGCCGGAGTCAGAGGGACTGGGCTTTAATTAAGTGTGAGCCGCAGAGTGTCCCTTTGGAAGCTACAACCATGAGCTGACAAGAAAAACGAGAATCTCATCTCATTTTTTTTTCCAGTCTGGATAGAGCTTGTTTCAGTCAAATAATTCAATTTAGGAAAAACCAAATATTCAAGTTCAGGAATGATACATGCAACCAGTTCAATTGTTTTGATTGCATTATCAGATCAAGAAAGTAAACAGAAAAGGTTCGACAATTTACCTGGTCCAAAAAATTTAACTGCTTGATCCAGAAAATCTCTAAGGTCTTTGTCAACTGTAGGATTCTATTATTTTATCACTTTGTGGGTGAAATTGGTTGAATTTAGAGGCCAGAATTTCTAATAGATAGCTTGAATTGCTGAAGTGAGAGAATCTAGTAAAGTAAATGCCTTTGCCTTATTTTAAGGCTAAACTGAAAGTGTGTGGTTTCAAGTCACATTTCTTCAATGTGAACATCAGACTAGACAGTTTCATGTACATTATCTCATTTAATTCTCATCACAGGCCTGGCAGGTAAAAATCATGATGCCCATTTTAGTGTTAGGTCACTGAGTCTCAAGGAAGGAGAGTTAGGCTAAACCCTGCGAGTTTCTCAAGAAATTGCAGTGAGGTTTTTAATTAAGGTAAAGTTTCTCAAAGGCCGATACCTTGACCAGTTGTATCAATCTCATCTGGGAACCTGTTACAAATCAAACCCTGGGCTTCAGCTCAGATGCACTGTCAGGAGTCAGAAGTTAGCTCTAGCATCAGGTTTTACTAAAACCCTCCAGATGACTCTGATGCACACACTCACCTCTGAGAACAATCTGCTCAAGGGCAAACTGCGACAAAGGTTCAGGAATGCAGATGTTTCTATTTTCAGAAAAAGCTATGTGTATCGAAATCTGAAATTAGAAAATGTTAACTGGGATACACTGATGATATTATAAGGACTGCTTGCTTTTTAAGAAGCATACACCACAGGTTTTAATTAGGAATACTCCCCTAAAGTATTTAAAATGAGATTCAGTCTGCAAATCTTTAACGTAGACACATTTTCTTCTCAGGAATTCAGTTTATTTTTGTTTTTATTTACATTATTTAATATAGTAATCTACTTAAATTGCACTATTTAAAGACAATGGGAAGCACAGACACTCAAATTTGTGTTAGACTCTGCTGCTTCTATCATCTACATCAGAGCCACGCACAAAACAGGTACTCAATATTTGTGAATGAACGTACACATGCATGCTCAGTCACTCAGTAGTGTTCAACTCTTTGCGACCCCATGGACTGTAGCCCACCAGATGCCTCTCTCCATGGAATTTTCCAGGCAAGAATATTGGAGTGAGTTGCCATTTCCTCCTCCAGGGGGTCTTCCTGACGCAGGGATCAAATCTGGCATTAGCAGGCAGATTCTTTAGCACTGAGCCATCTAGGAAGTCCAAATGAACATACAGAGCCCTGTTATAAGCAAGATCCTGTGTATGTGTGTGTGTGTGTAATGTCAGTGTTACCAATGATAATCTAGTAGGAGAGATAACAAGTAAATCACAGGATAAAGCACATGCACCAAGAGCTAAGTGATGAGTCAGATCATTAAGCATGGATAGAAGTAGTGAGAATGATTGACAAGACTTCTTGGAGAGGTGGAACCTGACTTGGAGTAGGATTTTTCTGGGTGAAGAATTATGAAAGGGATCTGAGGTTTTACAAAAGACCTAAACACGTCAAGAAGATGCTAAAGTGCAGGGCATTTTCAGACTTCATGGATAAGAGAGATGTGCTGAAGACAAGATGGGGTTTGAGTTCAAGGCTATGGAGTGAATAGTTTATCCTAAGAGGCTGTGAATGGAGTGGTGAGATAACAAAGGTGTTATCAAGTGAAAACTATCCTTTAAGCAGACAGAATTTAAATTAATAGCGGTTCAACACTTGAATCCAACTACAAGGCACACCTCGGGGATGTTGCCAGTTTGGGTCCAGACCATTACAATAAAGAGAATATCACAATAAAGCATCACCAAATTTTTTGGTTTCCCAGTGCACACAAAAGTTATGTTTATACTACACTGTAGTCTATTAACTGTGCAATAGCATTGTGTCCAAAAAACAATGTATATACCTTAATTAAAAATATTTTACTGCTAAAAAATGCTAACTATCATCTGAGCCTTTTGGGAATTGTAATTTTTTTTTCAATAGTAACATCAAAGATCACTGATCACAGATCATCATAACACATATGATTATAATGAAAAAAATCTGAAATATTGTAAGAATTACCAACATTGGACACAGAGACTCAGAATGAGCAGATGCTGCTGGAAAAATGGCGCTGATGGACTTGCTCATTGCCACAAACCTTCAAAAAATGCAGTATCTGGGAAGAGCAATAGAGTGAGATGCAGTAAAGTGAAGAATGCCTACATAGAAATCCTAACATCTTGTACATTATGATGCTAGAACTCTGTTACGCAAGTTTGTCATTTGTTTAGTCACTCAGTTGTGTCCAACTCTTTGCAACCCCACGGACTGCAGCTAGTCAGGTTCCTCTATCCAAGGGGATTTTCAGGCAAGAATACTGGAGCAGGTTGCTAGCTAGTTCTGCAAACCCCTCCCAGTCCTCTCCCCCTCTCCCCTGCACCAAGGGGATCTTCCCGACCCAAGGATTGATCCCAGGTCTCCTGCAAGTCTCCTGTATTGCATGTGGATTCTTTATTGCTGAGCCATCAGGGAAGCCTGCTATGCAAGTATATGCACATATGGGGCTTCCCAGGTGGTGCTGGTGGTAAAGAATCCCCACAGCCAACGGAGGAGTAGCAACAGACGTGGGTTTGATCCCTGGGTTGGGAAGATCCCCTGGAGGAGGAAATGGCAATCCACTCCAGTATTCTTGCCTGGAAAATGGAGAGAGGAGCCTGGCAGGCTATAGTCCATGGGGCCACAAAGAGCTGGACACAACTGAGCACACACACACACACATTGTTACCACACATTATGCCTTTGTTCCCTTTTTTGCCATCTTCCATTCATGGTCTACATACAGAACTTGAGAGAAGCAATTAAGTATGCAGAGAGAAAATGAGTCAGCACTATGCTCATAAGCGGCACTAATAGCAATGCAGTGCATTATTTAGCATAAAGACAGTAAAAATACTTAACACAGCTACTGGTTCAAGCCTTTCAGCAAAGATTAGCTGAGTGGTTGCTATTACTTTTATTGTTCACTACTATTAGCACTCTACTAACATGGCTGCAAATGCAAGCTTCACATTCAAGTATGTGTCACATTCAAAACTTTAAGGGCCTTGCATTCCATGCCCTGGAGAGCTTGCAGAGGAAGTTTCGGTGAGACCTCCAGCTGAAAATTTCCCGAAAAATCTGGAAAGGTGGAACTGGAGCTTGACAATATCAAGATTATCACCATCATGGACATCACCCCTTTAGATTCTTCCTACAGTTTATAATTTGCCAACTATTTTCATGTTCATTAGCTCAAACTTCGATTTTCACATTAAGTCTGGAGAGTGAATACTATTAGACCCATTTTAGAGATAGGAAAATTAGGAGCAGTGCTGTCCAATAAAAACATGTGATCCACATATGTAATTAAAACATCTCTGGTAGCCACATTAGAAAAGAAAAAAGAAACAGTTTAAATCAATTCTAATAATATATTTTATTTAACACAATATGTCCAAAATACTATCATCCCAACAGGTAATCAATATGAAAATGATCAAAGAGATAATTCACATTCTTTTCTCATTTATTTGATACTCTTTGAAATCTGGTATCTTACACTCACAAGACGCGTCAATTTAGACTAACCACATTCAAGTGCTCAACACCACAGGTGGTCTAGTCACTTCCGATTCAGATAGCTCAAGTCTATGGCTGGCTCGCTCAGGGTAAATCAGGACCCCAAGCAGAGCAGTAAGAACAGTGCCCACAACTCAGGGAACCGTACAGACAATTAGAAAGACCTTGGCTCCTGATTGGATGCTTGTAGCGAGAATCACTATATAAATGAAACAAATCAGCCAAAAAGAAAAGGAGTTTGTGCCATTCAATCCAAATGTGTTCCAGTGTTGCAAATATTTTATTTTTTTTAAATGTTAGGACAAGTGTGGGAAAGAAACAGTTCGAGCCCTTTCCAGCAAAATGCCTGCAATAGAGAAGTCAGAGAGGCTATGCTTCTTGCAACCCTGAAAACACAATCAGAACCCACGTTATTTCCAACCTTTTCAGAGTGTGCTTGTATTTCAAGGGACAGAATCTGACTAATAGAGAAGGATTTAAGTATTTGTGATAACATCCTCGAATGGGCAAGTCTTTAATCAACCTAGTGCTATCTGCCTTTGATTAGAGGTAGTCCCACACAAGTATGTGATTGTTTGTGAAAATATGTTGTGCACATTAAAATGAGAATTTACATGGAAATATGTATATATTCAGATTGAATGAAAAAATGATATATATCTGATTGCCAGAACTTAGTTATTACTTAATTGGAACTGATTATGAGGTATGACACTTTTATTATCAATATATTAATGCAAATACTTAAATTATTCAGAAACAGAGATTCTCCCGAGAGCTTTATTTGGAACTCTTTATTGGAACCAATTTCCTTCGAAGCTTAAAGGAAGGTTGACCCAGGGACCCAGATGAAGTGAAAGTCCTTGATCCTACATGTCGCCATGAGAAATACACAAGATTGCTGAGACATTTTGATGGCTTGTTACTCATACTACATTCCTGACCTAGGTTATTTTCACTTTTACCTTCATGTGGCTTCCAGAACAAATGTGAATATATTAAAATATTTATCTACAAAAGAGAATACAGATGCCCTTAGGGGAAAGATGCTCAGGAACGATAAAGTCAGTAAGAGATGAAAAAAGAGCTGCTTGTTGGAAAACACGTGCTTTCAAGTACCAATGTATTATTTTCATCCATCCCCTATCAACAGTTTATTTATTCATTTTTCTTAAAAAATAATCCTAGTTAAGGTAAATCTTAACCTGAGGTTTTAGTGCAGTTGTCCTTATACTTGCAGGCTTTTGATAAATTTAAAAAGAGAGAATTAATAGATCCTCTGCTCAGGAAAAAAAAAAAATCATTTACACACAAACTCTTACATCTAAGTTAAAAAGTACTTCAGTGCTAGAATCCCTCCATTGCCCTTCTCAAGTCTAGTTGGAACTCTAGATGTAGAAGTCCTGCTTTCAAGTCACTTACTGTAACACGTTGTGCTGGATCTATTTGGCAGAATAGGAACCATTGATCAGAATGCATTTAGTTTTGACTGCTTGCTATCCCAATTATGAATTGTAATTACACAGGATGTAAACATGAGTTTAAGTGGTTGTAAAGCTGCTCCAATATTTGTCACACTATTAATTTAATAAACTAAATATTTAGCTGGAGTATTCATAATTAGGATCAACTAACTGAAGGATTCTTGCAAGTGTCATCATCTTATATTTGAACCCTTTTTTTTTTCCCAAAAGGAGAGAAAAAGAGACAAAGAGTGATGGCGCTAATTTCTTGCCTTTAGGTGTTTATCACACCATGAAAGCCAAAACAATTACTCAGGGTTTCATGGGGTAGGCATGACTGGTAAACAGCAAAATGCTATTTCCTTGGAGAATGTTTTCTTGCCGTGTTTCACACGGGTAGATTTTCCCCACAGGAGCGGCCCCTCCTTCAGAGCAAAACACAAACGAACAGAAATGACATTATGTTCTTGCCTGCCTGGGGCAAAAAGAATCACCTCTTCTTAACAGGACTTCAGGTGTGTGATTTTCTGCCATCTTCCTTCTTTTATTAGATTAGAATGACTTACCCCAGTAAGAGCAAAGCTGCAATGCGGTGCCATCAGGGCAGGGCTCCCGGAGGAGACACCCCATGGTACACTATGTCTTTAACATAACTTGACACATTCTCACCACGCAGGAATTTTCACGTCTATTCCGACAGATGTAGGAGGGATAATAATTATTTTTTTCTCTCTTTCAGTCAGGTTCTTTTACCCTCAGAATTCAAAGTTCACTAATCAAATAATATTTAAAAGCAATGCCTCCAAAAAAAATGAGACCAGGTTAAGAAAATGGTATTTTTACTTCCAATTCTCTGCAGTTTGCTCCAGCCAGCCTAGCTAAATCTTTAGTGTTAACATAATTAGGTCTTGCAGAATAATGGCCCATTTTACCAGCTATCATTCCAGGTTAATAAAAGCATCACATAATTTGAGTTGTTACTACTCCATTTTAATTCAATCATCAATTAAAAAGAGCTCTTGGGTGATGGGAGAGCAGAGAGGGGATTCCAGCATTTGTTAAATGCTCAATTGTATTCTAAACAACTTAAAATCATTTAAGTCTTCTTGGTAGACTTGTTTCAGAACTGACTCTAAAAATATGTTGGGGTTAGAGATTTTTCTGCCATAATGGATAATAATGACTGCATTTTTCAAGATTAATGTAAGTTTTTCACAGATGTTATTTTCTCCTTTCTAGTTAAATGTAATAACATTATTTATACAAGGGATATGCCTGTTGCTTAGCTATTTTATTCTTCAGATGCAAGATGAAGATGGTAACATGTGAGTCACACCTCACCAGGTGTTGAAGAGTAAAAACTCTCCATGTTCCCAAGATTGTCGGTAACAAGCCAAAATGATAGTTGGCATTCTTAATTCTTTCTGATATCATATTATGCTTATATATAGTTTATGCCGAGAATTCATTGGCAAATTTTTTGGTAACTTAAGAGAAAAACTACTTTTAGTGTAAAATGGTGAAAGTATATATAAAAGGGAAAAATTCTTCCATACGGAAATGATCAGAACTGTCAGAATATTTGTGCCAAATGGACATTTGATATTTCCTGGAAAGAAAATTGATTAGCATCTAGTCCTGATTTCCTGAGGCAAAGAAAGAATTGTTCACAACCACACATTTGGATCCAAACTCTAGGGGTGTTCCTTATCTGTATTTCGCATTTCTATATGCCATTATGGCTGCCCAGTGACATTTTCTAAAAAACAAATCCTAGAGTTTTCCTCAGTTATTCAGATTGTTCTAAGATGCAGCTCAGTTGCTGCCACCATTGCCATCCTTATTGATCAAGGCTGAGAATCGAAACAGTGCGTATGAAATTCTAGTTCAGGTTTCTGAAGTTAAAGCTTTAAATTGTACATAAATAGATGGAATTCAGTGCATAACAAGTATATAGAACAGGTAGTTCAAAGTTCCCACACATTCTGTGTGTAACCCTGTGAGCAGATAAACTGTTAAATAAGTATCCTATCTAGTATTTAACAACAGGTGAAGGCAACAACCCATTTCCCACATAGCACAGAGCATCCCATCTCAGAATACGGGGTCCTTCCTTCCCAGTAATACTGGATAATTGACGGCAAAGAGTGAAGATGATGAGACAAAAAATCTGATCTCAGGGTTTCCTCACAGCTGCCCCCAGCTTCCTGAAGACCACAGGTTGGAGAAAAAGGAAAGTGGAGCATTAACTATAGGGACTGAACTGCGACCAGTACGCCTTCTCCCACCGGCTTCCCAGGTGGCGCTAGTGGTAAAAAGCCTGCCTGCCAAAACAGGAGATTCCGGTTGGACCTCCGGGTTGCAAAGATCCACTGGAGGAGGGCATGCCAACCCGTCAGGTATTCTTGCCTAGAGAATCCCACGGAGAGAGGAGCCTGGCGGACTACAGTCCATAGCGTTGCAAAGAGTCAGGCACAACTGAAGTGACTTAACACACATGCCTTCTCCCAACCTGTACCTGGGTGAATGATTTGTGCTAACTTGGTCATTTGGCTCAAGGGCACCTCGTGCAATGTTCGTCTCCAGGCAGACCCACCAGGCAGGGGCAGGACAAAAGCACCAATGGAAGCCCACATACTGTATTTCTAAATATTTAAAAATTACACATCAAGCTAACATAGCGTTACTTACCCCTATGAATACTATCATAACAATTGGAAACCCAGGTATAGGTCTGGAATATTCAGACTGCTCAGAGTTCTGTACCAGGCCCTGGCCCTGAGATACCCTACTCTCTCTCCCACTCCTTAGCCCCTTCTTTTCTATCCTGAGCTCTGGTTTTCACTGCAAGAAGCATCTTCTCAGTCATGTGTGGATTCCTCAGCATATACTCCTAGGCCCGTCACCAATCCATCTATAATACATATTCACCCTTTGCTTGCTCTTGCACTCAAGGATGTACACTCATCATGCTGCTTGCCTTCAGGAGTTAGGCCCCAGGAGAAGTGTACCCACCCTAAAAGTGGGTGGAGGACACACAGGTAGGGGATTTAGGTTCCTGGCTATGAAGACAAAGTAGGAGGAGAGTCAGAATGGGCCCCAGTAAGTAAGTGCCCTCTCTTCCAGGACTGAAACTTTCCCTCTAGGTTGTGTGCAGGGTCAGAAACAATTCACTCCTATATCATAGGGCAGTCTAATTACTTTCCCATAAATACCAACACTTATAATTTGAAAAGTGAAGAAATGTTAATTGCTCAGTAATGTCCGACTCTTTGCAACCCCAAGCGCTGTAGCCTGCGAGGTTCCTCTGTCCATGGAATTCTCCAGGTAAGAATACTGGAACGGGTAGCCATTCCCTTCTCCAGGGGATCTTCCCAACCTAAGGATCGAACCTGGGTCTCCTGCACTGCAGGCAGGTTCTTTACCATCTAAGCCACCAGGGAAGCCCTTTCTATATAGTGGAACTTTGGGACAAAGATTTCTTTGAAATCTTTTATATTCATCAAAGGAGTTGACGGAAGAAATTGTGTTTGTACTTTGTGGTAAAGTTGACTGACTAATTCATATATAACATTATATTAACCAACCCTAAGGGTTAATCCAAGTAAAGACCAAGCAAGAATTAGGGCCTTAAATATGTGAACAACTTAGTTCCCACTTTTTACCCCAATCCTGTCCTTAGATATAACATTGTCGATGGAACCAGCTTTGCAAGAATGCTAGAAAACAGCAGATAAATAAAATCCACCAAGTTGTGGTTTAATCAAAGTAACATACTCTTTAGAAGAATTTGAGAATCCAGATTAAAAAGAACATTTCATTTCCATTTGTTATATACCTAAAAGTGAATTTATTAAAAGCAGATCACATCACTTCAGGAAATTCAGAAAACTATATCTAAATACACAACAAGATATTCCTCATCAATTTAGATTCTTATAGCTTCGTAAAGATAAAATGCAGATGAACTGATTTAGATCAGGCCTTCATTAAATTTTAGAATTAGCTTTTGGAAAACTGTGTATTGAAACGTTCAGTCTGATTCCTGAGCAGGTGACAAAGCCATGAGTGGATAATGATAAAGTGCATCGCTGCTGGAAATAACATAGTCTGCCTTTGGTTTGTGCTAATAAACTATAAGACAACTTAAACTTCAATTTTAATATTAGAAATCCACCTCATTATAAGTAATCTCAAACTCTGTATGTTATCAGCATTTTCATGTGTAGTCTTTGGTGAGCTTGAAATACAATTTGCTGTTTATGCTTCTAATGTAAATCTCCAATTTCTGGTTGGCCACTCCGGCACTAAGCCAGAGCTCTAATTTATTTCCATCTTTCCTTATTTCTTACATCAAAAGAGACTGTGGGTTTGAATAACAAACATTCAATCGACTTAGACGTGGGGTGGCAGGCAGCACAGGCATTACCTGTTTACCTTTTATTGCCTCCTCTGAATTGGATTTTCTGGGAACAAAACCAGTAAGACATGCTGTTCCTTCATCTATTTTTTACCGAGGGTAATTATCAGAAGACATCCCCCTCCCCCAGTTCAGCAAGGAGCACTGGCAGGGTAAAGAATTCAGACTGGAAGTAGGCATCCAACCTAACACCATCACAGATTATTGCTCTACCAAGTCATGCAGGACTTCACTGCCCTTCAGACTCTGGCTTGGACTGATAATTGTTTTTGACTCCAGGAGATGCTGTCGCTAACACATTTGTAACCTGTAGGACAACAGTGTGGTGGGAACGGAATATACACTGTTTTAGTCACTTTGGAACTTTGCACTGGTTCTCCCCTCCTCTCCCCACCTTGCTGTCTTGCACAGTAATTGGCCTAATAAAAGGCAGAAAAAAGAATTTATTACACCTTGGGCGGTACTTAAAACAAACTTTATTCTCAGGAACAGCAGTTATGTCTAGTTGCTGCTGGATATTTTGATATTTCCTGTAAATACTTAGTCTGAATATATTCAAAGTCAAATTGCTAATTACTCAGTTTCCCTGCGACTTTCCTGGTTCCCCAGGTTTTCTCTTATGATACTCCATGTAAACACTGTAATTGGAAAGATACATAGATCAGCATCCCTAGAGTCACATGATCACATCAATCTGTGAAAATAGCATGACTTAAAAATAAAAGTCTCTTAGTACTCTGCCAACAGGCTTTGGCATAATCTTGGCAATCACTTAGATTTTTTTTTTTTTTTTGCTGTTATAATTTTTCCCAAGTGGAAATAGTCTCATATTTTGCAGAAGTTGTCCAAGCTAGTGAACATCAATCCATCTTCCTGGGTACTAAATTCGTCAGCTGAGTGTATTCGGTCCACATAGGAATCAGTAAAGTGAGTGTGAAACTGCTCGGTGGCTGCTCCTTTCATCTTAAGAAATTGCAATACGAATTCCTGAAATCATTTATGCAGGAATTTTTATTCTTTAAATCTTCCAGTGTTAAAGCAACAAGAAAACACTTAGAATGTCCTTTGGTGGAATCTTATTACACTTGTTAATATATGTAAACTGATATTCTTTGATGCCAGCAAGTTCGTTGCCCTTACAGAGAAATCTCTGCACAATGAAACAAAACAGAACGAAGGAGGACAAAATAAAATGTCAGTCTTTGCTGATTCGAATTAGATACATTAACGGATTGTCTCGTAACACAAATTGGCAAGAATACAAAAAATCTACATATTACAGTATTCCAAGAAAAATAACTTCATTTGAATACAAAAGGATAGATACACTTTCTTTTTTCCTGTAGCCACTCTTGGGGACAGTGGATGTGTCTGCACTGGGATGACTCAGTGCTGCTAAGATACACAGGGTATGACAGGCTGGAGCTTTTGGAGGGGGCTGTTACACGTGTGCATTACTAACATCAGACAAAGAAATCTTTCAACCAACAAGGGTTACAGAGCAACGTTTCACTAAAGCACAGGTTGGAAGGGGGTTCAGGGGCTGAAGCAGGCCAATATGGCAGCTTGTAACAGACTTCCTTAGACCCACAATGCACTGCCTGCAAAGGATGCTTCTATTTGGTTGGTCCACACACAGGGCTGGGTGGTGCTGGGGCACACCACGTGCCAGTAGCAAATGTTTTTTAAGTTGGTTGTAGTTGTTTTTCTTTCCTTCTGGGGGGCTGTCACAGCCTTTCCGATGGGTGGTAAGCTCTGCAGCTGGCAATGCGATTCGCAGTGATAATATCAACAGCTGCC
This sequence comes from Antilocapra americana, assembly GCA_007570785.1. NCBI lineage: Eukaryota > Metazoa > Chordata > Mammalia > Artiodactyla > Antilocapridae > Antilocapra > Antilocapra americana. The sequence goes on along the minus strand of ML664070.1, from coordinate 2,003,913 downwards.
AACTCCTCTGGGAGTCAGAAATTAACAGTCTTGACTCAGGTGTGCTGTCCACGGCAGATAAATATGGCTTAGTTCAGTTAGGCCTTCTTTGTACACTGTGTTTGAGTGGGGGTGTCTGAGGGCGGGTTTCCTATGTTAGTAGCAAATGCTGGGGCTGTGTTTGCTTCCCCAGAGCACGGCCCGTCTGGTGGCTGGCTGCGCCGCCTAGATGCCCCGGGGGCCGGCTGTCCCCAGCAGAGCGGCCAGCAGCAACGGCAGCGACAGCAGCGCGGGGGAGCCGCGCGGGGGCGCGCCCTGGCCGGAGTCGGGGCCGCAGCTGCCCGCCTCCTCGCACCGCAGCTTCTCGCACAGGATGCCCGTGTAAGCGGCTGGGCACAGGCAGCGCACGTTGTTGTGGCACGTCCCTCCGTTCTGGCAGTGCAGGAGCTCGTTGTCGCAGACATTCGCTGCAGAACGAGGGAGGGGGGCGCGGGGAGGAGAAGCAGAATCAATTTAAGTTCATCTGGTACATCATGTTTTCAGCTTAAAAAAAAATCTCTATCGATCTTGTGCTCCCCCCTCCCCTCCGCAAACTAAGCATGTGACTCCGATTTCCAAACAAATGTAGTTTGCTGCCTTTGTTTTGATCATATTAATCCTTTTCATATAGATTTTTTTTTTTTTTTTTGCTGCAATCTTGGATATTATCATTGTCCATTTCAGGCTAGCAAGTACAAAGAAATGTGATACTCCGGGTTTGGCAGTATCTTCTCTTCATGGAACTGGGACCTGTTGTGACCTCCAGGGCTGTTCAAGGATAGTGCCTCATACAAGAATGCAGGGCTTTGGAGCCAGATGAATGGAATTAAAATGCAAAGCAGTACTGCTAGAATGACCAAGAACTTCTAAGGGGTGGGCCATTCTCTCTGCGGGTGATTCCAGCGCTGCATGCACGAAGTCAGGAGCCAGCGGCAAGCAGGAGGAGGGAGGGGTGGGGCAGGGGGCAGGCAGCATGCTCCAGGCAAGGTGGCAGCCAGATCCGAGGAGAGAAAGCTTTTCATGGGAGGAGTGTGAGGAAGAGCAGTGCATTTGTGCCTAATAGCCTATTAGGATATTTATCGCTTTGTAAATATAGCAAGTAGAGTCCAAGGTTACCTTGATTTCCAGGGATAATAATAAATGCAATGGTGAAACCCTGATTATCAAAATTTCACTATGTCCATCAATTAATAAAATCAGTTTGAGTAAATCAAGCAAATAATTTCAGATACTAAAATTCATTCACAGCTCCTGTCATGTAACTTGCATCTCTAATAATTTATTTCTTCAAAGATCAAGTTTTCCTTATTATTCCATGTCTCCTATTCCTTTGGATAATCAAGGTTTCACTGATTTAGCAGAATGATAAATAGAACACAGGGAAATGAAAACAACACCAAAGAGGAAAAGAGCTAAGAACACTTCCCAGCAACATATGCCACTTAAGCACTTTGCTATATAGAACCACTCTGGAATGGGGAGGGGGGTGGCGCAGAGCAGAAAAAGTAGCTTCTTATAAATTATAACATTCTTCATCTTTAAAAAATGTCATAGTCAAATTTCCCCAATTTAATACACACACACATGCATATTCATACTATCAAGTGTAAAGAATTAAAAAATAACCCTCATTTCCCAGTAATAATTCAATAGAGAATACTGCCTTGTCCATTAATCATGTTCAATAGTTATGTCACCTTCAAAAGAAGCTTCTTAAATGTAAACATGCTAATGCTCTGTGTGCAAATGAGCTGAGAAAAGATGGTGGTGGATGCTCAGGAGTTAATAAAAACGTGCCCTAAATAGGGCCCTATTTTCCCACCTTCCACAACAATTCCTTGGAGACCTCTATCATAGTTGTACAATGGATTGGTATAATATTCAAGTGTACCCCTGTGTGCTATCGGTAAATGTTAGAAGTGACTATTAAGGCCTACTAAATCCTTCAGGCTCAAAATATTGATATATAAGGTAGTGTTTCAAGGGTTCTAATGATTATGTAAGCTATATCTCATTGGGTGACTTAGCAACCATAAATATTAGACCCAAATTATAGTATTTTATGAGTCTTGGTTTAAAAAAAATCAAGATCTGTAGCTTTGAGGCAAAATCTACAAGAGTAGAGTGGTTAAACTCATGGTCAAAACTGACAAAACCCCACTTCTTTTTTTTTGGTTGTTGTTAATTTGGAAAGCATACATAGGGCTTCAGGATTTTATTTTGCTTACATTTCAGGAAATATCTGTTTAATTGGGGCAACATGGAATAAACAGATCCAAATAACTGTTTCCATTTAAAGTTAAAGATTCTCAGCATTTCTTGTTCTAGGCAGCAGATTGCTGAATGGGATATTTCCTTTCATTTGGGCACTACACATAGGGAAATATTGTTTCCATCAATATTGATAATTGCTTGCCTTGAATAATTGAGAAGAAATCAATAGTTAATTAAATATCACTCCCCGGAAGAAAAAAAAAAGCTATTTTTCTTCTTGGACCTGAATGTAAATCAGTTGTTGAACAGAGGTGTTTTTTTTTTTTCAAGAATCTGGTGATTAAGTTAAAATTCAATACCTTTCCTACATTTAAATAATCTACTAGTTGATGTTGATGATTGTGAGAAATTTAATAAATACTCAAGGACCAGTTGTAACCGAGGATTAATAATCACATCAATTGGAGTAATATGTTTTCTATAGTGATAAGGAGAAAAAAATGGAACCTGGAATATATTTAATTACTTTAGAATTCACTTTAAGACACATTTCATTTGGTCTCCTGATTGTGCTATTCAACAAACACAGAGCTTTACCATTGCACAGATCTTTCTGTTGGAATCACATGTTAGAAGCACATCTAAACCTAACTAAAAATCTTACCTGCTATTTGTAAACTTATGCTCCATCTTCATGTCATTTTAAACTAAATTTGTGGCGCCTAATGAATAAACTAAGTAGTTAACAAATATCATTAAGCTCTTCTTCAGCATATAAAACCCTGTATTAAACACCATGAAAAAATAAAAGAAAATAGAAGCATGATCTCTGCTCTTACAAAGTTTAAATCTGGTTGGGAAAATAATATATATATAAGAAATAATATAATATAAATTTCATTAAAATACATTTATCAGTTCTGTCCAGCTCCATCAGCATCTGCTGTGTCGTCAAGTGTGCTTCTAAATCTACTGCTGTATGGTTATAACTCTATCTATCTGCCCTAAAGGAGCTCACAGTTTTGCAGAAAACAAACAAATGAACATATACAGAAATAATTATGATACAATATGAAAAAAAAAAACTATAAAGGAACCAAACTGCTAGGGGAACTCAAATGCTGGTGTAAGTAATTATCTCGGGGAAGATTTGAGAAGAATATAGAAAGGAGATTGTATTTGAACAAGGGCATGCATCAGGCAAATATCGGTAGAAAAACACTGTGGTTGGGGAAACTCTATCAGTAAAGGCAAGAAGATGTGAAAATACTTTGTGCTGGCTGTTAAGCATTTGTCACGTAAGTCTAAACCCACCCTTTCATCTGATGTTGAGGCTGAAACCCTGCAAGTTGTCTCCTGGTTTCCACCAACAGGGTGTACTAGAGAGAACAGAGAAGGCAGGAGGAAGGAAGCAGAGATTTCCCTTTCCCTGATTCAGGGCTCTTCCTAAGAGTACTGTCCCAGCAATGGCCCCACATCCCAACAGCAGCAGTTTGCTCTGGGGCTCAGCCTTTGCAGAACCAGTTTCAGTCTCACCCTTAGAGGTTTCTGCACCAACCTGGCAGCATTCCTTCTCTAAAGGTGTGAGCCCCAGCTCCCAGGGGCTTCTGCCTAACATTTCAGGCGTAATGGTAGCAGCCAGGCATTACCCCTCCCAAGAGGCATGGGTCCCACATCTGTGGGGTCTCTCCTTCAAACTGTTAGTTTCTAATAACCCCATCCTCTTTACTGTAAATCCTTAGTCCAAGAGAGATTACTGCTCCCTGCTCACACAGTTGACAATTTCTGAGTTATTTCAGTGTCCTCTTCTCATGTCTAAATTCTAAAGCACCTGTTCAACCATTTCCTCTGGTAAATTCTCTCTGCTGAAATACATAGTTTGGGCTCACTATTCTGACAGGAGCCTGACAGACACATGGAAAATGTTGGTGGATGATGAAGATTCTATGTAACATGCTATAGAGTTTGTTGCTGGATGATGAAGAGTCTATGTAACATGCCTCAGAGTTTGGATAATAAGCAATGGGAAGCTGTCAAAGACCTATGGGCAGGATGGTGATTTAAAGTGGGAAAAAAGGTGAGGCTAGACCTGAGAAAGGACAGGCTAGAGGCAAGTTGACCAGATACTTCAATAGAATAGGCTTGGTCTAGGTTAGAGCACATAGAAGAGATGGCAAGAATACACAGAAGAGCTGTACAAAAACGATCTTCACGACCCAGATAATCACAATGGTGTGATTACTCACCTAGAGCCAGACATCCTGGAATGTGAAGTCAAGTGGGCCTTAGGAAGCATCACTATGAACAAAGCTAGTGGAGGTGATGGAATTCCAGTTGAGCTATTTCAAATCCTGAAAGATGATGCTGTGAAAGTGCTGCGGTCAATATGTCAGCAAATTTGGAAACCCAGCAATGGCCACAGGACTGGAAAAGGTCAGTTTTCATTCTAATCCCAAAGAAAAGCAATGCCAAAAAATGCTCAAACTTCCGCACAATTGCACTCATCTCACACACTAGTAAAGTAATGCTCAAAATTCTCCAAGCCAGGCTTCAGCAATATGTGAACCGTGAACTTCCAGATGTTCAAGCTGGTTTTAGAAAAGGCAGAGGAACCTGAGGTCAAATTGCCAACATCCGATTGATCATCGAAAAAGCAAGAGAGTTCCAGAAAAACATCTATTTCTGCTTTATTAACTATGCCAAAGCCTTTGACTGTGTGGATCACAATAAACTGTGGAAAATTCTGAAGGAGACGGGAATCCCAGAGCACTTGCCTTGAGAAACCTGTTTGCAGATCAGGAAGGAACAGTTAGAACTGGACATGGAACAACAAACTGGTTCCAAATAGCAAAAGGAGTATGTCAAGGCTGTATATTGTCACTGTGCTTATTTAACTTACATGCAGAGTATGTCATGAGAAACGCTGGTCTGGAAGAAGTACAAGCTGGAATCAAGATTGCCGGGAGAAATGTCAATAACCTCAGATATGCAGATGATACCACCCTAATGGCAGAAAGTGAAGAAGAACTAAAGAGCCTCTTGATGAAAGTGAACGAGAAGAGTGAATAAGTTGGCTCAAAGTTCAACATTCGGAAAACAAAGATCATCATATCTGGTCCCATCACTTCATGGCAGATAGATGGGGAAATAGTGGAAACAATGGCTGACTTTATTTTTCTGGGCTCCAAAATCACTGCAGATGATGACTGCAGCCATGAAATTAAAAGATGCTTACTCCTTGGAAGGAAAGTTATGAACAACATAGACAGCATATTAAAAAGCAGAGACATTACTTTGCCAACAAAGGTATAGTGAAGGCTATGGTTTTTCCAGTGGTCATGTATGGATGTGAAAGTTTAGAAAGTTTAGTTGCTCAGTCGTGTCCAACTCTTTTTGACTTCATGGACTGTAGCCTACCAGGTTCCTCTGTCCATGGGATTTTCCAGGCAAGAGTACTGGAGTGGGTTGCCATTTCCTTCTCCAGAGGGTCTATAAAGAAAGCTGAGCGCCGAAGAATTGATGCTTTTGAACTGTGGCATTGAAGAAGACTCTTGAGAGTCCCTTGGACTGCAAGGAGATCCAACCAGACCATCCTAAAGGAGATCAGTCCTGGGTTTTCATTGGAAGGACTGATGTTGAAGCTGAAACTCCAATATTTTGGCCACCTAATGTGAAGAGCTGACTCATTGGAAAAGACCCTGATGCTGGGAAAGATTGAGGGCAGGAGGAGAAGGGGATGACAGAGGATGAGATGGCTGGATGGCATCACTGACTCAATGGCCATGGGTTTGGGTGGACTCCGGGAGTAGGTGATGGACCGGGAGGCCTGCCGTGCTGCGGTTCATGGGTTGCAAAGAGTCAGACATGACTGAGTGACTGAACTGACTGAGGTTAGAGCAATGCAGAGGAGGAAGGAAGAACATATTTGGAGGCAGATTATTTGAAATAGGTAAGAGAAAGTCTTATGAGGTTCCTCTTTTTGACATTTGGACACATCATAATGTAATTTATTAAGAAAAGACTAGAGGTAGGGTTTGGAAGAAAAACTTTTTTTTTTTAATCTGTTGACTTACAGGGATCACAGGCTCTTCTGCAGGGGGCTTGTTATTACTTGGAAAAAACTAGTTAACAGTTCAGGAGGTAGTTCTTCCTGGTGATATAGAGTTGGAACAGAGGTGATGGTGGTCATTGTTACAAATAGTGAAGAGAAAGGAATAGAAGACCTCATCTGCTAGAATATAGACTAAGTTGAAAGGAAAACTGCAAATAGAACCCTGAAAAGTATCCACATTAAAGCCATAGGCAAAGAAAGAAAAGTCAGGAATGATGCTGAGAAAAAAAGATCTCAACAAAATGCAGTGATGATATGAGGTTATAAAATTAATCACAGAAGTCTTCCTGCTGTGGTTAGCTGGATCTAGGAATAGACTGGAAAAGTATGAGAGGAAGGGCACTTTGAGCTGGGTAAAGGAAATATGCAAAGTAAGCCCTGCATGCTCTTGATTGAATCTGACAGAAGGGATTTTAGAATAATTAGAAAAAGGATTGGAGGAATTTGAGGAATTAATGTTTAATAGAGGTCTTTGGTTGTCAGTCTAAAGTAGTAGCTTTCAACAGTGGATGATTTTTTTCCCCCCAGGGGACATCTGACAACATCTGGAGATGTGTTTGGGTGTCACATCTTGGGGGAGAGCATAGTTCTGGCATCTCGTGGGTAGAGATGCTACTAAATATCTTTCAGTAAACAGGGTAGCCCCCTCTCCAACCCAAACAAAGAATTACTCATCAATTAATGTTGGTGACAAAATGTTGAAGGTCTGGATCAGGTTATCTGGCATAGCAATGAAGATGGGCAGTTGTCCTTATACAGTGTATAGTTGTCCCCTATACACTGGGGGAAGGAAAATGAAGACTCCTGGTGATTTTAGATCAGAGAGAGCGGGCTTTCAGGTGCAGAACCATAGGAATTAAGATGACTGTAGTACTCAAAACTGAAGTATGAGCAGATTATCTTCCTGGGGGAGTTAAATAAAGATGATGAATATCTAAGACAGACCACTTAATATTGCTTACAATTCAAGAGGAACCAAAATCACTCTTGTCATGTAATTTGTTCTATACCTTGCTCTGATAGAAATCAAAGCTTGTGGAAATTTCAGAAACTATCTAATAAGCTCTAGATGAGGAAACTGAAAACAATTAAGGGTAGCTCTAGAACTACAGGTATCCAAATTTACAGATTACTGCTTTTCACATAGAAGAGAAGAGTCGGAAGAAATGCAGTGAATGTGTTGCACAGTGCGCAATGGTTTCCATGCTCCTTAAGACAATATAAATAACTTCTGTAGATCCTCTGGTTTTCATTTGTATTGACCAACTGATCTGTTTTCATATCACACTGGGTGGAGGTCTTGTTGACAACATTAAATTTCACATCTTCCAGAGTTCCACCACATTCTGGCAGAGCTCCAAAAACAAATGAGCCCATACATAAAATACTAAAAATATCACAGGTCTAGGTTGGGAATGGCGAATATGTTGCATATGCTCTCATTTCCTCTTCCTCTATGTAGAAAACATAGCTACTTAATCATGGCATTCTCTTGCACTAACCTTCAGAATTCCTTTCAACACAAGGTTTTGTAATAAGGAAGAACCTTTTGTATTCTGTTACAAACTAATCACCCAAAGGGATGCTGCCTATAAGCTTAAGTGATACATAATGGCCCATCTCTGAGAACCGTGCCTAGCAGGTAATGAGCATCAAGATATTAATAAAATATCTTTATCTCACAGAGAACATCCCCACCAGGCCCACCTGTGAATCACTGCAAGGAGGAAGAGACTAACATATCACCTCCGGAGGCTGACCAGAACCAGGAAATGTCTGACATTACTCTCTCCCCTTTTAGTATAAAAGAAGCCTGAATTCTAAACAGGCAAGATGGCTTTTTGGGGCACAAGTCCACCAATTTTTCAGTCTGCTGGATTTCTGAATAAAATCTCCCTTCCTTGTCCCAATAACTCCTCTCAACTTGTTGGTTTGTTGTGTGGCAAGCAGTATGAGCGTGGACTTGGTGACAGTTTCAGGCATTGACCCCCAGTTGATGGAACTGCCAAGAGGATAAACATTTACAAAACCCTGGCATTATCTCCATTTCATCTTGCATATCACTGAAGATTAAAAATTCAAATGGGATTTCTACCCAACAAGCACTTCGCAGTTATCACTTCTTTATTTGGTATCCTTCTGTGTGAATTTTCCTCAAACTGAAAACGCTGACCTTATTTTGTTAAATATTTATGTTAAGCATGTCCTGATTTTTTTTTTCTTCATTGCTATTGACAAACTAAGAATGTAATACCTCTATAAATAGTGAAGGTTCATTTTTAAATCTCTCACATAAAACTTGATTTAGCATTGGAAACATATTGTTATTTGCTAGATACAATTATTAGAGCCTCCTAGGTGGCTAGGTGGTAAAGAATCTGCCTGCCAATGCAGGATATGCAAGAGACACAGGTTGGATCCCTGGGATGGGAAGATCCTCTGGAGGAGGAAATGGCAACCTGCTCCAGTATTCTTGCCTGGAGAATCCTATGGACAGAGGAGCCTGGCAGGCTACAGTCCACAGGGTCACAGGGTCAGACATGACTAAGCAACTGAGCATGCATGCAGGCAAAATTATTATTATGATAAAATATAAATCCTTAGATACAGAAAAAGCTAATACTACTTTGATAACAGTTTGACTATATTCTAAAGGATCATTTTACTATTGACAGAAATAAATTCCTTATGGTGTGTTCAATATCACACCATGTAACCTATAATCCTGTGATGTTTCAATATTAAGAATGCTTTCAAACCAATACAATCTTTGGCCCTTGATAGATAAGGTTATAGTATTAATGTTAGACCCAGAGCTGTGTGGCTAAAAGATGAAGTGTGGAATCCTGATGGAAAGGCTGAAGTCAGCAAGGTGTTCTAATAGCTCTGATAAGCAAGCCACCACAGTAGATATTGTATTCTATTACAAATTAATCACCAAAGGGATGTGCCTATAAGCTTAAGTTATACATAATGGGAACCCTGCCTCCCAGGTAATGAACATTAAGCTATTAATAAAATATCTTTGTTTGGTTCACAGAAAACATCCCTATCAGGCCTACCTGTGAATGACTACAGGGAGGAAGAAACTAATACATAAGCTCAAACATAAACTAGTTGTTACAAGTTTATAAAAACACTCAGAATTTTCACAGTGAAAGAATAGGAACAGACAGCATTTCCTCTTCCCTCTTTCTCTTCTTATTTTTCTTTTATCTTGGACCATGAGAGTCACAGGGATGTGACTAAATCATCTGATCCTTTAACTTGCTTTCTATAGGTTTCCTTCTTGTCATCCACTTTTCCCCTTTCTAAACTGCAAAGTATCATCAAAATTTGAATGATAAGACTTTGATTCCTTTCCCCTCTATTCATCATTTCTGGAGGGCATGGAAAAGCAGACTTAGAGGGAACCCCAACGTGCAAAGAGGGCACCAGCCAGGACTTAGAATCACTACTTGTTCTATTCTTCATTTCTTTTGTGACTTGAAGGGTCACTTATTCCCATTATGGTCATGATGACCCATTACATTACCAAAGGGAAGTTTTCTTTTTTCTGTTTGGGTCTTGTTCAAAGCTAAATACATTTAGGTTCACCCTGTCGGTAAGCTGCTAGGCTTGAGCAATGCTGGGTCTGTATTTATAGACTTGAAAGTTTCTCTTTTTGGCTTTGTCTCCTGCACTTCAAGGAATCAAGGCAATGCGTTACCATGACAGCCTTCCTTGATGGTTTTATTAATAAAGTGACCTCTACCTTCACCACCTGAAACAAGCCTAGGATTGCTGAAGGAAAGATATTCCAAATTGCTTCTGTCCTTTTCAAAGAAACACAGAAGAGTGAATAACCTCCACCAAACAGGCTAATAACAAAGGCATGCATGCAACACACAGCTCTGATTGAGGCATTTGAGAGCGTGTGGCAAGGAGATGAAGGGCTGTAATAATAACCCATTTATTCAGCGTTGGAGGCTGTTTTACTAAGTTTTGAGATGTGAGATATAAAACTGAATCTATAGGTTAGCTCCTGGTGTATAGAGGAAACCCTATAGACTTGTCTAATGGTCTTTTGGGGGAACTCTAGGTACAGTTTTTCTATCTGTTCTTACTTATGTCTGGCCACGACTGGGGATATGGTTTAGTGACAACAACACTGATTAAGAGTCATAAAACCCAAGTTCTAGCTCTGACTAGTCATCACTTTGCAGTAAGGCTTTCAACATCATCATGAAACCACTTAGTGGCATCCATCCATCATCCAGCCAGGCACTGTTCCAGATGATGGACACACAGAGTGAGCCAGAGGGACATGCAGCTGCTTCTGTGGAGCTTACATTCTAGTGGCAGCTATGAAGTTGGGGAAAGAGCTTGAGGTAGGTATTTCTAAAGTCCTTTTGAGCTTTATGAGTTGCGTGAATATTTCTCATGGAAAGCCTATCGTTTTCAAAGGCAAAGAGTGAGGAATTCCTCCTCTTCTTCATCAGATACATGATGACAGTTGGACTTCTCCAGTACTGTGAGCCCTGGGGATGACTCGGGTGACTGTTTGGCTTGATTGTTTTTGCCTGCTCGTGTCCCATGGAAGAGAGACAGTTTGTTTATTTTCTCATCACTAAAAGCATGAGGTGGTATGAAGAGAATTAGGTGAAGAACTTGTGATTCAAGTCTGGTCTCTGTGGTTAATGGGCTGGGTGAACTTGGGGAAATCATTTAACCTCTTTGTGCCTCTCTTTCCGCACTTCTAAGGCAAGGATAATAACACTTGTCCTACTCATCGACCTCACCATTGTTGGGAGCCTCAAGATGAATTATGTGATGGTGCTTTAAAAAATATAAAACCTTAGTATACTTTGTTAATGTTCAATACCTTCCCGGTTTCCCTTAATGCTAAAAGCTCAGAGTGGAAGAGTGAGGTGCTTATTTCTGTATCTGCCAGAAGAATGAATGAATCGCTACCTATCCAATTCAAGGTACTTGAAGTGAAAAGAAGTAGATGTTGTACTTTCTCAAAGACAGCATCTGTATATGTCCTCTGAGGGCATGAATCTTGAGACAGCATGGGGTCAAACATGCAGCTATTGAATATTTTAATTCAACTGCTGTGTACTTGCAAGGTCAGTGTGGATAGGCAGTGCCTGTTTTCTCAAAGGTGACCTATATATACTTGCATTCAATGTGCATTCTCCTGTGCCAATCAGAGTACATAAGGTGTGTTTTCAGAAGAGCAGGGGTGATACTGCCCCTTGGCCAATCTTTAGCCTCTGCAATGGTGAAGCGGTATCTGTACAGACTGAAACCTGGGAGCCATCAAGTGGAAACATCCTTGCTTTCCTGCTCTCAGCCTACATTCCTGTCAGCCTGTTTTCATCAGGGACAGTGACACTGGTGGCATACTTCCCATGTGACAGCAGCCAGCCCACTTTGTTTCACTGTAATGAGGCCAAGGAGCAGAGCTAAACGGGCTGTAACGAACAATGTGGAGCTGTCAGCGAGTGGTCAGACACGTCTGGGTAATCAAGTGCAGCAGGTTCTGACATTACAGAGTACCCATTCTATACTTATGCATCTAATATCAAAGCACTGATTGTGGGAGTGACACTTGCTCTTGTCCACTCAAAGAAAATGCTATTCAAAACACTGTAAGAAAGCCATGTTCATTTGCAGAGGCCTATGTCTGCAGTATATGGTAACTCAGCTAGCATGAGTGAGATAACAGGTGACTCAAATGCAGGAGTTTGAGGCATTGCCCAAACACCTCCAAGTTTTTAGCTGTTGCAACCTGAAAAAAAAAAAAAAAAAAAAAAACCTTTGCTGATATTGAGAAATAATTCACTGAGAACTCCACAAGCCAACGGCTGGTCACCTTTCCTAAAGTGATCATTAACGAAGTATTGAAATCCTATTTAGGTCAACATCTCAAACATAGATGCAGGCAAGATGCTCATAAAAACGGTGCTGAGAAATCACAGAGTTTCTCATTGGGTATCAGAAAATGCACTTATCTAGTTTAATAAAAATGTGCAACCTCTACTCTTTTTGCCCAAGGTGAAAGATGGCATTCACTGGGAGGCATAGTCACACAAAAATGGCAACATACACCAGGGTTATAAACCATCATTTCAAAGTACATGACATTATGTCAAAAGAGAAAGTACAAATATTTATCCAGTGTGAACCCCATAAGTATAGACATGTACCTCTCCAAGTACCTTATGTAATATAAACTTAAGAGAATGTGCTGGGTGGGACAGATTCTACCAAAATATGACCAATGTTTATCTCTGGCTGGTAGGAGTGCAACTGATTTTAATAACTTTAATTTTCATCTTTACACATTTTACTCTTTCCAAATTGCCTGGAATAAATATAGGGTCCTTTGAAAATACTGAAAGTGTTAGTCACTTGATCATGTCCAACTCTTTGTGACCCCATGGACTGTAGCCTACCAGGCTCCTCTGTCCATGGAGAGTCTCCAGGCAAGAATATTGGATTGGGTAGCCACTCCCTTCTCCAGGGGAATCTTCCTGACTCAGAGATTAAACCCAGGTCTCCTGCATTACAAACAGATTCTTTATCATCTGTTAATAAAAAGAATTGTTACTTTAGAAAATAAAAGTATCTTTTACTGAGATGATAAAAGTAATTTCAATAAATGAATCATGTGACCATATTTTGCCACACTTCCATATTTGTTATTAATACATATTCCTAGTCAAACTACAATTATCTTAAATGCCTACAGAAATTATCTCACAGAAGGCAAGAGTTCCTACATAATCCTATAATTGTAAGAGAGACTTCGACACAAGGATTCCTGGTCTTGCTGAAGGCTGCATAGAATGGAACCAGCAGGATCTCCCGAGCTAAAGTCATCTGTAGCCCAAGGGTCGTCTCATGTGAACTAGTGCAGACTAATGGAACATGAGGGGACATTTTTACACTTGAAGATCAAACAACAGTGATGACTTTAATCGAATATCCCACCACCTTTTCAGTAGAGGGGCTCATGGTCAGATTTAACCTAAAGAAAATGTATTTCATGCTGCTTGAACTTGTGGGACACTCATATCTGCTACAGTTGTACATGTCTGCACCACACATATGACCTGGTCATTGTGGCTGTATCACAAATATTCAGCCTTGTCTCTGGCAGAAATAAATGCCAAATAAATATTTATTAAGCAAGTAATCAGAAGTTGTCTTTTATTCCCTGCCATCTTCTGAGTGGTGAATACAAACATATTATTAGTAGACTGATATCAATATAGGTGGATAGATAGTAAGGATATCCACTTACTAGATAGATAGGTTGGAGAGCGGGAAGTAGAAGAAGGAACATTTCCTTGATGGTCTTATTTTAGTTTTCACCAAGTGGGAGGTAAAGCTTCTACTGAGCAAGAGAGGCAGAGTAGAGCTGGGGGTTAACTCATGCTTTAGAGTTAAGGGAAGGGGGATATATTTTGCAGAGAATGGGAAGAAGTTAACTAGGAACATGGAGAAAAATTGCTGGTCAGTTTTGACATTCCAGCTCAGCTTGTATGTCATGATTTGTCAGGGCTTCTCATATGTGAATCCATAATGGAGAGCATTAGCTAGAAGAGAATGGTGGTTAGTTTTGGGTTTCTTCCTTTAATGATACAATATATGCCTTGGGAAAGGATGGAGAGAGGGGAAGAAGCAAGGGTAGGCAGATGAGTTAAGAGATTAGAAGCACTCCCTTCATTTTTCACAAGTCAAAGCCCATTACCTCTCATTATAATTTTGGCAATGTGGGTAATATGAAGGCAAAGAAACATGGCAAGGATGGAACTTAGCAACATGTTTCTTTTCATCAGAAGTTGACTAGTTAAATTTGGAACACAGGCAAAAGGAAAATCCAGATGGAGCTGTTCTATGTGGGACTGGGGTGGAGGTGAGAGGCCATCATAGCACAGAGAAAAATGTAAGAACAAAGACCTGGTGTTCCTTGAGAATTGTAAGACAATCCATATAGCCCCATTCAGAGCTGAAGGCAGATCTGTAAGACATTTCACATTCTGAGTAGGAAGGAAGAGCTATACTATAGGCTTTTGATTTTCGGCATTAAGAAATTCAAGTATCTGTGGCTGAAAGGAGATAACTGTGTCATTAATTCACATACATGGCTTTTTTTTTTTTTTGGAGACAGAATTTCAATGCCTTTGAGCACTTTGTAAAGCTAAAATATAATCTGAGTTTCCTGTTTGTCGAGCTATAGCCAAATGTCTCCTTAGAGACTTAATTTTTCCTATATATACTTGGCAGGAGTGTTCTAAATATGGTCTAAGCCCTCTTAGGATTTTTAAACAGCAGGGATATTTAAGTATGAAAAATAGCTACTAAAATCACACAGCAGTAACTTTTCTTAATGATTCCCCCCCCCGGGAATCACTATAATTCACTTTTGTCTTCTGTGGCCTTGCTGTCACCATAATCACCTCCTGACAATGTCAAACCAAGTCTTGGGAGGTGATGTTATAATGTCATGATGAAACAAAGCCATTTTCCTGTTAATGCCAATGTCAAAGCAAAATGAATTGATGTCGATAAATTCAAGGTGAGGAAAACAACATTATGGAATCAAGAGAATGTGCAAAATGATGACATGAGTCATTTAGGGATGCTGGAACCAAACAAAAATAACTGCTAATTTTCAAAAATGTACTCGCTATTGCACTGGGGACCAGGCATTTAAGTGATCTAAAATACATTAGTGAGGTTAGGAAAGGACAAAGGGGTTACAATTATGGACAAATCATAAGCATACCTTTTCAATAAAGTCATACCTCACATTGCAACTTACAACATCTTCCCCCATTGATAAATTCTTGAGACACTCAAAATTTGAACTGTAAAATCTAGCCTTTAATTGTGTACTGTGATGTTGTCCAGAAGTCTGGGTTCAAATACTGACATTACCACTCGTGGCTCTCCAATCTGAATTAAAAAAAAAAAAAATTCTATTTTTTTATCTGTAACAGAGGCCATTTTACAGGGCAGTTATGAGCATGAGAAATCATTTAGTGCAATTATTAAGTGCTTTTTAAGTGCCAGGCACTGCTCAAAGTCCTACAACAAAAAGACAAACCAAAAGAGCCACAGAAATAGGATAGGTTCATGTATTTGCATCTCATTAGATAATGTGACTTCACAAAGTGGATGCTGTTGTCCTCTAGCTCACTTTCATCATTAATAATTTCTAGCTTCTTTGGTGCTTAAATGCTCATTGATTTGAAAAATACCATCTTTCATTCCTCTTGCTTCTTACATGAAAAAAAATTGCAGTTTATTTCGTTTTCTTTAATGAAGAGGAAAACAGACAAAAATTCTTATTAAAGAAACTGTTTACATAAAGACAGGGATGCTAGACCAGCTCATGAGTAACATTAAGTAATTCTAGGCAACACAACTTTTACTAAAACTAAACTTCAAACATGAAGAATTAGAAAGAGGTACTCTGAGTCTTATCTCAACATCCAAAAGAATCCTTTTATAGTTGGTTAAGAAAAAGGTGCAGGAATGAGGATAAATCCATATAGTAGATGATCTGAAGAGGAAATGAAGTCATCGCAAGTATGCAGAAGGGAGTTTTACGGCTTTGCCTAAGAAGAGCAAGGCTGTTATATCTCAGGAGAGAAGAGAGCTGGTTAGACAGAAATCAAGAGGCTAGCAAGCAATGTGTAGAAGCGATGCCTTCTGGGGCTCTCAGATCCAGCATCAAGAAGAAAAAAAAAAACTATAAATTGGTTTAGAAACAACTGGGAGGCTGTGAACATTATTTAAAGTACAGTGAAAAGATATTAATGCTTCTCTTTGAAGCAGACTAAGGCATACCAAGGTTAGATGAAGCAGGGATGAATAAGATTTGGGTGGGCTGGTTAAAGAGAAATCATACAACATACTTTGAAAATACCTTGTTCTAACACATTTCACTTTCTTCAACATCTCTGTACTTCTCTTTGAATATATGTAATTTTACATATTAACGGCTCAGATGGTCTGCCTGCAACGTGGAAAATCTGGGTTCAGTCCCTGGGTCAGGAAGATCCCCTGGAGAAGGAAATGGCAATCCTCTCCAGTACTCTTGCCTGGAAAATCCTATGGACAGAGGAGCCTGGTAGACTACAGTCCATGGGGTCACAAAGAGTCGAACATGACTGAGTGACTCCACTTCGCTTTTTAAAGAGTTATTATAGAATATATGCTCTGTGAAGATAAGGATTTTGATTTATCCAAATCCTTTTTTTGATTTTGTGCATGCCTTGAAGATTGCCTAGTATCCAATACCCATTGAGTATGAGTATTTTTGAGCGAATGAACAAGTGAATTTTACAGAAAAAAATTCACGTATTCCATACTTATTGTTTCATTTCTTCTTCTAGAATACTTTCCCATGGTGTTTACTCTCTGTTCCCTAAATCAAATTGCATAGAAGGGCTATGGCCAGGTTGAGTTCTCACTCACAATCTTCTGTGGCTGCTGAATGGATAATTCTGAAGTCAGGAACCCCCACAATGTAAGGAGATCAGAATCTCCCCATTGCCTGCTTTCACTCCCCAGTGTGAACTTGCTGCTGCTGCTGCTGCTGAGAAGTCGCTTCAGTCGTGTCCAACTCTGTGTGACCCCATAGACGGCAGCCCACCAGGCTCCCCTGTCCCTGGGATTCTCCAGGCAAGAACACTGGAGTGGGTTGCCATTTCCTTCTCCAATGCATGAAAGTGAAAAGTGAAAGTGAAGTCGCTCAGTCGTGTCCGACTCTTAGTGACCCCATGGACTGCAGCCCACCAGGCTCCTCTGTCCCTGGGATTCTCCAGGCAAGAACACTGGAGTGGGTTGCCATTTCCTTCTCCAATGCATGAAAGTGAAAAGTGAAAGTGAAGTCGCTCAGTTGTGTCCGATTCTTCGCGAGCCCATGGACTGCAGCCTACCAGGCTCTTCCGTCCATGGGATTTTCCAGGCAAGAACACTGGAGTGGGTTGCCATTGCCTTCTCCGTGTGAACTTGCTACTCCTGGCTAATCTATTCACTGCCTTTTCTAGTAGTCATGTATGGATGTGAGAGTTGGACCATAAAGAAGGCTGAGCACCAAAGAACTGATGGTTTCCAACTATAATGCTGGAGAAGACTCTTGAGAGTCCCTTGGATAGCAAGGAGATCAAAGCAGTCAATTATAAAGGAAATCAACCCTGAATATTCATTGGAAGGACTGATGTTAAAGCTGAAGCTCCAATATTATGGCCACCTGATGTGATGAGCAACTCACTGGAAAAGACCTTGATGCTGGGAAAGGTTGAGAGTAGGACAAGGGGATGACAGAGGACCAGATTGTTGGATGGCATCACCCACTCAACAGACATGAGTTTGAGCAAACTCTGGGAAATAGTGAAGAACAGGGAAGCTTGGCATGCTGCAGTCCATGGGGTCATAAAAAGTCCAACATGACTTAGCGACTGAACAACAGCAACAATCTTAAATACATACACAAAATTATTAATAAAATTATAATTAAGATGATAGACACTTGTACATGTTATCTTGCAGAATATTTTCACTCACCTGGCAGGAATTACTATTATTACTATTTCTACTTTACAGGAATCCTGTGCATCTTACCCAAGTCTCACTAGTGGCCAAGTGGAGAGGCAAGACTAGAACTTAGACTACTCTGACCCCATAGCACTAGCAGTCCCTGGTACCCTCCTGTCCTTCTGTTGTTTGCTGGCTTCTGAGTTGGTGCCTCTGCTCCTGGTCTGTCCTTCCCTAAACTCCCCCACATACCTCTAAATGTCCAGCTCATGAACAACACCCACCATAGCTTCTTTGACTGTTCCAGCCTTCAGACACCAGTCCTGCTTTTCAAACCTTATAGCAGATTATGTATATCCCAGGTCTGGACATAGATAGAAAGGTAAACATAATTTGGATGGCCTGGATTTAAATCTCAGTTCCACCAAATACTAATTGAGTGATTCCATGCAAATTACTTGACCTATGTTTGCTTCACTTATAAAATGGAGATAATTTAATACATGATCTCCATGTCATAGGACTATGTTGATGAAATAAATTAAATAAAACATATAAGGCGACTGCAACAATGCCTGATGCAAACTCCTTCAATAAATGTTAAGTTTTATTTGACTCTTGAAAATCTACAACAAACACTCCTTTTCATGTGAATTTTATGCCTCCTCAACTAAAGCATAAGCGATGTGAGGGCAGGGCAATTCTTCTCTTGTGCTTCCTTTCACTGTCTGCACTGAGCAACGTCACGCTTTGTGCAGAGCAAGTGGGCAGTCTATATACCTTACTTTCTGAGGGTAGTAGACATCGCTTTGTGCACTCAGCCAGCTTTCATCTTTGTATTCTCAGCATCTATGCTATTTTTGGGTACATGAAAGGAAATTCTCCATGATGTTTCTTCCAGCGATTTCTGCATTCCTGAGATCATGTGCTAAATCACTTTAGTCATCTCCAACTCTTTGAGATCCTATGAATCATGGCCCGCCAGGCTCTTCTGTCCACAGGATTTTCTAGGCAAGAATACTGGAGTGGGTTGCCATTTCCTCCTCCAGGGGATCTTCCTAACCCAGGGATCCAACATGCTTCTCTTAATCTCCTGCAGTGGCAGGCGGGTTCTTTACCACTAGCACCACCTGAGAAGCCCTGAGATCATATAAGAGTTAAATCAGTCCTAAGAATAGAACTGAAGCAAATCTGAGTTTCATTACTAACTGGGAGTAATGGCTTCAGAAAAGTCCCCTAGCTTAGCTTCTAATACCTTTTGTTTCTGCTTCTTTTGTTATGCAGAGAAGGAGAGCAGCAGGGAAAGAGGGGCCAGGAGGTCAAGGAGGAGGGAAATTACAGAGTTGGGTTGACTGGGAGAGAAATGCCTACAGAAACCTATCCAGACATGCAGTGCCTTCTGAGCGTGTCTCCAGCTCTCTGTTTTGGAGGTTTGAAACTGTTAGTTGCTCAGTCGTGTCCGACTCTTTGCAACCCCACAGACTGTAGCTCAGCAGGCTCCCCTGCCGATGGGATTATTTGGGCAAGAATACTGGAGTAGGTTGTCATCCCCTTCTCCAAGGGATCTTCCCAACCCAGAGATGGAACCCAGGTCTTCTGCATTGCAGGTAAATGGATGGTATTTAAAATTTAAACCCTTCAAGATCTTAAGCTGAAACTTCTTCTTGGATTTAGCTTCTGTCTAGGCTATTTCACTCCAAGGATCAGAAGGAAGAATGACTCCTGCATGCTCCCCATAAAAAAAATCACAGAAGGTTGAACAGGCCAAACCACAAATCCCCATTCAGATTTGTCCTAAGGCAAAGCTAAGACACTGATTCAAACAAACACACTTCTTGTCACTGGCTGTGCTGCTTGGTATGCTGTGTGATCCCACATGGATCATCTTATCTGGTTTTACCTTCCAAGGGTTCTGATTGCTTTATCTCATGGAGGCTTCTGATTAATCTGAAGCTCTATGCTTTCCTTCACCCCTCTTTCCCCTGGACTCCTGCTACTTATCACTGATACGTTAGATCTTTCACCTGTGCCCAGTCACTGATTTCTGTGCAGTGCTTGCTTTTCACATGAGGTGCCCCTCACAAGTCAGCCTATGAGGATCTGTTTCAGATACATTTCCAGCCTGTTCACTCAGGCAACTCCTTTGTGCCAATGATGTTGCTGGTTATAGATTTTTATGCCTCTTAAATCAACCTATAGTGTTTAAACGCTCTAGTCAAAAGGAGAGCCTATGTCTGGCCCAGCTTTAACAAGGCTAAGCAGGGTGGTGTATTCACAGACTGCAAAGAAAGAAAAGATTCAACAAGTTTTTCAGAGTGTGTAAAGAGGATTACTCTGCTTATGTTAAGTAGAAGGGAGGAAACATAATTCATAGGATGTTGAGTTGAAGGCAAGCTGTTACTTCAAACATGAATATTGAAACCATTACCTTGTTGCCACTAATTGCTTTCATATTTCCAAAAGAATGGTTAGAAGCCTCATTTTTATAGTCTAAGAAGGAAGTACATAATTTCAAAGTAACCCTAAATCTCCCAAATTCATCAAAATGGAAATATATCTAAAAATGAATACATGGCACTTTTATTGTATGGTGAGCATTAGGCAATTTTCAAGGTTACGAATGATGTGAAGAATGAATAAGTCCCATGATTTAATGAACACATGGAAATGACTCCTAAGGACATAACTAGGCCCTCGAATAGACCAGGTAGCAAACTG
The DNA here is from genome assembly GCA_007570785.1 of Antilocapra americana. NCBI lineage: Eukaryota > Metazoa > Chordata > Mammalia > Artiodactyla > Antilocapridae > Antilocapra > Antilocapra americana. The sequence continues at coordinate 1,983,311 of ML664070.1, read as the reverse complement.
CTTGCAAAAAAACCTTGCAAAACACAAGCACATTTTAGTTCTTGACAATTTTCTAACGAGAACACTCAGACTTTCTTTTGATAGAACACTTAACCACCTAAAAATGTTGTAATTAATATTATGGATCATTCATTTCTGTTTTAAATTCATTTTATTTTTGGAGAATAAGTGCAAAAAGCAAAGAAATGAAGGAACCAATGAATTGAAATTGTGCATTATTTTTCCTAGTATTACATAACTAATGTAATGAAAGTTTAGGCAAAAATTCAGTCAGCAAAGACAAAATTACAAAATTACCTTGCAATATTACAAGGTAAACGAATTGGTATGACCAAGTGATAAACTACATGAGATAGATTTAGTTTCCAATGCTAACATCAATAGATCCTTAACTGTATTGCCAAGAGCAATACTGTGAGAATAATGGAAAAAAGATTGAAGGACCATATGAAAAAAGTAAAGGCTATGTAGTGATTTCTGATCATTAGTTTATTTCCTAAGAATTGGTGTTGGTGGTGGGTACTTGCCTCATGACATCAAAATGTATGATCAACACATGCTAACTAGGCCAGGAATCTAGCTTGGGACATTCCTGACTGGGAACCAGTGAAGGCACAAATGAAGACTTGAACTGGCAGCGGGAAACCAAGGGAGAGAACCTCACTTCCTGGTTTGTTTGATGATGGATCTGAGAGAACTGGAATTAGGTTGGTATAGCTGGTCTCGCACCCACTCTTTCTGAGGAATAGCAAAGGCTGTGAAGTCATGCACAGGTGGGTCAAATCTTGGCTCCTCGTGTTATTAGTTATACGGCCCTGGCAGGGAAAGTGATGTCCTCAGACCTCAGCTTCCACATCCATGAAATGGGTACATGGCAGGGTACTTTTGAAGATGAAAACAGATACTTCATATAAATAGTAACTATTTTGATTATAGAGCAGTCTAAGTGAGGTATAATTATTTATGAATCCTTCTTCCTGTTTGGTAACTAAAGAGAATTGTGAAATGATAGGTCAGTATATGTGTCATTTTTTTGAGGGGAGAGGTTTCAGTTAAGCCAAATTAACACTAACTAAAGTAAAGTAACTAAAGTTAGTAAAGTTAACACTTACTCACTGAGCACTTAGTTTGCATCAGCATTATTCTAAATACTTTCCATGAATTTATTTATTTAATCCTCTTAATAATTTTACAAGGTAAGTACTCTCATGTCAACAGTTTTACAGAAAAAGACGCTTGCTCCTTGGAAGAAAAGCTATGACCAACCTAGACAGCATATTAAAAAGCAGAGACATTACTTTGCCGACAAAGATCCTTATAGCCAAAGCTATGGTTTTCCCAAGAGTCATATATAGTTGTGAGAGTTGGACTATAAAGAAGGTTGAGCACCAAAGAATTGATGATGCTTTTGAACTGTGGTTTTGGAGAGGACTCTTGAGAGTCCCTTGGACTGCCAGGAGATCAAACCAGTCAATCCTAAAGGAAATCAGTCAGTCCTGAATACTCATGGGAAGGATTGATGCTGAAGCTGAGGCTCCAATACTTTGACCACCTGATGCAAAGAACTGACTCATTGGAAAAGACCCTGATGCTGGGAAAGATTGAAGGCAGGAGAAGGGAACGACAGAGGATGAGATGGTTGGATGGCGTCACTGACTCAATGGACGTGAGTTTGAGCAAGCTCCAGGAGCTGATGATGGACAGGGAAGCCTGGCGTGCTGCAGTCCATGGGGTCCCAAAGAGTTGGACATGACTGAGCAACTGAACTGAACTGAGATAATCTGTTTAAAGTCACACAAGTTGTTGGTGGCAAAACCTGGGCTCCCACCCAGTCCTGTGGCCTTGGTCCCTTTATCATTATGTCTGATTGCTATGCCCATATGCTGGAATGCTGTGACGACTACTAAACTACTTTTTGTCTTTCTATTTCCTTCTCTATCGAACAGAATCAAATACTAATCAATTATAAGGTATTCATGTGGCGAGAGCAAGAGAAAGCAGAAAGAGCACATCTCTGTTGCAAACACCTCAAAATTTAGATTTAACGTTAAGTTTTGCAGCAAAGGCAGGCACAGACCACATAGGCTCTTAATGCATCATTTTCATTACCTGCCTTGTTCCCAGCCCAGTCCAAGCCTCTAACACCTCTCAGGTGGACTGCTGGAGTCTTATTAGTTACCTTCTAGCCCTTCCTCCCTGACTCCTTCTATAATCTATTGTCTGCACAGTACCAGAATTATTATTTTTAGAGTTTAAACGGCCTTATCATTCCACTCTCCTACTTAAAGTCCACTGCACTTGGAATAAATCAACACTTCTTGTTCTGGCCAGCAGGGACCTGTAATCTAGTGCCTGAATATCTTCTTCTTCCACCTCATCTGAGGCCACCTCCCTCTCACTCACTGTATTCCAGTCACACTTGCTTCTTTCTGTTTTCTCAATTGCCCAAGCTCCTTTCTGCTTTCTGGCTTTCTCAGGAAGTATTTCCTCTGTCTAGAATACTCTTCCTCCAGAACTTTCCATGGTGGGCTCTTCCTTGATACTCAGGTCTCAGTCAAAGTGTTACCTTCTCAGAAAAGCACTGGCTGACTACCAGTTTCAAGTGGTGTCCGCCTACCCAGTGTTTATTTCTTTACTTGTTTCCCATCTGCCTCCTTCCAGCTTATGAGCTCTTGAGAGCAGGATCTATGTTTGTCTTCTTATCACCATATTCTCAGTACCTAGAACAGTACCTGGCACAGAATTCATGCTCAGTACACATTATTAAATAAACTGCAGGCTTCTATGGCTTGTTTTACCCAGCATCTTTCCTTTATGGGCCTAAAAATAGGGAAGGGATAACGGATTTTGTGGAAGCTATCTTGGCTGGGATGGATTTTAATTGCTTTTCTACCCCGGGATTAGATAAACTCTTCTGACCTTCTGGGTTTTAAGTCATGATGATAACTAGAGAATACAATTAGCATCCCAGTGCACTGGCTTCCAGACCCTCCAGAGTTAAATATCACAGGACGTGTCACAGCAGTGTTGTTTCACGCAGCCTTGCTCCAGGGGAATATTATGCACTTGGCAATCCAGCAGAAAATTCCCCTCAGAGAAAGGATCATTCCTCATGATGGATGGACAGTTTCCAGCATTGGTTTCTACAGCTAGGCTACCTCCTAATATCTAGTTTGGTATAACAGTGAAAGCTGAAGGATGTACTGCTGTCAAGAAAAGGGACCTATCAAATAATTACAGCTATTATTTCAACAGAACTGCCTTTTTCCCTGGCAGTGCAGCTAAGATGCTAGCAATATAAATATTCATAAGCCAATGTTAAACCACGGACCATAGAAGAAATGATTTCATATCCCAAACAGAAACTACTGGATTCCTTTGTGAGATTTAATTGCCAGAGTTATTCCAAATTCTAAAAATCTGTCCTGCCTGATAAAATATTATCAGCTCACCTCTGTTTGAGTGAAAGGGCAGAGGAATGATGTCATCCTGAAAAAGGCCAATAATGGCCCGAGAGTGTGCTCCTGGTAAACCGTCAGCATGGCCCTGTGCAAGGGCACAGCTGAGTCGAGTGGCACTAGGCATGACGCGAGTGTTGTGATGAGAACCAGGACTAGTCACCTGCAACTCTGAGACGGGTATTAGCCTGCATACACTGACTGTGCTAATAAGAAGTGTTGTTAGCAGAGCAAACTGTTTTCTGCTCTCAATGTTCTACAGAAATGGCAAGAACAAAGAGAGAAATCACATAAGATGAGCCACAGTTGTACTTTAACTCATCAATTCTTTTGCACTCCCTCAGTGTACATCTGGCTGGTTGTGGGGGAAGGGTACTGATTTGTAATTTAAAATGTCCCACTGGTAAACCCACAAGCAAATAATTTGCTCTGGAAGTACCTGGCTGGCTAGGTCTGAAAATGCTGCTGTGGACGCATCTCCTCAACATTCCAAAATCTTGTGTTGGAACAGCTCCTTTGTGCCAGATTCTAGGTTAAAGCGCTTCCTTCCGAAGGTGTTTTAACAAATTCTCCCCTGCTGGCTTCCTGTTAGCTTCACTGCATAATGGATTTTGTCAGGAGAAGCTAGTGGGGATGCTAAAGCCTACCCCTACCTGTAAGGAATCATTAATCTTTACTGTGAATAGTTTTGAAAGACTTGACTGAATAGAAATAACCTCAAATTGAAAATACAATGTTTTTTCTCTTGGCAACTTACTTTCTACTCCTGCCTTGCTCCCACCCTCTCCTTTCCTTTCCTTCTTGTAGGCTGACATCTATATATATTGGCAAGGGTATTTTCAAAGACTCTCTAACAGCAATGAATGTAGAGAATGGGATCTTCAGAAAGTATGTATTCTATTTTGAGGCTGAATGAATAGCAGAACCTGAAGCTAGTGGCCTCTGTGTTAGGAAAACAAAACACACACCACAGAACCTAGGTTTTACAAAGAATAAAGGAATAAAGTTACCCTAGGTTTAAGACTCAAACCAAAGTAACACAATTTCTTTCTCTTCTTGAACAAAATATTTTTAGAAGTCTTTTCAAAGTTGCCAAGCAAAAAGCAAGTAACTGCTTTAACTTTTTTTTCTTTGATACACTTCAGGTGATAGTGTGAACTGATGCTATATAATAATGCAATAATATTAATATCTTTTTTCAGAGGCAGAAGAGTTTAATAAAGAGAAATTTTAAAATATGCATTGAAAATGATTTTAAAACTTTATTCATCCAACTTTCCAAACTGTTTTAATGCTTTCGGAGATTGTATGAAGTAGGACAAAATTAGCCAAAAATTAAATTGTATTTTTTTTACTGGGGGTGATAACACTTCCAATTTAAAAACAAAGTTTACAGCCAATAAATAGGATTCCATTTATAGATGAACTATAGTAACTGGAATGATAAATTTAGACAGGTTTTGTCATGAAAAAAATATTATGCAAAGGTCTATCATATGGAAAATGGTAACTACTGTGATGGTGAAGTGCAAGTCACTCAGCTGTGTCTGACTCTTTGCGACCAGTAATTCTCCAGGCCAGAATACTGCAGTGGGTAACTGTTCCCTCCTCCAGAGGATCTTCCCAACCCAGAGATTGAACCCAGGTCTCCCACATTGCAGGTGGATTCTTTACCAGTTGAGCCACAAGGGAAGCCCAAGAATATTGGAGTGGGTAGCCTACCCCTTCTCCAGTGGATCTTCCTGACCCAGGAATCCAACCCAGTTGTATTCTTTACCAACTGACCTACCAGGGAAGCCCATAGTGATGGTAATGGTAAGATACTGCATGCTTTTTGCCTTTTCTCCCCGGAGTCGTTTAGCTTCAAAAGGCCACCATTTTTCGGTGACTGTTTCATGAAGACTGTTAACATGTGAATTAACTGAATTTGTAGGTCTTTATAAAGAGGAAACTGTAGACACTGCTCATTTCTGCCCATGTCACAAATGATACCTATTTTTTTTAGTTTTAAGCCAGATGGTCAATGAAAGCAGTGACCTCAGTAAAACCAGTGTAATTACCTACTTTATTTTCACTAAAATTGAACTTCATTGAAAATAATTTTGTCTCTCAGTTTATTTATGGTGAAAAGTGCTTTTCACCTTTTGAACTCTAAGACTACTGGGCTGAATATAATGGCTAGAGATCTCCTTTAATCGTCTCTAATGGCTTCAGAGTAGGCTGAAGTTAAATTTAAAATGATATAGAGTTCTTTTGCTTCCCCAGATTGGCAGCTCCTAATTTTAGAAGATTGCCACTGAAATGGTTTAACCGGGGAACTAATGTGTCATCCCCATTAATCTGAATAACAGATTGAAAGTAAGGGGATTTTGAACTAGCTTTTTATTGTACTATGTGTTTTAATATTTGACATTAGACATATGGTGAATAACATTCCCAAACTTTTCGATGAGAACACGTCAGAATTGAATTTATCTACACTTGGGCTATTAGGACAAATTAGATCAACGTTTAATGGGAAACCAAGGCTTTCCCTCGAATATAGTAAATAAAAACATACCACCCTGAGGATGTGTCCATTTTCTAATATCACTAACTAAGGAGTCCAGGACATGTAAATGAAAAAAGTTTTTAGGCAAAACCTCCTCACACTACTCATTACACAAAAATCAAGAAATTAATGTTCTGCTTCTTAGATATTATGGCAAAGTATTAGATTCATAATTTTCTAATACTTTAGGAGGCAAACACATCCTCATGCTATGAACTCATAAGTCTACTGATATGAATAATTTATTCTGGGAGCTTATGTATGATTCAAACTGTAATATTTATAAAAGAATGTTGTAATTTTCTTGTTACAAAAAATCTTAATTAAAATAAGTTATTGTTAGATAACCCCCAACAAAATATCCATTTGACTCTTTGAACATTATATGACTATCTGATAGACACATGCTTGTTATAATTCAGTAAAATATTAACTAATACTCTCAAATTCTCCCATAATCGAGTATACCACATTCATTGTAACCATGTTGGATGAGAGCTTGTATCTATGTATAGCTTCAGCACTGAGCAGAGTGACATGCACGTGCGTACATGTGGAAGATGCAAATGGAATTCAAATGCCTTGCTTTTAGACCTTTCCAAATGTATGTTGCTCTTTCAGTTAAAGTATCAGATTGGGAATTTGGTACTAAACCCCCAGAAATTCATCCTGGAAAATAAGCCAAATGACAGGTATACTATAGTATTTCCTTCCAACATGAATATGACGCCTGCTGGTCTTTATTAATCCCCATGAATGTTTTTCCTAATGAAGGAAAACAGACTGGAACAATTCTTTGCGTACACATCTAATTTACATATAAATTCTTACTAAAATAACTTAGAGGAGAGGCCTCCAACAAAGTACTTTTCCTCTCTGAAACTGTTTCTTCATCTGTAAAATGGGCATGGTAATACTCACTTCAAAGAATTATTGTCAGGACTAAATCATATGACCCAAATAATAAACAACTGTGTGTGTGTGTTGGGGGGGTGGGTCAGGGGGGTGGGAAATGAAGGTTGTCAGAGAGTATGGGTTTCCAGTTATAGGATAGACAGGGTATGGGGATTAATGTATAGCATGTGACTATGGTTAAAACTGGGCTTCCCAGGTGGCACTAATGGTAAAAAACAAGTCTGCCCATGCAGGAGACATAAGAGATGTGGGTTTGATCCCTGGGTTGGGAAGATCCCCTGGAGGAGGAAATAGCAACCCACTCCAATATTCTTGCCCGGAGAATCCCAAGGATAGAGGAGCTGGTAGGTTACAGTCCATGGGCTCCCAAAGAGTTGGACACGACTGAAGCAACTTAGCATGCACGTACCCATGGTTAAAATGACAATGTTGTATATTTGAAAGTGGTTGGGAAAGTAGTGGATCGTGGGATCTTTTATCATAAGAAAAAATGTGTAACTGTGTGAGATAATGGATATTAATAACTAGACACTGTGGTAGTCATTTTGAAGTATATACATATATAAAATCATTGTGTAGTACACCTTGGACAAATATGTTGTATGTCAATTATATCTCAATAAAACTGAGGAAAAGGTTTTTAAAAAAGCAATACAAAAAGGATGGTGTTAGCCATACTAGTCTGAGGCTTCAGGTTTGTATTTTCTTCAAATAATACAATTTAGATGTGGTTATAATTAGATTCATAATGGAACAAAAAGGAAGCCACTTCCTAAATGTGTGGCTGGTTCTATATGTATAACTTCTTCAGAATAATTATTAATTAATCTATACATTGAGTTACATGACACACGACACTCCAAATGTGTAATTCCATGGACCTAAGACCTAGCCCTCCAGTACAGTCTTATGGAGACTTGTTTCATGATGGTCTGATAGCTAACAGCACATCAAAACACACATGTCATCCAACTGGGGATTAAAGTCTTGCATCATGTTATGTAAGCAAGAGCACTGCAACATATAGCCAGACAGAAGTATTTGCTGACCAATATGAAACAAAATGGAACCTCTAACCCTTGGTTATATGGTCCCCTGGCTGGTACCAGGTAACTGAATCTATTCAGAAACAGAGTTGGATGAAGAAGAGCATGTTATCGGCAACCACTTCAAAGGCTTTCTAAGATTCAGCGAGAAGTCCCAGTGAAGAAGTAGGCCGGGTCTCTGTGTCTCCACTTGCTTCTGGTGGGAGCCCTCAGACCAGTCTGTCTGATTTACTTGACAGAGAGTGAAAATGTAATACCAGGGTTTCCAGGATTCCATGACGACTGATAACAGACTCCAAAATAAGTCTGGATGAGAAAGAACTTGGTTGTGCTCACCATGCCCAAATCCCACTCTTTCTCTTAAAAGTTTGAAAGCAGGGATGTCTGTTTGATGTCCAAGGAATTTTCATTTTTGTTAAACTCAACTAGCTTACAGTCAAGTTAGTCTACGGCTTATCAGACCAGCCCATGGAGGGCAATCAAGGTTTCCTGTGGGTCACATTATTGACCTTCTACTTATTGTAGGCAGATCTATTCACCACACTTAAAGCCTAAAGGGATTCAAAGGTGGCTTCCATTGCTCTATTTCATCTCCTTGTCCTTCATTGCTCATCCTCCCCTTTTCACAAGATGGTTTTCACTTTCTGAGATAAAAGGAACCGTCTCTCATGAGAATGAGTCCCGTGTTTCGGCTTGGGGAATATTCGTATTCCTTCTAGAAACAGCTACATCTTGCCGAACCTCATCGGGGACTATTCTGCAACACTTATCCATGTTTTCAAAGATCCTGTTTATAGTATTTACAGCCACTCCATGGAGCCATCTCCATTCCTCCTTATCCACCCTTCCAAAGGGATGACAAGCAAAGGACATAAGAGCTGAGACAGTGTGTCTGCCACCAGCAGCTAATGATCTGATGATGAGAATTCTTGCCATTTCTTGTCTCCAGGGCAACAGAGGGAGCTTGACCGTATAGTACTGACATGACATCAAGAAAGTTGCTACCACAACAAAGGCTTGTCCACATATTGTTCTTGCCATGTTGTCACCTCATGTCACAGGAATGAATGGCTGCAATGCAAAAGCCATCACTTTCCATTTAGCCAGACTGCTGCCCAGCAGAGTCACTTTGTAGTTGCCTTGCCTGGCTGAGAATATTGGACCCTCAGAATGAGTCAGGCATTTATTAATTTTCACTGGCACTAACGCAGCTGGTGAAGAACAAGCCTGCTGCTTGAGAGAAGATGGGCACCTTCCTATTTCCAGTATCCAAGAGTCTGTTTTGTTTGATCCTAAGGGGTTAGGCTAGAGGCCAATATTGGTAACCACGACTTTTTACTGCTTCTAAAAATCATCCTGCAAGTGTCTGATGTTCAGCAGTGTTCCTCATTACACCTCACTTCTCGCCTGGGCTACCCTATGGGGCTCAGCACCAAGCAGCCATAGCTCAGTGCTCTGTGCACAGCACCTGAACAATGAATCTATGTGGGAGAGACCTGGAAAGCAAGAAGGTTGGATTTGAGTCTCATGCTTTTCTCCTCTAATTGCATGACCTTAGACCATTTTTTTCACCTCTCCAAGTTTCCTCATGTGAAAAAGCAGAAAGCGACATCTCTTCTAGGAACACTGTGAAGATTAAATAAGATGTCATAGATGATCCAGTGACTAAGTATCTGACAGCTGCTTATGTATGCCATTTCCCTCTTGGGGTATTAACTTGTGACATAGGGTCTGCTAATCAGGCCACAGTTTGATATCTATTGATTTAAGCTTTTGACAGGCTTGAGGAATTGATCAAAAAAGATTTTAATGGCTTATTTGGGGTGATATTTTTGTGTGAAAAGGCACAGGGTTTTTGTCTTGAATCACATGATTTGCATCCTCGAATGATGGCACATTCTAACATCCCAGGTGTATATAAGATAGTAGGTCTCAACAGTGATTGTATGTTACAGCAGGAACTCTCCTCTGTATGCATCTAAGCATTGACCTTGTGGGCTGGGGACCTGAGAGTGTAACTTTCTTCTTCCGAGTGTGTGTGGTTCTTCCAGTTGTTGACTCTGAGAAATAAATTCACTGCACATAAAGGGCACTGAATACACATTTGCTCCTGTTGGCAGATGACTAAGCGATGGAGGGAGAGAGATGGTAACCTCTGTCAGTTGATGCTAGCTTTTATCCAGAAGTCTCTTTCTCCGTTATGTGGTGGCGTTCGTGTTCAAGAACGATCCCATTGATAAGAATGGAGGCTTGTTTCCATCTCACCAAAAGCAAACTGATTCTGTAGTTGGGCTGTGGTCCAAGACTAGAACACTGCAAGCTCCAATTACCCTCCTGGCTCTAAAGGAGGGCTGAGCTTAAAGTGGGTTTCTTTTGAACCCACTGCATTGAGCTTGTGTGGCATATGGGGCAAGAAGTAAGAGCTATACTTTGGTTTTATAACAGCTCTATCTCCTACTAGTTGTTTGCTTTGAACAAATTAAACTCTCTGAGTTTCGGTTTCCTCATTTATAAAATGGGTATACTAGTACTTCCTTGCAGAGTTATTGGGGAAAATAAGTGAAATACTATGTATGGAATGTGCAAGCATGTTTAGGGCACATGGTATGTTTATTACTGAAGTATTTTTCAATGTAATTTAATTTTTAAAGTGTTTATAATATGGCTCTATTCATTTGTAAGACTCTTGCATATGTGGTATTCATCTTTCTTATCTATTAAAGGGCTGACAGTTTATAAAGAAAGACATAGTTAACAGGAAAAGCTTAAATACACTGGAAGAACAGAATTAGACACATGTAGACCTGAAGAGACCACCTGTGGGATTCATCATGCTCTCTAGTTCTGTTTTCAAATGTATCCTTTGGTGAGTAATGCATACTTTTGTAGCTGGAAACTAGGTACCTACAGATGGAAAGAAAAGATCCCCTGTGAAAGCCTGTCTTATCTTGAAAAGAAATGTGTTTGCAGTATCCTTTTAGACTGCCAGTTTCCAGATGAAGTTTTAGACAGAAATCCATGTCTAAAGCATTTTCTATATTAATGTTAAACTTGGGGCTAGGAAGAGACAGTGCCTTGTCTTCTTGATTAAAGAGAAAGGAAGAGTCTAACCACCTTCAGATTCATTACCAAACTTGAAGTTCACTGGATGCTTTACAAAACAATACAATTCTAATTTGAAAATAGACACAAACAAGAATTCTGATCTCCTACTTATACAAATGGCTAATGCTGATCATTGTTTTGTAACATGAAACTACACTAGTATTAGAAAAGTGAGCTACAGTGAATGGAAGTTCTATCTTCTCATTCAGAGGACCCAGAGAGAAGGGTTCACAAATTCTGAGCAGGGCTAGGGGACTCAGGCAGTCTCTGTATTGTAGTTATCTCCCATGGACCAGCAGATCATCCATGTCAGGTACCTCTGAGTATAGGAAGAACTTTCAACTCTTTATCTTTTCTTCACTTCCATTTCCTACTGAATTTTATAGCATCAAGAAATCCATATTAATGTCTTTGTCCATCACATCACCAGAGACTTCCTATGTTCCCATGATGGATACTGAGCACACAGAAGTTGCATTTCTTGGACAGAGGAGCCTGGGAGGCTATAGGCCATGGGGTCATAGAGAATTGAACACGGCTGAGTGATTAACACACATACATGCATGCGTGTGTGCGTGCATGCTAGGTCGTTTCAGTCATGTCTGACTCTTTGTGATCCTATGGACTATAGGCTGCCAGATTTGTCTGTGTGTGGAATTCTCCAGGCAAGAATACTGGAGTGGATTGCCTATCCCTCTTCCATGGGATCTTCCAACGCAGGGATCAAGTCCACAATCTCTATGTCTCCTGGGTTTCTCTTGTGGCTCAGCTGGTAAAGAATCCACCAGCAATGCAGGAGACCTGAATTCGATCCCTGCGTTGGAAGATCCCCTGGAGAAGGGAAAGGCTACCCACTCCAGTATTCTGGCCTGGAGAATTTCATGAACTTTATAGTCATGGGGTCACAGAGTCAGACATGACTGAGTGACTTTCACTTTCACTTTCTGTCTCCTGCATTGGCAGGAGGGTTCTTTATCACTAGCACCACCTGGGAAGCCCAACACACACACACACACACACACATTGATTTAAAAGTCAAAATTCATGACTGGGATCTCCATTTACAGGTTTAATGACTAATTGATAGTTGCAAATCCTTCCCACTTCTTCATCCAGGTTCTTTGTTACCTACTGGAGTTTGCTTATAGTAGAGCAGTAACGATAAACAGCGATCATTTATAGAGCTTCCTGTGTCCTAGGAACTGTGCTCAGCAGTTTACAAGCATTTCATCTCATTCCCTGACAACTCTATGAGATGGAATCATCTCTTTTAGAGAAGCAAACTCTTAGGTTTTAGAGGTTATATAATTTGATCAACAAGTTGTACAGGAAGAAGCAGAGCCAGGATTGCAAGATAGAGTTACTCAGCTAGAGTAGACCTAGAATAATTTCCAGTTTCTTTTTCACAATAAGAGCCAAAAGGAGGATCCCATATACTTTGGACAGGAAAAGCACAGTCCAGTCTCTAACTCCTTGAGGGAACAGGCTGGATTAAACTCTTTTCTTCCTTTCTTTCTCTTTTGCTGTCATGATGTGATGTTCATAGAAATAGTCAATAAATATTTGGTTATTTAGTAATGAATCCCTCCATTCAGGGTCTCTCTCATGCCATGCTCCATTAGAGCGGTATTTCTTACACCATTTCTCTCTTCCCTGGTGATCCCTCACTCAGTATGGAGTTGCGATGACATTCTTCATGTTAAAACAGAAAGTCATATGCCAGGATAGTGTGTAGAGAGATAGAACATTTCAAATGCAGAGACTAAACCAAGACTAGCTGACCCTGATAATGAGAGTCCCGTGTAAGCTAGTGACAGTCACATGTCCCTCACATTGTCTTTAGTCTTCAGAGGTTAATGTTTCCTTCTCATTTTCACATGTTATAGTGACAGTATCAGGGCTGCAGAAATACTAACGTATCCTCTGTTCCTCAATGTCTTTTGGTTCACTATAAAATTTAGCCTTCCTTCTTCAATGGCACTATGACATCTGTTTAAATTGTTACCCATATTATTATTTTCTAACCTTCTACAGGAATGAACCACCTTATTTTCGTTGAAGTAAGAACTTCAATTTGATTATCATTTTATTATAAAAGGAGAAACCTTAACTTTGCTGAAAAATAGCACATAGCATGAACTTGCTAGGAAGAGCTAAATAACCCTGTGGGAAGTCTCTTGAGGAGTCCTAAAAAAAAAAAAAAGGACAGAAAACAAAGCCCAAACCCAAAGAAGGAGCTTAATACATTTCTGACACACAAATCCACAAGCATTTCAACAGTCACCAAGCTGAAAATAGTCAAGTATTCAGTAGGTCTGATGGTGACTCAGTGGATTGTACCTGTCCAATCATTATTCCTGAGAAACTGGTTCATGTCCAAGTGCAGAACCTATTCTAGCTTTTGGTTTGTTTAGGGGTCACCATAATTCAAGACCTGGCTAGCAGGCAGGCATTTAACATTATATGGTAATTTCTAGGATTTAGGATGATCTCAAAGTTGATAAAGAAGTTCTGCTAACATTAGGGTGAATTTAATGGATGAATGTTTATTGTAAGGGTTTTATTTACCTTTTGGAAGCAGCAAAATAAAAGTCACTGATTTTAGACAAAATCTTAATTGAAATTGTGCATTTGCACGTGGAAGTTACATCCTAAAACCACCACAAACAAAATGACACAATAAGTGTTAGATCCCATTCATCTTTAGTCTTTTTTGTTTTGTTTTTTCTTTAGGAAGCAGCCATGACTATCAAGGCTTTCCTTTTACTTATCATGTGATCTGTTTGTAATTTGATTGCTTTTTTAAATTTGTTGAGCCAGGTCCCATTGTTTACAATGAAACTTTGAGGGCAGGTAAATGGTGATTTACACTTTTATTATCGGACTGTGTGCCCTTACTGTGTGATAGAACTTAGGTTAAAAGATGTTATATTATTTAATTCACACAGATATTAAGGTAGATATAATTCTTATTTTCATTTTATGTGAGAAAATTGAGGCTGAGTAAATATTAGTACAGGATTGACATTTTTACACAAAATATATTTAATTGTATCTATAAGGATTTACTCTCATGGCAGAAAGCAAACAAGAACTAAAGAGCCTCCTAATGAAAGAGAAAGAGGGGAGTGAAAAAGTTGACTTAAAACTCAACATTCGGAAAACTAAGATTATGGCATCCAGTCCCATCACTTGATGGCAAATAGATGGGGAAACAATGGAAACAGTGACAGACTTTATTTTGGGGGGCTCCAAAATCACTAGAGATGGTGACTGCAGCCATGAAATTAAAAGACACTTGCTCCTTGGAAGAAAAGCTATGACCACCTAAACAGCATATTAAAAAGCAGAGACATTACTTTGCCAACAAAGGTCCATATAGTCAAAGCTATGTTTTTTCCAGTCATGTATGGATGTAAGAGTTGGACTATAAAGAAAGCTGAGCACCAAACAACTGATGCCTTTGAACTGTGATGTTTGAGAGGACTCATGAGAGTCCCTTGGACTCGCAAGGAGATCAAACTAGTCAATCCTAAAGGAAATCAGTACTGAATATTCATTGGAAGGACTGATGCTGAAGCTGAAGCTCCAATACTTTGGCCATAGGATGCAAAAAACTGTCTCATTGGAAAAGACCCTGATGCTGGAAAAGATGGAAGGCAGGAGGAGAAGGGGATGACAGAGGATGAGATGGTTAGATGGCATTACCAATGTGATGGACATGGGTTTGAGCAAGCTCTGGGAGTTGGTGATGGACAGGGAAGCCTGGAATGTTGCAGTTCATGGGGTTGCAAAGAGTCGGACACGACTGAGCAACTGAACTTAACTAATAAGGATTTAGGCACATTAGTTTCTAAGTTGCAAATATTACATTTTGTTTCATTATCTTTAAATTTCTGTCATTGTCCATAATGTTCTCAGTTCTTTATCCAAAGATTTAAAAATTTAAGAGACGTTAATGCATTTAATAATCTCATCCATTTTAAAAAACATAACTGAATAAGACAGTCTTTGAATAAAGAGGGTAAAGTTACCAATAGGAATAAAGCAGTCATATTTTTATCTTTATAAACTGGCTTTCTCTCTGTTTTAGAGCTCTTTTATCAATAAAAGTATGCAACAAGGAAGTGGATTTTAAAAAATGGTAATTGGCAACCTGGTAAAATATATTTCAGAGTAATGCTAATCATGTGTGTCAAGATAAAGAAAATTAAGGTGGCTTAAGTTTTCAATTCTCTTCGGAAAAATCAATTATAAAGCAGTTACGCTGTTGACAGTAAACAATAAATCCTTGGATTTAGTTAATAAAGAAAGCTTGCACTTTTTGAAAGTTTGTTTTTTCATTCAACAAAACAAACTCATAACATTGATTCTTTTTGAGAAATAAAGGGCTGTTTGCATCAAGTATCTTTAAATCCAGATGTATTCCTGATCTTAGTCTGCCTGTTTGAATCAGGAATCATTACCATCTAGGAAATATATCTTTATAAAGTTGCCCATTGTAAACCAGAAGCTTTGGTTGGGCATCTCAGACCACTCAGCCATCCTGACAGATAACACTTGCTAATCAGGCAATGGAGGGGATGCAGAGACAAGGGAGGAGCAGCCAGGAAACAAGGAGCAGCTTTAGGGGCAGAGTCCTGGTTCAACGGATACACATAACAATATCTTTGAACTATTTACAGAACTAAAACCCAACAAATGGAAAATGTCAGCATTCTTCATTTCAGAGAAGACCTCTTGAGACCAGATTAAAGCAGTGCAGGCCCCGCATACACCTGAATCTTGTCAGCAACCCCATCCTTGAATCACTGCTATGAAACTCCTCACCAAATCCTCCTGGGCTGGGACACACAGTTTATGAGGGCAGGAGCCTGGCAAAACAACAAAGCTATTCTTTCCTACTTCACTCAAAATTTGTCCCGAGATTTGATTCGGCACTGAGGCACAGAGGATGAGTTTTCAGCATCAGCATTAGTTATGTGCCCTTCTGCCTCAAATTCTAAATAGGGATGGCAGACTAGAAACCAGTTTGCATCTCACCTGAGGTTCAGAATATTCTGAGTCAAATTCATGGGTGGATTAAATATCTCTGATAATATATAATTATTAAAACTGTAGCCCTCAATCCTGGCTACATATTGTTACAGCCTAGAAAGCTGTGTAAAATACAGGTGCCAGGGTCCATCCCTGGAGAATCATACTTAAGTATTCTGGAGAAGGGCCAGCAGTAACTATTTCATTTCAATCTCAATTAACCTTTATATAGTCACTGACATGTTCACAGTCTTGTCACTTTCTAGTTTTGGACGATTAGAATCTTGCTGTCATTCTTTCCCTTTTGATGTCATAAAACCAATGACACAAAGGTTAAAGCCACTAAGAAAGAAAGTTTTTCAACAAGCGCAATTCTGCTCATCACTTTTCAAATGAGCAATTAATAATTCATAACAATTAACTGAGTTATGAGTTTCTTTTTCAATATGTTTCTAAACATGAATAGATTAAATGGTAATTGCTATAAAATTTTATGTTCTAATTCATGTGTCCAATAAAAGTTTATCTCTGGGAACTCACTTTGTATTTCCTTTTGATATATTCATAACCAAATGCAATATACTGTATTAAAATATTTATTATTAACCTATCAAATATTAACCACTTTTAAATTATATGGATGAAAGAAAACAAATAGGCTACTTGTTTAAGTTTTCATGATTCTCTTTATTTTAAAATGATTTGGATTTGTAGAATACATACTGGTAAAAGTTGATGACAAGAGCTACAGTATGAGTTCCTGCCTCTTCATAAAATTTTTCCAAGGCATATGTATGCCCTGGATTTTCCAGACACCCTTATTCTATGAATGGATAAGTGATAAAAACACACAAACTGGGCTTTGAAGTCAAATTCCTAGGTTAAAGTTCACATGTATTATCTCCTCTGATTCTCAAACTTTAATATGCATATGAACCACCTTGAAATCTTGTTAAAATGCAGATCAGTAACTCTAGAATGAGGCCTGGGATTCTGCATTTCTAATAAATCCCCAAATGATGCTGATGATACTGAAGGATGTACAGAAGGATCACACATTTAAGTTGTTAGAATCTAGATGACTGTATGCAGGTTACCTAGCTTCTCTGAGCGTCAGTTCTTCTATTTGTAAAATGAGGATAAACGCTAATAAGGTTTCATGCAAATTAAACAAGGCAATGTAAATGGCTTGGCAGAGTTACTACATACGGCAAGCACTCACTAAGTTGTGACTACTGTCATCACTGTAATTAGGAGAGCTAATGTAGGACCCAAGGGCTAAACTAGGATATCTCGAAGATGCCAACTCAGATATAAGATTTTTAGGTTATAGGTCAAAGCACAGGTACCTATGCTCAGAAAAGTGAGCTAGAAAAGTGATACTGGAAGTCGGTCTTCTCAGATGCCAATAAGAGTGAGGCACTGTCAGGTTTGACACCCATCTTGTGTTCTCAGTCCTTATAAGAGGGCAGGGATGACATTATATTTGTCTCTTGGTGTTCAAATTTAGCAGAATTCCTGGCACATGACTAGAACTGCACTATTTGCTAAATGAGAGATAGTATACATAAATGAGTAAATGAGTGAATGAGTGACTTCGTGAACAAATAAATGAATTAGGCAACCCAAAGTGGGTCTAGTTTGATGGGGAAGAATTCAAAAGATTTAGCAAGACTTTATTAAGCAGCCCTTCTGTTACTTTGGTTAAACTGAATTTAGTAATCAAAGATGACATAATGGGCAGAGATTTTCTATAGTGCATGGGATGATCTGATCTAATTTGTTGTATATGAAGAACATATGGAACATGACTGATTTAACCATGTTATATTAGATGTGTCTATCAACAGGTGAAGCAAAGTTTTCTCCATCAACAGACACCAGACAGCCTTTAGTAAAAATCTGATAGAAGTCATACATTATATGTCTATATGTAGCTTAGCATCCTTTGCAAAATCAGCAACTTTAATTTTCATTTTAAAGAAAGAACAGGCAAATGGTGACTAAACATATCATGGTGGTTATTTTGTAAATGTATAGAAATATTAAACCACTATGTTGTACACCTAGAACTAACACAATGATAGAGGTCAATTAAAAATATGTAGACACTGAGAGAAATATATAAATTATAGTTATTTCTGAGGGGTGGGAATTATGGGTGTTGCTAATTTTTACTTTACTCTTTTATGTATTTCTAGTTGTCTGCAGTGAACATGTATAGTTTGTAATATTAGAAGGAAAACAGCAAATGTCATTAAAATGAAAAAAAAGAGAAAGAACAGAGGTGTGATATCTCATGAAAGACCTCATAACATTATACATCTAAGTATCTTCCATATAAGTGCTAGTAAAAGCTGGATCAGTAAAATCACTGAAAATGCAGTGACTGTTATCTCTAAAACTGCCTCACTAATATATCGCCAAATTATTCTGGTAATTAGCCCTTCTGCAAACTCCCAAACTTTGTCTTTTTACACTCAAAATCCATATGAACAATGTAGTTGTCCATATTATTGATCTTCATGACGAAGAATACAGATTGAGGTAAGACTAAGTCCATAGGGTCAATAATACTAATTAAAAAGAGGTCTAAGTGTGATTCTTAAAAATAATTGCATCAATATTTCATTATTTTTATAGTGTGTTGTCTTTGAGACATATGCCCATTTCCCCCAAAGAGCTGTAGCTTAGAAAAAATAACCACAATACATAATATTAATCCTACACTTTTGCAGAATATGGGAAGGAATATTGTTAAAAATACATCTTAGCAATTGTTCCTCTTTTAAAATACCCAGAGATGTCTGAACGATCTTGACTTTGAATTGTAATAATGAGCTGGGAACTGAGGTGGGACGCAGACCCTATGAACCATGTGTGGGTCTGAATTTCTGTGTATATATATATATGCCTGTTCCAGATGAAACCCAACTTTACTAGAATTTACATCAAAATAATCAATTGCCCTGTATTTATGCATGACTCTTCTCCACACCTTGCAGCAACAGATAACTGTAATTTTTAAAAACAGGAAACCTGACAAAGAGGAGATGGAAAGCATGTGGTACTTAAATTGAGATGGGGCATGATATTCCATCCCTGCAGGTAGAGCTTTATGATTTAGAATGCCCTGGGTTCAATAGATTTGGTAATGCTCACAAGAGCATTAGACAGAAAAGGCAGGGGTTCACAGCACTGATGAGCACTGTATTCAGAATAATTACCTCTGATATCAAAGTTGATGGTAAAAAAATAAATCTTGTATGTATGTTCTGCATGTATTTTTTTCCCCTGTGCCCTTGATGTTGTAGCCAATATTATTGCTGTGATTCTCCCTTAGAAGAGGTTTTTGCTGATATTCAAGGTGATGGGTTGTTCCTGCAGAATGCAATAGAACGATTCCTTACACCAACATGAGCAATCCTGATTGCATTATGGCCACCCTGACTTCACTTTCATTAGTTGCTGATTGTACTAAATTGATGCGAAATTGACTTGGCTGGCTTGCAAGTCTTTAAACAGTTGGCACTGACTATGTCTGTGATCTTGCTCTAGAAATTATATGGTCAAAGCCTTCATGTTTCCGAAAATTCTAGCTTTTTTCTTAAGGTCAATTAGGGCCTTGTGTATATGAATCAATTACACCAACTCTCTGTGATACTCATGTCAAGACAGAGGACACACTTTAATGAAATGCATGATTTTTTTTTCTTCTTAATGTTCTCTCTTGCTTCCTGCTTCATATTATCTCCATTTTATTTAAGAGGTCCTCTGTTTCTTCATGTTTAACTGCTGTCGGGGCTTAAAATAAGCCAAACTACGTTCTGCAGTCCAAATTCAGTGTATGTCCTGTCGCCTATGGACTAAGAATGGTTTTCATGTTTTTTAGTGATTGAAACAGAATCAAAAGAAGGATAATTAAATGGCACGTGAAAATCATATGAACTTAAAATTTAAAAGTCAGCAAATAAAGTTTTAATGGAACACAGACACATTCATTTCAGTGCCATCTATTTGGGGCTACGACAGCAGAATTGTGTAGCTGCAACAAAGACTGTGTGGCCCCGGAAACCTAAAATAATTACTGTCTGGCCCTTACAAAAACAGTTCACTGACTCTTGGAATAAACCACCAAAGCCTCTGTCTCCATCTGCAAAGTAAAAATTATAAAATGCTAAGGATGCTATGCTGTGTGCTGTGCCAAGTTGCTTCAGCCATGTCCAACTCTTTGAGACCCTTTAAACTGTAGCCCGCCAGGCTCCTCTGTCCACGGAATTCTCCACGCAAGAATACTAGAGTGGGTTGCGTGCCCTCCTCCAGGGGATCTTCCTGACCCAGGGATCAAACCTGCATCTCTTACATTTCCTGTATTGGCAGGTGGGTTCTTTACCACTAGAACTACCTGGGAAACCCAAGAATGTTCTCAGCAAACTCAATTAGCAATAAATATTCACCATTAGCTGGTTTTCCACTTATTAGGTGTTTGGCTCAGAAGAATTACCCTTTGTAAGTCTCAGTTTTGCTGTCTACAAAATAAGGGGAAAAAATTACCTCCCTGGTAGAATGACTAGTACATACATGTTCCTGACACAAATAAAGTACATAATAAATAATTTTATTATTTTATACTACTTATTATTTCTCAGCAATTGATCCATATGGAAACAGATGGGACCATTTTTGAGACTTCAGGATGATAGAATTTCAGATCAAGAAAAAGCCTTAGAACATCCAAACCATGTCTAAGATTTCACAGGAGGAGGTGCAATGAAAAGTCTGTGGTGGCCCACCAAATAGTACTTTAACAGGTGGTGACGGTGATACCCAGATCAAGTCACTGTGCTGACTCCTAGACCTTAGTTATCAGGCACCCCTCATCCTGGTTTATCCGTGGCTCCTATACCTCAGAATTCTGTTCTTCTGGTGGCTGAGGACTGCCCCTTCATTTAAATGAAAACAATTCCCCTGTAAGTTTCAAATAGGTTGGCACTTTTTCAGTTAAGCTGATTTTCACACTTAGACATTTTCTTTATACATGTAATTTTAGAACACATTCACTAGGGTGTAAAGAATGGCTCATGGTGAAACTCTACTTATGCAATGTCTAAAGTAAGGCAAGAACTTCATGCGTTGTGTTTCTGCTTGGCCTTCTGATCATCTCACTGTCGGAGAAGTCCAGGCTGCTGCTTTGACTCTGGGCTACTCATTGATACAACTGTACCTGAATTTCTTCATGAGCTTTGGCATTTCAGATAACATTCAGTATTAAACTTGGATGGTTCTACAGTGTGAAATGGTAAAATCTGTGCATATTTGTCATTATTAATATTCTCTTCAAATAAAGGGGTAAAAATTAGCATGGACTGCGAAGTAAATATGGAAAGTTGCTCAGCCAGGTCAGAATGGAGGCCCCTCTCTCAGCTGATCACAGGCTAGCAGAGTAGCAGGCAAACCTCAGAATGTCAGGAGGGAGCCTGGAATTGCTTTCAGTATGTCTACTATTTGTTTTTATCCTGTGCCAAGCTTCAGCAATTCAAGAGCGTTGGGATTTCAACGTATTAGGATATGATCCTACTGTGAAGGGCATTCTGAACTACTCACTTCTTTCAGCCTGCCTCGTCAGCCATTGCTTCTGTGGTTGTTCCAAATGAGCCATTAGTGGTGTGAAGTGTTAAAGCACTTTCCACAGCGCAGGCATAAACCCTGACTCCTCTGCTCATGGTGGCATTGGGTCCCTGATGTATCAGAGGTCGGTGGGCTTTTCCTACCAATCCCAAATTAAAGTTATATTAGGAACGAATGGAAAACAGAATTGTTGCTGGAAAGTGATGGACGCTAGCATGACTGAGTGGTGTGGTGCCGTTCTGCTGAATCAGGAGAAATTTCACAACTGGGGGCAACGCTGGGTTTACTCTTCTAGCTAACAAAATGAACCATCTTCCCCCAGGAGGACAACCCAGCATATTTGTAATGCTTACAAATTGCCACCTTCTATCTTCCTTCTTTCTAATACTTTCCTTTTTAAATTACCTCCAGGAGGCTCCTACTGGTCCTATTTAACAAGCACTTTCTTCCCACCCTTAGGAGTTGAAAACAGTAACATCAAGTGCCATTCCAAGTATTTATTTTTCATCACTGTTATGTATGTGGTGCTCAGCAAGGGAAATGAGACTAGCGTTCAAATTGATGGCAAGGAAATTAAAAACTTGGATTCAGTGATGCCATTCATTTTTAGCAATAGAGATAGAAGAGCCCAATGAGTGAAGGCATGTTTCTAGGAATGAAAATACTCTGAAGCATCACAAGACATTCCTCTTTAAGTGACATACCAGCTGTCAATGGATTCAACATGTGAGGTCAGCTGGTGAAATGTGAACTGGACGTTTCAGTGTAACACAGCAAATAGCAGGAGACTGCAACCACAGCAAGTGAAAAATTACAAGATAGGTTCAAGGCATTTGCCCAAGGAAGCAAAATCTTCATATCAGAGAAGCAACTGGAAGCATCATTTTAATGATCACAAGTTGTCAGGATTGTAGAAATTAATCTCATAGAAAAAAAAATAAGAAAGAAAGAAAAAGAATCCCCTTGACAATGGTAGCAGAAAGGCTATGATGGGAGCCTATAAATCTCCAGGAAACAGAAGTTATGTAAGCTTTAAATCTGATTCTTAGAAACCAGAACTGAGGACAGAGAAATGGCTAGTCAGAGTATGAGAGTCTGTTGGTAGAGAGATTACAGAGGAAAGCTGAGAGGCCAAACTGTGGTTCTTAATAAAACTTGAGCTGTGCCTCTCATTATACTTCCTTTCTGCCCCCACAGACTTGGTCTGAAAGTCAGAGCTGGAAGCTTGGAGAGGCCCTAGAGGTCTTTTCACTTGAATTCTCTTTTAAGCAGAAACTCTCCAACAAGCATCACTCATAGGAGCTCATTCAGCTTGTGTGTGAGCTTTTCCAGGGTCTGGGGATTTATCATAACCCAAGGCATCATACTGCATATTCTCAGACAGCTGGAGAGAATAATTTTTGGAAAATGCTAAGCTGAAATATCTCTCTCTTTCTACCCACTGGTCCTTATTCTATCTTCCTGAACCAACAAGTCTACCTGTTATATAAAAGCCCTCCAAACACTGGTTGACATGTAAACCACATGATTACCAAACTGTTTAAACTCTTTCAAAAGAAGAAATCCTTCATCAAAGACAAAACTTGCCTATATCACTGCTTTGTTCCAATGTTTTTTTCAACGACTGAACTCTTGCTGTAGGCTGTCTAGTGCATGTTTCAGGGGAACTATAACCGTTTTGGTCCTTGTTCAGTCTAAAATTGTGTTAGTGTCTTTGCCACTCATGACAAAATGTTATCTGGAATTAAACATCTTTGCCACTTGAACAACTTGTTAACACTGTTCTACACCACTCTACATTTTTGCAGTTTGTTTTTATAGCCTTAATTTGCAGCACAGTATCTAGCATATAGTAGGGACTTAATAAATGTTCACCAAAAATTCATAAGAAATCCTTATATAGCCATGTTGGTATAGAAGTCTCCTATTTTTCTCTATGTAGTCTATTGGAAACAATGCATGATTTTATTTAAAAAATTAGCATGCATGTTTCTGTTTTAAAGAGGGTCTAAGATCTTATCTTTACCCTCCAAGAATATTTTGTATTTTTCTTAAGGTTCAGGACAATATCTCTCAAAGGCCTTTAATAGCATTTCGCTCTTATGTGACATTGTCATCTCCCTACTATCAATAAGTGGTATACATAGTTTCCTGACTGCTTCGTCCACTCTTTTGGGTACAGAAATTTTCATCAATGCAGTCAACAATTAGCAGGACACATCTTTTAGCAGATATCTTGATATGTGACAGCTTCCCTCATGGCTCAGACGATAAAAAATTTGCCTGTGCAATGTAGGAGACCCAGGTTTGATCCCTGGGTCAGGAAGATCCCATGGAGAAGGGAATGGCTACCTACTCCAGTATTCTTGCCTGGAGAATTCCATGGACAGAAAAGCCTGGCAGGTTACAGTCCATGGGATCACAAACAGTCAGACACAACTGAATGGCTAACACACACATTTTTGATATGTGAATTCCCCCATTTTGGAAGATTACAAAGCATTTAGATTTCCTAATTTGGCTTTGGACAGTATCTATATCCTCTAAATGGTTGTACAGTCTATGAAACACTCTCACAATACTTTTTCTCTAAGATCTTTGATCTTCACTGAAAAATATTTCAGTCTCTAATTCACAGTGCGAGTCTATACCTTCTTGACATACATTACTCTTTTCTAATCATATTATGTATTTCTTTCAAAGTTTTACCCTTGAATATCTTTATTCCAAATAGGAGTTACATTCCATCTCCATGATACCTGTATATCCATTGCTATCACTAAAAGCTGGCATTCTTGATGATAATTGTGGTAGGCAGAGAGAAATATCTCCCCAAAGATGTCTGTATCTCAATTCCTGGAACCGTTCCCTTACATGACAAAAGGGATGTGATTAAATTAAGGGACTTCAGGTGGGAAGATTATCCTAGATTATCTGTGTGTTCCCATTCTAATCACATGGGTCCTTGAAAGTAGAGACTGTGTCCAGGCTGTGGTTAGAGAAAGATACATTGAAAGAAGAAAGGTACAGAGAAATGGGAAGTTTATGGCTTTGAAGGCTGAAGAACAAGGCCACGAGGAAAAGAGTGAAGGTGGCATCCAGAAGACAGAAAAGGCAAGGAAACAGACTTTCCCTTACACTCTGACTGGATACAGCCCTGCCAACACCTTGATCTTAGCCCAAGGAAACCCTTGTTTGGCTTCTAAATAGAGATCTGTAAGAGGATAAATCTGTGTTGTTCTGAGCTACTAAATTGGTGGTAATTGGTGGTAATTTCTAAGCAGCAGTAAAAACAAACAGACTTCTTATGCATTCTCTAGAAGGCACACACCTAAGCAATGGAATTGTTCCCCAAACTTTCTCTTATTTTTCTCCTAAGAATAACTATTACCTTTTTAAAAATTCTGTGGTTTGCCACAGTTTCTGTTTTTACAGTTTTGCAAGAGCATTTTTACTATATTCTGATCAAATTTAATTAGAAACTCTTCTTGATCAGATCACTGAGCTTCCTACTAAACACATGTTTTCTTATTCTTGGCAATATATGTACTGATCCCTTCCAAGAACACATATTTTGATACTCTAGGCCATGACCCAGCAACTGACTCTCAGCTTTCCCCTTGTTATGTGTGCTTAGTTCTTGATTTCTTATATTTTATCTTCCAAAATGTTAACATTTAGCTATGTCACAAAATATTTTAACTTTAATCCAAATATTGACACTGTAAGTTCTTCTGAAAGCATTATTAGTATCCATTTAAATTAGGTAACAATGTGGGGAAATTAGTGGCTTTAATATTGTCTGATATTCCAATGTAGCTTATACATTCTTCAGGAAGACAATACATCTCTTCATCAGCCCCACTGGTTCTATGTGTGGGTATTTCCATTTCATCTTCCAAACCAAAAAAAAAAAAAAAAAACCACCTCCCTTATGTCTAGTCTTCTTGGCACCCTTAACAAGTGTTTCGTTATTTTCTAACACGTTAACCAGCCACATTTTATGTGAAACATAAAATGCTACTTTTTCTTTAGAAGGTTCATCTTTATTCTCTGGGATATGGCTCATACCTCTTCTTGGATTTCAAAGAGGTGCATTAAAAAAGAATCTCTCCTCAATCTTACTCTTCTGTGGAGCAACCTGAACACTAATTTTGATTCTGCCCATCCTCCTTGAAATCTTTTTATTTCTGCACTCTTTCCTGGACCATGTGTTCCATGCTGCCTGACGTCCATTCATTCTTGTAGTTTTCAAGTGCTTCCCCTTTTGTCAGAGAGACCAGTTTACCTTTATGGTGCATACAACCAGTGGCTCCCTCAGGCAGAAAGTTCACTAATGAGCCTGGAGTTCTTAATTTCCCCAGTTGAAGACACACAATTATTTTAGGGGTCACCTTTGTTTCAATCAGTTGAATTAGTCTTGTGTCTGAGCAAGGGATTTATAGAATCCCCTAGGTCAACAATTTGATACTCAATAGTGGCCATTCTTATTACACTTTCTGTATTATCACTCTACAATTAGCATTAAACATGGATTCTTTTTTTTTTAAACATGGATTCTCACCTAGCTCTTTGACACATCACCTTGTACCTGGAACTAATAATAACTGAGATCTTACTATGTACCATGAGCTCCACATTCATTATTTTCCATATGTGTTAGGTTCTAGTTTTATCACAATTTTTAGATCAAAAACTAAGTTCAGGGAGTCCAAATACTTTTTGCCAAGTCCTGTGGGTAGTAAGGCATGGAGATGGGATTCAAACCTGGGTCTATATGACTCCAAAGCCAAAGTGTGTACTCATTTGGTTCTATTCATAGGATGTAAGCAACAGTGTCAGGAACTGAATCTCTATTTTCTACTCCCAAGTACAAGCCCTGTGGGACTGCAGTTCCACACTGCTCCTCTTGTCAGTCCTCTGGGAGACTGGAACCCTGTGTCTGGGTCCCTTGGACTCTGTCCTGATACTTAGGACAGCTCCTCCCTGGTCCTGACTCCCTAAACGTGCACCTGATCCCTGCTCATTTCTCCCAATGCCACTATCAGCGCTACTTGAACCGTGTGTTTTTCTTTCCTTGGTTTCTCACTGCCAGGTCATTATCACTGCCACTAATCATGTGGCCAACCCAAGGGTGGGTCCAACTCAGAGCAAACAGAAGCATGTGTGTGTGTGTGTGCACGCACGTGATGTGAGGGGTGGCTGGGAAGGGAAGAGCACAAAACAGGTTGACTTGAGGGGCATTTCTGAATGCATTCATGTATATGCAGACATAGGAGTGACACGAAAAATCTTACTGGCCTACAAGCACTAATTAGTATGGATACCTGCTCTAGTATTGGAGCAGGTGCTGAAGGCACACCACTTTGACAAATATTATCCTGTTAGATTTTGAGGATGTCTAAGAGATTCCAGGGAAGCACTTAGGGGTCTCAATGCAAGAGCCATTTACCATCTGGCAAAAGAATTTCTATATTTTAACACAGAATATCAGCCCTGTGTAGCTGGGTTGAGGAAAGAAAAGATTTCAGACTGAGATAAAATTATTGTGTGCTCAAAGGTGTATCTGAAGTCTGTTAAATTTATATAGTAAATCCAGTCTCATCCTGTTCCAGTCCTTCCTTTACAGAGCAGTCAGAATAATCTTTCTAAA
Source organism: Antilocapra americana (assembly GCA_007570785.1). Lineage (NCBI taxonomy): Eukaryota > Metazoa > Chordata > Mammalia > Artiodactyla > Antilocapridae > Antilocapra > Antilocapra americana. The sequence continues at coordinate 1,955,918 of ML664070.1, read as the reverse complement.
GCAGAATCTTATCCTCTCCTCTGCTTAAAACTGTATGGTGGATCCCATATCACCTCTGTAGGAAGGTCTTCACTTCTCTTCCCTGATGAGATAAAACTTCTTAGCTTGGCATTCAAGATACTACATGATCTGGTCTATGGTTGCTTTTTCAACATTTTACCCCCATCCCAACACAAACAACACACACACAACTCCATACTCCTTACCCTTACCAACACCTTGCGATATTTCTGAAGCAGAGCATGTTAGCTCATGTACTTTTTTGCCCAAGAAGTTCCACCCAGGAAAGCCTTTACTAATACTAGTACTTAAAGACTTAAAATGTCTTCCTCTCTAGGAAGCCTTACTCCCCACCTGGGCTTCCCTAAAAGCATGTACACAGCATTTGGTCTGATTACCTTCTAACTGTTGGGTGCATGTCAAGCTTCTCACTCCAGACTGTGAACTTCACATCCACATGCCCAAAGCAGCTATCTCTCTTTATCCTTTAGTCTCTATTGCTAGTTCAATACCTACTTTATAGTAGGTATTCAAGAAATACTCATGAGGGTAAAGTATTTACTCCCGTAATCTCACCGATCTACTTAACTAGGATGTAATAAGGTGCTGGAGTTGAGGCACAGAGCATTTTGTACATTATACAGCACTTGTGTGGTACGTCCATGCCTAAACCCAGTCTTCTAATTCCAGAAGAAAAAATTCTGATAACATTATATCTTTTTATAATACTCCAGAAATTAACACAGAAAAATCAAGTTAGGCCTTTTGGGGGCATACATTTCTTCTAAGGCTGGATTCGTTTACTTTCTTCTCCGATCTCTTTTCCTGATTACACTTCAGGAATGTGTTCATTAGGTCCTGCTACATCAAGGTAGTTAACATGAGACTTTCCCCTTGGAAAGGTATGTCTTCATTATAAAGTCTCCTCATTGCCTATGCTTTGAGTCTTGATGCTGGTCCCTCCTCTGTCTCTCTTTCTCTCCTCCTGACTAGCTAGCCTTCTGTGGCCCTCTATATCTAGATGACAACTATCTCCTCAGTCCTGGATCCTCACATTGTTTTGGGGATCCCAAACTCATTCAGATCCTTAAAATGCTTTCTGGGAACCTACAGTGTGTGTAACTTTCAAACCATGACTGTATCCAGAGCTTATGTACAGAAGTGCTGCCTGACTTCTGACACTATTTGACTCTTTTCATGATTCTCTAGCATGGCGAGAGATGCTCACCCTCCAGCTTCCAGATCCCATCCTAATCTTGACCTGCTCAAAGCCTAATTTCTCAGTTATCACCACAGTTCACCGATGCCCATGGCATTAGTATGGCAACAAATTTCACTTTGGCTTTACAATATGCAGAAACGTAACCTCTAGATAACTATACATTTCATAAGTAGCAGGTAAAATATTCTGTTCACCCCTGGTAGAAACTGGCTTTAGATAGTTCCTGCATGCTGACATTTATTTTTTCAAGTGAAAACTAAGCAAAAATCCTCTAGAGCTGTGCTGTCCAATATGGTAGACATATGTGTCTATTAAGCCTTGCAATATGGCTAGTTCTAATTGAGATGTTCTGTAAGCAGTAAACATCTGATTTCAAAGGCTCTGAAAAAAGTGAAATATATCCTTAATAACATAACATTAATTCTATGTTGAAATGATAATATATCAGTTCTTTTGGATAAAATAATTTGTTAAAATGCACCTCTATTTATTTTTACTTTTTAAATGTGGATAACAAAATATTTCAAGTTACATGCATGGCTTGCATGGTTTTCTTTCGGGCTGCACTCTCCAGAGGCTCTGCCTGGTGGCTCTTTAATATTAGTAAGCTGACTGTGTACAGACAGAATGGAAAGCTAGAGCAGAATTAAAAAGCAGAAAAGGTTGTGAATGACAGAAGGAAGCTTCTGCTCAGATTTTTAAATTTCTGTTCCCAGAATACACCGACATGCCACCTGCCTTGACAAGCTTTTAAGAAGGTCTGATAATCCTCAGAGAAATGAGGTTGAACCAAATGGCATCTGTGTAAAGCTCACTGCATGGTGCCTAACCTCAGAGGCTTAAAATCAACATTGATTTTCATCATTTATTTCATCCTGGCATTTAAATATCCCTTAGATTTATTACCTTTAGGTTTTTGGTTCAGAGGCAGCGATGGGTATGATACAAGGGTGATAATAAGTTATGTAGATACCATTTAATTTATGAACTCTGGAGCTCCAGGGTAGTTCAAGAAATATATTAACCACATACACATCACCCTTCATTCCGCGGTAAGGATTTCTAAGCTGGGTCCCTATTGTGCCACTTAATTTATGGCCTGGCCAGGTACACGTATCTGCGTACAATATTTCAATATAAGTTGCTCCAACCATCAGAAGAAACTCAGATGGGCTTCAAAGGAGCCGGCTGGACAGCTGATGGATTGCTCACTCTCCTCTATGTAGGCTGGGGCATTAAGTAGTTTTTAAAGCTTGTCAGCGGTTTGGGTCTTTTTCTGCTCTGAGAAGCTGCACGCACCAGCCTCGACAAGCGGAATCAGCCATGCTGCAGCAGGCAGAGGGCAGCTCCCAGAGTTACTTACGTTGACAGCCGTAGTGCCAGGAATTTCCCGGCAGGCACTCATCACACTTAGGCCCTGTCGTTCCAGTCTTACACTCACAAAATCCTGAGCCATTACAACGATCATGGACTGAGCCCAAAGGGTTACAATAACACTCTGTAGGAACAAGACAACACACAGGCTGGAGACAAGTCCACATGGCTTATAAGTTATCAATACAGGAGCGTCACTTACTTAAATGGATCACTTAAAGAAAGATGTCCACTAATGAAATGCTTTGGCAAATATGGCTATTTCAGGTCCATTTATTTATCTGCTCAGCCTTCCATGATGTCATTTTTATGTTATAGGAAGAAATCAGCTAAAAACTTCTAAGGAAATAAGACATCATGCTCTTCACTGCTAACAGATTATAATGGAGTTTCCGTTTGTTAGGGCATTTCTAGATGGCTTAATGAATGCCATGAGAAGTTTGCCTATCAAGGATAAATCAATATGCCATCAGTGTAAAATCTGTTTTAAATTATTCAATCGAGTCTATCTGTTACACTCAATATTTGAGAACTGCTGAACATTGTTAAAGTGCAATATGAATGCACTTTGTTCATTCAAAGGCAGTTTTACTTTATGATTTGGGATGGTGCATTATATATATATTCATACTGTGTTGCAATCAGCCTTTAGATATTGTATCTGCTAGGCATGTTAGTATAGTTTTATGTAACCTAGATTAACAATCATGGGAGAAAAATGAATTTTGTAATCCTAAATAAATTTCAACATATGCACAGTTTGAAACTCATATCATTATAATGTCTGTGGACAGAAAAATATAATGTTGTGTAATAAAAAGTAAATAGAATAATTTCTGGATTCCTCACACAGTATTACGCAGGATGATTTTACTTCTGAAGCTCTGCTTTGCTTAAAGGATGAATTAGAAATGAGAATTCCTTAGGCTTCCATTAGTTAAGAAAGCTAACAGCAGTTAGTCTGCAGCTTTTGGAATTTGTAAGCCAAAATTTCTTTCTTTGTAATCCCACTGTATAATACTGGGCAAGTTATTATGCTCCTGTCTCTTGATTTCCCTTATTTTAAAATGGTATCATTAAGACATTTTCATGTTAAAAATCAAATAAAATCACACCAAGTAACTAACCAAACAGCCAACTACAAGAAACCCTGAGAATTTAAGTTTAGTATCTTTAAGTTTAGTGCCTTAAGTGGGCAATGGAGATTAAGGGTTTACTGTTATACAGAGGTGTGGTTCTGTCATAGGAACTAATCAGATAATTTCTTCAAAGACTGTAGAGTACCTTGGAATCATCATTTATTTCATGTTAAGGGAATTTTGAAGTTCAGCATTCTTAAGATATAAACATTTGTGAGGCTAAGAGTGACATACATAGGTAAAACTAAAACCAATAAAGTCTAAATTGCTCTCTTCTTGTCTGGCTTGATTTAATAATTGGAATTTCATTTTAAATTGGCATTTTCTATTTTAATGTGTGTCTGTATGGTGGTGATGGTGGTTTAGTTGCTAAGTTGTGCCTGATTCTTGCGACCCCATGGACTGTAGCCTGCCAGGCTCCTCTGTCCATGGGATTCTTCAGACTAGAATACTGGAGTGGGTTGCCATTTCCTTCTCCAAGGGATCTTCCTGGCCCAAGAATGGAACCCAGCTCTCCTGAATTGCAGGCAAATTCTTTACAGACCAAGCTACAAGGGAAGCCCATTTATGTATGACAGTTGTTTAAAAATTTTTTAGATAGAAATTTTGTTGTGACTTTTAAAATGTTTATATATATATACATAACATATATATAAAACATACATATATATATATATATACATACACACACATACCTATAGCAAAACTACTATAATATGTTTCTTACTATCTAAAGTGTGTAAGTTGACAATGAACCACCAGCATTTTGTAAGACAGGGAGCAGGGAGTAGGGTCACATCTGGTCAATATGAATTCACATACTATGCTAGTCAATAAGCCTGTAACAACTAGTTAATAAAAGGTTTGAGACGTAAAAAATGTAAACAAACTTTTTAAAAATGTGGAACATCTAAACCACAACACATCTCAGTGGTTGCCATATGAAAGGTGGTAAGTGTAATGTACTTGGTCATGAAAATCAGTGACAAAGAGAGGTGGGGTCTACTCTCCACATTACATACAAAGTAATTTAGTTTAAAAATATCATTTCTGGAATGCAAGTCAATCGTAGGTGTTGCGGTGATGAGGATAGCCTTGGAGAATTATATTTTATTCCTTGAAACTAGGAAGAATATGCAGGACTACAAAACTAAAAAACATGAAATACTTTTGGAAGTCTGATTAAAAAGTTATACTACAATTGATTTAGAGGTATTAGAAGTGTCTTGGGTTTGTTTTGTTTTATAGATTGTGTCTCTGATTACCTGATCTTGGGTTTCCAGGGGAATGAAATACCTCATAATTGAAGATGTGTTTAATAGCAAATGCTGAGCCCTGCATTTCATTCTGATGTCAAGCTTGTTATCGGGGATTATTAGCAATGATTACCCAAGGTCAGAAGCCACCTATCCAGCTTCCTGCTTAAATGCTAGAGTTTTTATGAAACGGAAGCATGCAAGGATGCCATTTTCATGGAACTGCTGCATCACACATGCATCTTTGGAAACATGGCTGGCTTGGAATTTGTATGAAAATGGGTAAATCTGCCAAGAATCATAAAGCAGTGATCACTGTAACAACATGGAATAGCCTGCACCTTCTATTTACCATAATATAAAATGATGCAAATAATTTAAGACATCTATTTCAACACAGTCGTTATTTTGTCAAAGATAGGTGCTGTTCCCTCAAAACCAGGGTGGTGGATTTCATTGCCAATGGCCAAAGAAATGGCAAATGCCTTTTCCCCCCTTAACTTTCAAGGTGGCTTAGATCAAGTTCAAATTTGCAGAGATTAGTGCCTAATTCTGTGGAAGTGAATTAGGTAAATATCCATTCATTTTCATTAGTGCTTTCTATACAAAATGGTATTAAAATTAACTCTCAATTATTTGTGGTGTATCTTCTCACATTTAATTCTCAGTCCTACTGCAAGCTCTTTAGGGAACTTGAATGTAGAAAATAGCAACTAGATTCCTGCTGCTCTATAGAGCAAATCTTGGTAATGGAGCCACAGGCTTCCATTGGCCTTCGGAGAAGAAACCAAGCCTCAGCCTAGTGCTCTGGCAGCCTGAGCCCCTCAGGTGGGAAAAGTGGAATCTATAGGTCTTTAAGGAAGCTGTTGAATGTTTATAGTGACTAAAAACAAGAGAGACTATAGCATATACAAGCTAACCAAATTTTTCAGTTCAATCTTTAAAAACAGTTTTACTTCTTAGGAAAAGGGCAACAAGTTAAAGAATCTGGGTATGTGAAGGGGATATTGTAGCTAATTTTAACGGTATATAAAAATAATCATATTTGTATTTACTGATGACTTTACTTGGTTTGAAGAGTATAAAATACTGCATAGGGATATATTTACCTCAGTAAAATAAAATCTTCCCAAAGTTTATAATTTTAATTAACAAACTTTCTAGAAAGGGATAAAACAGTTGCTCTTCATCTTTTTGTTTTTTTAAGTAGAAGTAAACAGAATAATGTATATTAAGCTTTCCATTCATCTCTATTTTACATGATTTAGAAGACAAAAGCTGAATGGCTAGTTTCTTGTCTCTGGATAATCAAATATGGATTTATAACAGAACTATGCCTCTTAGAACTTGATAGGAAGTGCAGATTTTGTAGTTCATAGATTACTTTAGAATAGGAAAAGAGGAAGACATTAGAATAGAGTACTCTGAGTAAAAATATTGGGATATTAAGTTACCTGCTATGAGATATTTTATGAAATAAAATCTTTTCTTATAAGGTATTTTTATTTATTTAAAATAATATGAAATTGATATTGTAAAACATTAACTCCTTATTGTAATGTTTTTTATCTTGCAAAACTTATTAGGTTTTATTCCTGTGTTCCCAGTATTCCTATTTATTTTACCTTTTCACTTGCTTCCATATTTATAGTATGACATTTATATATTTTTACAAATGACATTCAGCAAAATGTAACTGCATCTGAAATTCAGACAGCTATGTGCCTTTTGGTTTTCATTAATATTCTCAAATCTTTGTAACTCAAATGTTATAAAGGCAATTGAACTTCTGTTCACAAGCTCATAGTAGAATTGCTGCTCTCACCCTAAAATCATACCATAAGTACAAGTCTGACAAGTTTAGCTTTGCTAATTGTGTCCCGGTAGTTGGGAGAGAGTTCAAGTTTTGAAGTTAGGAAACTCTTTACTAAGCTGTATGATTTGGGTCAATCCGCCTTACTTTTCTCAACTAGAAAATAGGGGAAATTATCAGTGGAATACTTACCGCCACAGTTTTGTTAATGAGGATTAAGTTAAAAAAAAAAAAAACTGCAAGTCAGTTCACAGTTTACCAAGTGTTTCCTGTGCATCCCATATGATACCAATTTGACCAGGAGTTCTCCATGACTTACCTAAGGCACACAGCTATTAAATAGCAAACTGGGACTTGAACCCAGCTCTCCAGCCTCTAAGTCCAGGGATTTCTCCACTAATTCACAAATAATAAGGAAGCACTTTGAAAAACAGAACATACTATAGACATAAACAGTATTATAAAACTTGACCCATTTTAACTGAAAAAACTTGTCCACCTATTTTAAGTGACACTTGGCAAATACCTATACATCCTTGGCAATCCAATCAGAAAACAATGATCTTAGAATTGCAGAATGGTTTGATGCCTTTTTTGATGAAAGGATCACCTTTCATTTTTCAGTTTGTGTATTCTATCTACTGTCTGTGAAAAAATCTACTTTTAACATTGGTTGCCTATATATTACCTATTGTCTGGTAATAGATACATATCTACCCTTCACTTTGAATATATGCATTTCTCCAAAGTACATTATGAAGTGAAATTCCATTTCTTATTTTTCTATCAGCCTCCTTTCTTAAAGATAGCTTCCTCAATGTAAAAAGTAGGAGAAGCTGTTTTGGATGGGAAGGGCACCTGATTCCCTGGAGTTGACATGATCAGTAGTTATACAGGGTGGAAGAAATGCTCAAGGGAATCCTGTGGCCTTGTACTTAGGAAACTAAGAGAATTAATTGCCTTGAGTAGTTTTGAAAAATTGCTTCTCCTTTTGGGGGCTATAGGAAAATTCAATAAATGGAATTTCATTACTATGGATGGAAAAGTCAAGCAAACTTCTACATTACCAATTGCTAGTGGCTTTCAATTCCAAAATGGCAGTATTTTAAATCAATATTTGTTGATTACCAATTATTTACAAAAGCTTGTGTCTTAGTTTCTCACATCTATAATTAAAAATCTTATAACGTGTTTACATTTTGAAAGTAGAATGCACAACTTTAAGACTTTAAGATCAGGTTGAAATGACCAGGTTTTAGGATTTCATGCAAAAACAAAGAAGAAGAAAAACAAAAAGAAAATTCTCTACCTCTTAAACATGATTTTTCAGCTCATCATCTTTAAAGCAACAATAAAACAAGGATTCAAAATGCATTCCCCCAACTATGATTTCAACCAACACAAGTGAATTTCAAGTCCACCACAAGGAGGTTTTCTCCATTAAGAAAGTTCATTCTGGCTCAGTTGTGGTGCAAATCGCCAGCCTCTCCACTTTAAATAGCTCCCCATAGCTTGAAAGGCACAGAACAATAGCTGAAATTATAATGGGACTGACCTATGCACACATTCTCATCGTCCAGCTGTGCAGAAGCATTTCTGAAGTAGCCCAGCCTGCATAACTCACAGTGCTGCCCTCTAGTGTTGTGTTTACAGCTCACGCAAATGACTGTATTTAGCAGATCGATATAACTGCATCGATTGGAGTGGCCGAAGCATTCACAATCTTGCAAGGAAGAACAGAAATGTATACAGAGTGTATACAGTTGCAGAGTCTCAGCACACTACATGCTCAGATAAAATGAGAAGCAGAAAAAAGATGGCAGAATGGCATTACATGTATGTGATTTCACATGACACACGGTGACCACAGGTGGTTGTGACTGGCATGGAAGGAGCATCTGTTTCAAGCAGGAGAGAAAGGTTGGACATTCAGAACATGATCAGAGGGTGTTAATTCTTGGCAGACAATATGAACAGAAGCATTTGCAGGTGTACACCTTTTAAAATTTGGGAAGGCTTGTTTCCATTGATGCAAAAGTCTAATTTTTGCACATTATAAACCTCACTGTCTTTGCATCACTTCCTTCATTTTCTCTTCATATTTGCAGTCTTAAAGAAGAAGGAGGAAAGTCTGTCAGCATCTAAGACCTGAGTCTGCCATCACTCATGATTCCTTTGTTTAGAGCCTTACTATCATTTATGTCAAGATAGTAACTCAGTCAGAGTTTCATAGCAGAAATCATGGCAAATTTAATATGAGTCTAGACAATTAAACAATTGTTTATTTTTGTTCCTTCCAATTGGTAAGAAGAGAATATGGCTTTTTGTAATCCTTTCATCAGGCCAAATCTGCACGTTTGCTTATGTGTGAGAGAGAATATAAAAAACAGGGAGATTATTGGTATGAAAAGAGTGTGCTTAAGGTTTCCTTTTCTTGCAAGTGTCAAGCTAAGTCTACTCCAAAATAAGAGTCAGGCAGCTGCTATACCCTTAGATTTCTCTTCGTCATCCCAAAGTGTTGGAGTTTCCTCTGAGGGTTAGGGGTGACGGTGATAATTAGACAAAGAGTTGTGGGGAAGGGTGGAGAGTGGCTCAATTGTCTCTCTCTTATACCTCAACCAAAGCAAGTCATTAATCTAATTCAACCTTCTAAAAAGAAAAAACAAAACAAAAAACAAAGTCTCTACTGGTGCAGTAGTTGTTAAATCAGATAGAAAGAAAGTGTGAGAAGTAACTTGGTGGGAAATCTGATTTGTCTTCTCAAAATATGGGAGTAGGCCTAGCTCACAATTATAAGGAAGATCAACTATGAAACTGCAAACCTTGTTTGTCTAAAAATACACCTTCTCAATAATGTCTGGCTTTTATTTTATCCCACCAGGAAGCCAAACAGTCACTATTTGAGCCCATTCATTCATGCAATAAATAATTTATTCAGTTGGTCTATGTGTTAGGTACTATGTAAAGTGCTGAATTACACTTTTGCCCTAGAATAAAATATTGGAAGCATTGCATTTGATGACCAGAGTAAAAATGACTGTCATCAAAATGAATAAGGAAGAAAGGTGATTGGCTTTTTTATTTTAAATTAACATCTGCCACTCATCAGAATGGTATGGATTCATTTATATGACAGCCAGTTATTACAGCAGAGAGTTGAGGGCAAAGTCCCAACAGAATAAAATCAAATTTGGATAGAAGCAGAGGAGGACATTGGAAATAGTGAAGACTGTGAGATACCCAGGAATAGGGTTCACCTTGGAGACCCCAGGTGCTTAAGAGAAAGGCAAGAAGAACCGGAGGTTCCTGAAGGCAAGGCCCTCTGTTTACTGCAGGCCAGCTTTGTCACTGTGTGCTGGTATACTGGGGTACAGAGTGGGAGTGGGGATTCGTAGGAACCAGAGAGAGGAGAGTTCTGGAAGAAGGCCATATGGGAGGTGGGGTAAGATAATCCTGCAAATAGGCTAAGTCATGCCAAATTAATAATAATACCAGCAACAAGAAAAATAATAAAATTACATATCACCAAATTAAATTCTCTTAGAAGACAAGCATTTCACCCCCATACATTATATCTCCCTGAGTTCAACCTAGTTTAAGCTGGCATTTCTGACTCCCTGAGAGACCTAAAGAGCTTCTCCAACTTTCCTTAGTTGAGAATTCGGAACAGAGAGAATCTTTCCGGCCTGGAGCCACCCCACAGCAGTAGTTTCAGGGAGGAGACCCACATCTCAAATCTAATTGCTTCCCAAGGACTTCTTCAGAGCTGCCTGGATTTTCCAAGGAGTGGGGACTCAGGGCCCTCAGGCTCTCCCTCTCTAGAAGATGCCCCTAAGTGGTTTTTGTTCTTCACTTAACCCTGCCCTATGGTAGTCCTCCGTGCACCTAATGTAATTAATCTGGATTTATTTCAAGAGAATCTCTTTTGTGCATACATTCTTCCTAAGAACTTTTCAGAACCACACAGAAGTAAGTTCTTGTTGTCAAGATGCTTGTTTAAGGTAAGACAAATGTGCTCAGATAACTAGAAAAAAAACAAGAGGATGTGCTAAAACACACACACGCAATCAACAACACACAAACAGATACGCAAAGTGATATAAGGAGAAATTCATTTAACTTGAGGAAAATTAGGAAAAACTTAAAATTGAATCTTCTATGAGGGCAGGTAAGGTTTATTTTTTAAAAAAAGAAGGAGGAAATGAGCATTTCCAGTGAGAAGAGTAGAGTGTGCAAAGACATGACATGGGGGAATGGGAGAGAACAGGGCTGGAGAAGTTTCAGAACGCGGCTCCTTTCTGGGTAAGATCTGCCCAGCAGCCAACACTACATGCTGAGCTTCACCTGACAAAGCTTTATTCGCCAAAAAAAACATGTTTGTAGACATTGTTCAATAAAGACCCAACCCATGTTAGAAACTCCCTGTTACCTACTATTCTTTGAATGCAATAAACAATATGCATTTATATGACATTAACTATTTGTTTTTCTGGGTCTCATGTGAAAACAAATTTATCAATTTTGACAGGAGATTTAAATAATATAAATTATAGAAATAATTTATATACAAAACCACACACAGCTAAACACTCAATATTATAAGCTTGTTTCAGAAGATACATGGATATTTTAAATATCTTTAGAATCTAAGAAACAAGCTAATAGTAACTTTATTCCTTTAAAACTTTTAAGGTTCTTCTGAGACTTTGATAGATCTGTCTTCTCTGGTCATGGTATATTTGAGAATACAAAATGAGAAAAAGATATTTGAAAGGGATTTCAAAAACATGAGAGCACTATAAATTCAAGACATTTCAAATGTAATTATTAAACTTCTATATTACTTTTCAGTTTTCTGTTAATTTCCCATTCTTTAGGAACTGGTCTTTTCACACAGGAACAGAATCCATGAGTGATCATTAATGATACAGTTAGAGCTGCACAATCTTATTAAGATCCAGAAGGGATGATATTAATAGTCCATAATTCGTTGGTCCTCTAATTCACTTACCCACCATTTCATCCTTTCCCTTTTTTTTACAAAGTATAGAGTATATGGCCCATCCTTATAATCACTTCCTTTTATATAGTCTTATCTCCCTCATCCCTAAATTCCCACCCTCAATTACAGACTCCTGGAAAAATCTGATCCTGGTTAAATCCAACCCTCTACTTCTCAATGTCTATACCCCAGCAGCTAAATGTGGCTGGGCCTCTTTCCAATTACTTCAAAATAAGTCTCACTTTAACTTCACGACCATAAACTTCAATAGGGCCCCCAGGGCGTTCTGGCAACCCTTTCCCAATCAGGGGGCTTCTGGGATATCACTCTCTCTTGGTTCACTTCCTTCCCCACCTATCACTGCTCTTCCCCCTCTTCTGTATTTTCTTGTATCTTCTCAAATGTCTGAGGGCTCAAACCTTGTACCTATTTGTTCTTTAGGCTAACTCAGAGCTAGGGTTTTTTACCCAGCCTCATAACTTTGTAAAGCATCAATATACTCTGTGTGTGTGTGTGTGTGTGTGTGTGTGTGTGTGTGTGCATGCTTAGTTGCTCAGTCCTGTCTGAATCCTTGTGACCCCATGGACTGTAGCTCTCCAGGCTCCTCTGTTCATGGTATTTTCCAGGCAAGAACACTGGAGCAGGTTGTCATTTCCTACCCAGGGATCAAACCTGCTTCTCTTGCATTGGCAGGCAGATTCTTCACCACTGTGCCACCTGACTTTTCCAAAATAGTTATTTCCAGCCTAGACTAACTTCCCAGTTAGTTGGTGAGACTTCATCCAAACTGATAAATGCAACTGCCTTCTTAATGTCTCCACTTAGACATTTAATAGATATCTCAATTTTAACATGTTCAGACTGAGCTCATAGGTTATCCTTACCAAATCTGCTACTTACATAAGCAGCCAGCCCTATATCTCAATAGATGACAACTCCACTCCACCAGCTGCTTTGATCAAAATTCCTGGAGTTGTTCTTGACACCAATCTTTTTCTCATTCACCCCCCCCATTAACCAACCAATCAGCAGATCCTCTTGACTACTCTTTTAAAATACATTCTACGTCTCACCATCTCATCCTTAGCACTTGGATTACTGCCATTCTCAAACTGCTTTCCTGGCTTCCATTAGTGTGATGGTCTCCCCCACACAGCAGTCAAAGTAACTCTTCCCAAACTTAAATTAGGTTATGACATCCCTTTGCCCATAATCTTAATGGCTTCCTGCCTCATTCAGAATAAAAAGCAGAATTTCAGTTCATTTATTCCCAACTGATAGGGCCCCTGGCTTCCCAGGGATTCACTAATGTCACACTCCTCCTTGCTCACTGTACAATGCCTCCATGTTGCTTTGCAAACATGCCAAGCACGTCCTGAGGGCCTTTGCACTTGCTATCACTTCTGTCTGGCCTACTCCTCCCCAGACTTCCGTGTGAATTGCTGCCTCACTTTGTTTTTAGGTCTCTGCTCAGAGAAAATTCTGTGACTACTCTACCTGAAATAACAGTCCCTAACCCAAACACATTAATCTTCCCCTCCTCCTATTTAAATTTTTGGAGTATTTAGAGTATCTGAAAATTATGTTAAAAATTTCTCCCTTATATTTTGAATGTAAATACACGCATGCAGAGTGTGTCTATTTTGTTCACAGATGTAAAAAGAACTGAACACATAGCCGAGCATATACTAAGTACTCAAAATATGTTGAATGAATGAATCAATGAATCAGTGAGGATCCTGAGGCATCTTCTTCTGGAAAACAGGAAGACACAGAGGAAAATTATGCTTAAATTAATTTCAAATGCCATAAGAGTCTGGCTATATTCCATATATTAAAGAGTTCAGAAAAACATCAGTCACATATCAAGCTGTAACTGAGTTAGTAAATATTTTAGCTGAGAGTTGACTATATGTCTATACAGATCAATTTCAGTAGGAAAAAGGAAATTCTCAAAAAATTGCTATGGTTTTACACAGCTTTTCAATCTCAAATCACACTGTAGACTCTATTTTATTTTTCAGGTATGTTTTGACTACTGTTATGCAGACAAGCTAAAACATTTGCATAGTGTGGCACAGCAATGCATTTTGATCGAGAAGCACCTTATACCAGGGGACAACAAGAATGAGGTCCAGGCCTGAAGAGTATGGCACTGAGTTTCTCAACCTCAGCGCTACTGACATCTGGGGCAAATCATTCTTGGTTTTCCTAAATGTAGGCTATTCAGAAGCATTCCTGACCTCTACCCACTAGAGGCAATAGCAACTCCCAAGCTGTGACAACCTAGAGTCCCCTGGGGGAGCAACCCCCCCCCGCATCTGACATATATGACATCATATAAAGCAGTTACAATGATATGCTACTTAAGAACTGGCTGGTGCATGAATTATAAGTTGTTTCAGTCATGTCCGACTCTTTGTGACCCTGTGGACTGTAGTCCCCCAGGCTCCTCTGTGCATGGGATTCTTCAGGCAAGAATACTGGAGTGGGTTGCCATGCCCTGCTCCAGGGGCTCTTTCTGACCAAAGGACCGAACCTGCAACTCCTGCATTGCAGGTGGATTCTTTACTGCTAAGCCACCCAAGAAACCCTAAGAACTGGCTAGTTAAGAGCAATAAAAGCTAGCAGTGTTTCAGTAGAAGCAGGGTCCAAAGTTGTCAAAGATTAGGAGAGAACCAAATCTCTTCTAAAGTTTAAAGACTTTCTGACAGGAATTGGCTGGGGAAGGCCTCGGTCGGTAGGAGTTACAGAAAAAAGGTTAGAGAGAAAGAATAAAAGGAAAAGAATATTAAGACTAGGAGGAGGGTAAAATGTCTTGGTCTCTTCTTTCTTACTATTCCCCATGTTTCCTCCAATTCCATTATTATTTTACCTATGTACTGTAATACAAGATACATCACAGAATATAAGATAATGTACCCTGAATGTAGCATAGGTGGGTTTATTTATTAATTTCGGGGCCAAGTGAGGAAAGCTTATTCAAAGTCAGAGCTGGTGAAAATTAATTTTAGTCACTCAAAAAGAAAGGATTTGGGGAAAAGACTTTAGATAAACAGAAGGTGAAAGAATTATAATTCTTAAAAACAAGTGTTTTCCCTTCACTACATTAGCCGAGTAACCAAGCCTCCAGGGGTTATCCCCCAGCCTAGGAATAAACTGGCTGCAGCATTCTCCTGGTTCCTACCTCGCCCGCAAACCTGTCTTGCAACCTTATGTAACTTTTGAAGCCCTTCCATAGATATTATTTGATAAGAGTGTGGATTATTCTATGGTATCTCTAATTCACTAGGTGGCTTCTTCTTGCCTGTAGAGATGTTCAGATCTCATTAGTGCTGTGACGCCCAAGAAACTAGAGGTTCAATCATGCAGGGTCAAATTTCAGGTCAAGAGGCCTCTTGCATATGCAGTCTTTGACATGACAGAAAAGAGAAGGGTTCTGTAGAGGTTCTGTCAGCTCCCTTCTCCTTCACCTCCCTGGTTTCTCTGTAGGCCTGCCTGTCACAGGTAAGGAGCGACATCACTACCACGGAGTCAATGGCTGCAGCATACTATGCACACATGCCCCAGTAGGCTTGACAACCTATCAGCCTGTGGCTGCTCTGTTCCTGAAGAACCTGGCTCTCCAAATTTCAAATCCATCTGGATTCCCCTCAAAAGCGCACTGTCAGTGTTTGCTATGTAAAAGCACATTGTGAGGAAAGTTTAAGACAGGCTTTAAATCCTGCCAGTTTAATCCTTTCCCATCTTCTGACCAGCTTCCTCCTTTACACAGCGGGACGAGTTCAAGTTGATTAAAATCTGGAAAATGATTTGACTCCTTTCAGTAAGGAAAAGGGAAGCTATTATTATCATTTTCACCAACTGGGTCAAGCCAAACTCGTATATTGTTAATAAATATATTTCTTTGTAAGAGATGCTTTATGAAAAACAAAAACAACAACCTCCCCCTAAAAGAAACATGACATACACCCAACAGTCAAGGATGGAAAACAAGACACCTGTCACGTAGGACATTTAAAGGAAAATGGTGAAATAAAAACAGGAGTCTTTATGTTTCCTGAAAAATCTTCAGTCTGTGAAGATGTGATGACAGATGCCAGCTGGAATGGGCCATTCATGAGTCACAGATGAGATTCTGCTCGCTTTCATTTGAAGAAAGTAACGTAACTATTAGTTTGGGGTCATAATCAACACTAAATCCAGTGTAGCTCTTCACTGGTATTTGCTCAAATTCCATTCAAACAATGTTACGAAGTGGAAATCCCAAGGTATTTCATTTGTCAAATGGGCACCACACATGCCCCTACCATTCTGTTCTCATGAAAAGCATCCTTGAAACTCACTATGAGTTTCCTTATTTTCAATGCAAATGAGTAACAATGTTAATAGCTCTAACATTCATGTTCTCAACAGGAACCTAAAGTGTTATAATTCTGATTCGCACATTAATCTTTCAGAAAACAAATATTGCAGCATTTTAAATTTGCAGCAGTCAAATTTCCAAGTGAAGCTTTTTTTCCTCTTATGACAGCACTCAGTACTATTTGATGCATTGATCATTATCAATCAACATGCCTCACCAATAAGCTGATGGGTACACTTCACAGATCTTCCAGATTCATACAGTGCAATGTTTCACAACACATAACACCATGAAATCACTGTATGAATCCAAGAATTCCTACCTCTCTTGTGGTTTGCAACTTGAACAGAAGAAACTGTTGACAAAGCTAATTTGGGAGCAACTGGATAGGTTTAAAAGAATGAACAGCACATTAGAAACAACAGTGAAACGTTCAAATTGTAATTATTTATCATCAACCCACTTGAAAAGTAGCCCTAAATGAAGATACTATTTGTATCTGTTGCCTCTGGGAGTTTATTTCAATCACAGAGAAAGCTTGTATTTGGCTGAAAATGGTTTGACTTTGTCAGTAATAAAGTTTGGAAGCTTTATTTTCAGATGCAAAAAGAATTACCATTTAAATCAATAATCCAGTTAGGCAGATTATTTCAATAACATTATGGATATTAGGATCCTCTATTGTCTTTCTCTTAAAATAGCAGTTGTGTTGTTGAATTAATTAGTAAAATCATTAACTCAATTCACCATATCTTTCTGTGTAACAGTAGCCAATCTGCATATAAACCAGTTAGATTACTTTTGCTGAACTGATTAGACATCACAGAACATAGTTACAATGGTCAACCATTTAGCAGAACCTGGATCTCAGCCTCAGAACTCAGTCTGTCTTTCAAAAATGTAGTCTTTTCCTAACATTTGTTACTTTTATGATACCAGTTTGTTAATGGTAGGGATTTTTAAGTTTGCCTGCTTTTCTTTTTTAGTTATTCACAAAAAGTCACTTGTGAAAGTAGCAAAAACAGGGTAGAGCTTGATGCTTTCTGCAGATGTTGACCAGATAAATTACATCTGTGCAGAACTGACCTCTGACACAAAGTACACCTTTAGCTAAAATTTCAAGTTCAAGCACTGTATTCAACTGTGCACCTCTCAAATTTATTTGCACTCATTATCTACATTCTAAAAAGCTGCAACTAGTATTAACTAAAGATATTTCCGAAAGGTTTTAGTCTTGTGACACTCAGAAAATATAGCAAAAATAATAAAAGGGTCTCTTTGAGGTTTTGAACAATGCATATCTTGTTCAGCAAAAAAACTCATGTTTTCAACAATGCATAATCTTGCTCAGCAGAAAACTCATTGTGAAGTGTTAAGTCTTAGATCCTGTCTTGTATAATTTGTTGAGCTATGAAATTCAATGGGAAATACTGACTGACATTTCACTGAAGATGCTCTCATTGAACCTGCCAAGGAACAATGCCACTAAACCTCCGCAGTCTTCATAGAATTATACTAATGGGGTGAGCTTGATCTGTATTTCTTCTTCCACATACGTATGTAGAAACTTGAAAAAAATCATTTGGAGCAGATGATTAAGATAATTCTATTTGCTAGTAATATATGTATCTAGGACAGTCTTGATTTCATCACTCTGATCAAGGACTGAAAAAGCAGCCCTTCCACTTTGACTCCTCAACAAATTGCTAATATATTTTGTTTTGCTTAGCAGCTATTTCCTGGTACCTCCTTTTGCTCATTTCCTCTTCCATCTGTCTTCATTAGAGCTTAAAAGGAACATCCTGTATATAAGGAAGGAAGGTGGAAGCCAAAGATGTGCCTTTTTGTATGTGTGTGAGAAGAAAGGACGCAAAAGAAGACAACTTTCTATTAATATGAACTATTTATACATCTCTCTATATATCTATAGGCTAGATGTTAATGTAATTTTAACATTACACGGCATCTTATGAATTTGATTGGCTAGTTTCTAAAGGTTCTATTTTTTCCTGTGTAATCACACTGCTGTCTTCAGTTTCCTTTATTTATTTATGATGTTAGAAGTCAGAAAATAATTACTCCTCTAAGGACAGAAAGAAAACAGGTTGTTCTTAATCCTAACAGAAATTATTAATTGACACAGAATTAAAAGAGGGAAAGCCTCGACAGAGAAAATACACTATGATGTAGAAGGGAAGGGGAGGGGCAGAGGGGGAGAGAAAGAGATCCAAATTTCTGTCAATCAATATGGAACCATAGTTTAAAAAAAAACAACAAAACAGGTCTCTTAGGGGTTGCAGTACTGCCTTTACCTATTTTCCCTGACCCTCAATACAACTAAACTACCAGTTGGTTTACTTAAGCAAAGCAAAAGGGAGACAGTGGAAGGACACCAGTACCACTCAAAAGTTTTTAAGATGTATTATTTATACTCCCCACTGTGATGGCAGCCAAACACTAGACTTCTCTTGGGATTGGCTGACAGTCAGTGTAAATTTAATAAAGGTCTTATAGCTTCTGTGCCATCTAATCTTTTCTACACTTTTTGCTATAATATTTCTGGGACACTTTATATTAGAAAAAAATGTTTAAATTATGATTCTTTCAAAGGCATGGCATTGATGATAATGCTCTTATTTAGTACTTAAAAAAATAGAATATGGGATCTTCCCCATAAACATGTGGGATTTTATATCAGTAGGAATTTGACATGCTCCTACCTTGTTTTGGGTTAGAAACCTCAAGGGAAGAAATATTCGGCCATTTCCTATTAAACTTTGGAGGATCTGCATGCATCAGGAAAAATCAGGGTTTGTTATATTCAGCTATAATGCCCTTTGGTTTAAACAGAAAACTAATGGACAAAGACACAAACCACACGTCTGCTTTTTAACTTGGCTGTGATGCACTTAACACAACATGACTCCCACACCAGACAAAAGCAAGCAATTGATGATTCCCAAAACATTGAATGGACATTAAATATATAGCCCGTTCCCTAACAAAGCTATATACATTAACTTTTGCAATAAAGTAGAGTGTTTTTACAAATAACTAGATAGGGGCTTCAGCAATTCAAATCATTATATAAAGCTGCTGCCTGAAACTGGAAGATAACGGGAAAGAAATAATTTCTCACTTGAGAATTCCATTCTCTGCAATTTATATTTACAGATATGAGCTGGTTACATTAGTCTTCAGGAGAGATTCTTTAGGGTATGTTTTAAGTGTGAGCCATTATCTCTGCAAAGAAGTGGATTTATTTCCTATTTGTTTTTATGCAATTTCTCAGAGAAAGAAAGAGAAGGATTACTGGTGATTCTGGCTTAAGGAGAACAGACCAAGGTATTCTGATCATATCTCAGGTTTGTAGGCATGGGTGTGTATACGTCTTCATGATGTTTTTAACTGAAAATATATTTCTAAAGTTTTTGGTTCCAATCCAGAAATAATTATAAACATTGTTAATTTAAGAATTAATGTTATCTTTTTCCTTAGATTCGCCCATGTTTAAAAGAAATGACTCTGGAAAAGCAGGAAAATAGCCAGATTTAGGACTGAGTGATTTAAAACTATTTTTGCTAAGGTACATAGAGCATAACTATTAAAGCCACCATTTCATGACTCAAATCTGCCATTCGCTGAGATCAGTTCAAAACTACATTTCTAGTGTGGTCCTTTGAGACCATCCAAGTCCACAGGGAGAGTTCTTGCCTCTAAACTCCTATAGCATGTGACCTCTCGTGTTCCTTGTTTTTCATGGATACGTGGATAGGCATAAGTTTTAATATTGCTACTTTAAATTTTATGTCTCTTTCTTGTCTCTGTAATTAAATTGAATCTCTTTGAGGAAGGGCAAAGCCTTCCAGAAGGCCTCGGTAAATATTTAATAACTGAGTAATTGATATCAAGTGGCTAGGCTACTGTAAACAGGTATTATCAGACTGTTTCCTCCATGATTAGATTATAGTGAATAACATTCTTGCAAGACATGGAATTTTCACTATAACTTTGGCTTTTTAATATTTATTAGAAAAGCTGATCTACTGTTGCTCTGTGTGTATGTTATATACATGTAAAAGCAAAGGGTTAGATATTACTGTATCTTCAAAATTTATGAATTTTGAAATTATGAAAAAGAATGAATTCTGAAATTATGAAAACAGAATGCAATAATTTTCCACATCTGTAGGTGTTACTAAATAAGTAGATATTTGGTGATATGTAGGCTGCAAGGAGATCCAACCAGTCCATCCTAAAGGAGATCAGTCTTGGTGTTCACTGGAAGGACTGATGTTGAGGCTGAAACTCCAATACTTTGGCCACCTCGTGCGAAGAGCTGACTCATTTGAAAAGACCCTGATTCTGGGAAAGATTGAGGGCAGGAGAAGAAGGGGACAACAGAGGATGAGATGGCCTTGGTGAAAAATATGTAGGCAAGATATGCAAGTTATTGACTGATATTACTTTCCATGTGAGTACTTTGGTGATGGGGAGAAATGGAATTAACAGAACAAGCCTACTTGAACTGTGATAGTTACTTTGAAAAACAAGTGATTTTTAGAAATTGTTTATTTAGAAAAAATTTCAAATCACTGTTATAGTTTTATATAGAAGATATATTTACATATATTATTAGCATCAAATTAGGAACACTTTAGTTCTCTGAAATGGTTTTCTCCATCTTTTTCTGTAGGAGAGGTAAATATAGGTCATATGTGGGGGTGATGCTTGCAAGTTTAATGTTACGTATTCAGTGGCTTGGTTTACTTGATGAAATAAAAGTAACACTATAATTAATCATTTTGCTAATAAGCTCTGCCAAGAATTTTAAGTGAAGACAAAATTTTATACTAAACTGATTTAGAAGTGGGTTTTGAAAATTAACTTTATAAGTTAAGCTCTATTCCATATTCTAATATAATAAATATTTGCTTATGCCTATATTTTATATTCATACTCTTATGATTTTCCTCCAGTATACTGAGGTTCCATATTGAGGATCTTCCTACATATATGAAAAACTAATGTAGGTGATTCTACTTTTGAATTGTTAATTGCTTGACCTGTATGAAATTATCAAGAGAGATACCTCAGTTACAATCGGATCCCTGCCTAGAAGGCAATTTTCTTCTGTATTATGTACTTATGATAGTTTCTTGGGGGAGAGGATAGTGTAGCTTTTCTATTTTCTTGGAAGTACAGACTTTTTTTTCCAAATGATTTACATTGGGTGGAATGCCTAACTTTCCTGAAAAATTAAAACTCACAACCACCAGCATTCACTTAGAAATCTTAATCTAATCTATACATATCTCTAGTGGGACAAAATTTTATGTGTGATCTTTTCCTTGGGAGGAAAAATGTCTTGAAAAAAAATATTGAAATGTGTGGACCCTTAACTCCTATAGCATGTTACTGTCTGTACTTATATGTTTTAATATTTGGTCATCATAGAATTTTTAAATTTAATCTATCATCTTAAAATTTTGAATTTTTATTTTGTCTTATAACTGCAATGCCAAGTAAGAAAACTTTAAATTGGCTAGTTACTATTTGGCTACTCTTGTTACTCAAAGATCCTGGCACATATAAATATTCAATCAATATTACTAACATGTTTAATTCCGAGAAGTAAATTAGGCACATTGGAGGGTACTTTAATTGTATAATTAAGACAAATTCTATGTTATCATATTCAATTCTAACAAAAGTCCTTGCATAACATGAAGCCTCTGAGAATTTTTAGCCAGTGGCCACTGATTTCAAATAGTTAAGAGATTGCAAACAGAAAAAAAATTACAACACATCAAAAGCAATGGTACTACCTCTAGGTGAACTACTGCAGAATTTTAAAGTTTCATTCTTTCATGAATTTACTAAGGAGTATCTTTGTGTCCATGTGAAGGTCTCAAAGTGTTAGTATGTTGCAAGGCAAAAAGTATTAGGAATCAGAAATTAAAGGATATGGTCCCAGTTCTGTTAGGTAGTTGTCAGGCAGTTCATTCCCTGGACTTCAATTTCCTTATCTGTAAGATAAAGTTGCTAGACTAACAGATGTCTGTTTTCTCTCAGCCGTTAAGTTCTATCGCTCCAAAGGTTCTTTTATGACCTATCAGTGTCACGCTGAAATTCATGGAAGGATAAAGCCCATTGGAATGAAGTACATGTTCTTTGCAGAATCTAGGGAATTTGGCGATTAAGAATCCCTTGTGTGGAAGGAAAAATTATTGCTACGCATTGTAACTGTGGACCTGTGACTGTCAAAGTGAAACCCACTCTGGAATTGAGAAATTATTACTGAGGTAAGGGGAAGGATCATCATATGTGTCCAATGGGATTGTAGATGGCCAGTCCTTCAAATCTGATGGAAATCCCTAGTTCAAGGATCCTGATCCCATAAACCTGGAAAAATGGACTAAACATGTCTTGATGATCTCAAAAGACTTTCGCTTGGTGAATATGGAGACCAAAGATTTCATACTCCAAAACTATCCCCTTTACAAAGAAAAAGAATATCTGAAATGCCCATCATGTACTATTACTCTGTCGTCATTGCTAAATTTTCAAATTACATCTTTGGGAAGCCTAGGCAATATCTATTGAGGGTAAATTTAATTAATATATGCTGCATGTAAATAGAACTTGGATTGGATTTAAATCCGAGTTTTATCACTTGGACAAGTTTCTTAACTTCTCTGTTTCTAAGCTTTCTTATATGTAAAATACAATAAGGACACTACCTGCTGGGTGTTGTCAAGCCTGAATGAGTTAATATTTGCTTGTAATTGTAGTGAGCATTCAAGAAATGTTGGCTCTTTTTTTTTTTTAAATTAAGTATAGTTGAAGCACAGGGATTCCCAGGTGGCACAGTGGTAAAGAACCTGCTAGCCAATGCAAGAGACACCAGAGATGCAGGTTCAATCCCTGAGTCGGGACGATCCCCTGGAGTAGGAAATGGCAACCAGCTTCAGTATTCTTGCCTGGAAAAGTCCATGGACAGAGGGGTGTGGAGGTCCATGGGGTCACCAAGAGTCAGACGCAACTGAACACACACATAGTTGATTTTCAAAGTTGTGTCTTATTATTCTATTTAAGGTTGCTGTTGTAATAAAATATTATTGTAGCATAAACAGTTCTTAATAAACTGAAGTAGGGGTTATAATGTGCTTCCCCTATTTCTTATAACCTTAACTGTCTCCAAAGCAAGTGACTCAGATATATAAAAAATTTATTTAAGATACAACTTACTTTAAGGAATGATCTGGTTCTAGGGCCTACACTGATTAATATTATTGTCCAGGAAGCAACAGAAATTATTTTGGAATATTGTGGGAAAGGTTTTATTTTTAACACAAAGATAAAATGTAAATTTCTGAGTTTCTTTAAATTTAGGAGCACATCAGTTTAGCTTATTAATCAAATATATATCTTGCCTGAATTTCTCTTTTTTTTTTTTTTACCATTAAGGAGACTCAGAAAACTCTTACATGACAATTTGGTTTGTGGCACTTTAATGAGTCAGAAAAACTGAGATTCTAGTTATAAAAATGAGGCTTTGGAAGAAAATTTGTCTTCTCTGTGCCCCAAGGAAAGCTGGGTACTGTTAAGTTAAAGAAAACTAGGTTAGAATTGCTAAACTTGACCATTTATTGCTGACACCACAGTGAATCAAGCTGAAAGGCAAGCTTGAACCAGAAGGTTAAAAAGCACTTCATTTACATCAGAAAGCCACTGTCTTCTACCTTACATGTACCCACTTGGCATGAATTACAGACCGCTTCCAACTCATTTTGTGGAAACCCTGTACAACCAGAGTAAATTATGACTATGCTTTTCCATGTACTTTTCCCCTTAGAATAGTCTACTGTGTCGTATTTAATACATTAGTTATTTAATTAAATGAGGAGGTGAATGAATTCTAGAGTCCTAGATTGGAAACTAAACGCTGAGCTAGAATCCTGCCTTGGCTACTATCCAGATGACTTTGATAATTCAATTAAGCCTGAGTTGCCTTGCCTATAAAATGATGATGTTGTATGAGTGCTCTTCAATTTTCCTAAAAACACTAATTTTTACATAATATTTTGGTTCTAAAATACGGTGCGAAGTTGGGTGCCACGATGGATATGAAAAGCCACTGCTTGAGAGGATGTTAGTGAGCCTTCATTAAACATTCTTCTTCCAGGAGCGTATGAGGAAAACATCGGGTGGAGACAGAGTCACGGGGTCCCTTTGGATTTGTACAGTTATTGCTCTTGCTCCTCAGTGAGTTTTGGAAACATTATTGATGTCTATAAAGGAATGCGCAGAAAACCCTAAAGCTCTTCATAAAGAACCCCTAGGGCCTTGGAGTAATTTCACCATCTTTCAGTAAGCTGCCTACTCTCAGAAACACGCGTCACTAACCTGCTGGGGAAGACAAAGTTTAATGCGACAGGGGTAGTCTGTCCTCACGATAACACACAGAATTTTGCTTGCTTGTTTTAAGCATCTATGTCAATAAAGAAAACATTTGGATTTTTTTACTGGCATAGACAATGTACAAGCATGTTTCACAACGTGCATAGCTAAATTTCGTGAACTGTCCCATGTTCTATAAATAACATTTCACATTTCCCCTCTTCCTCAGCTTTTTGAGGATGTTTATCATTGATGGTGGTAGAGGAAGGGCACATTTTAATGTAGCTTTTGTTGACCACACAGTAAGGTATCAGAAAGTGAACTTCTATTTTTCTTTAGAACACTACATTCCACACAGAAACAGATCAATGTATTAGATGGGAAAGAGTCTGAGGTAGGAGTCAATAAATATATAAATTTTCTTTCTAACTTCTTCCATAACGTTACCAGCACAGCCTTTGGAGTCAGACAGGCCTTCCTGGCCATATTATATTTGACAAGTTACTCGGACACTTTGAGCCTGAGAGTCACCATTTGTAAAATGGAATTCTGTAGACATGTGGGGATATCTCCCAGGAAGTGGAACGGCTAGCTGGCCAGCTCCCTACTGATATTCCAAGAAAACTTCGGTGATACCCCACTCTTAGTTCACAGTTACATGCTTGAGAAAGTTCGTTATAGGCCCTTTCAGAGATCTTGGCAAATCTTTGCTTAAGCTAGGAATTTTCAGATGCCCCTACAAAGAGATAACAGCAAAGGTACAGATATCAGCTCACACTTAAAAAGTGGCTTGGCATTCTAAAGACATCTGGGAAAAGACCAATATATGAAAAAAGTCAAATCTGATCAAGGTGGGCAACTCCTGCTTGCTAAAGATGACTAAACCTCTCAGATTTTTTTTAAAATAGGGGCTACTCCCCCACCCCCTGCATCATTGGAATATTTAATTTATTCAAGATTAAAGAAGCAGCTATGTCCTAATGTTCATTCAATTTTAGGATAACCACAAAGGTTTCATGAATGCGAAATGCTAGTTACACAAACATGAAATGGATCTGTGATGAGAATACTGGATACATGATATAATAAAGTCCCAAAGGCATTTCACCTGGGACCTTAGCTTTCCTTCTAGAACATCAGCAAACAGATCAAAATTAATGTAGCACATCATACAATCTGCCATATAGCCTCTCTAGTCAGATATTTTTTCTTCATTATATAAAACCTAATTAGCTAAAGGGCAATTCAAATGAAACTTTTATTTGGGGGATTTAGAAGTATTAAAGAAAAGGGAAAAAAACAAACAAACACTGCAGCTCTCTGGATAGCATGAACAAGATTACTAATAACCCTTGAGGGGGGATATGATTAACCTTGTTATTTTCCTCACAGTCCAGGTTTCTACAGTAAATAGGTACTGAACAAAAAACATTTGGATGCTGTATAGGAAACAACTTTTATAAGGTCTCCAACTGACATCAAACGTTTTCAAGTATGAAAACGTCTCTGAGCTTTCTCAACAGGCTGATGGATCCTTGCAGGCACCACTCCCCTTGCTTAATGGTCCTACCAATTAAATCAAATTAGAGATGAATTTTTAACTCTATGATGAAGGCAATACTCACTATACAATAAAGCAGGAAAGTGGAATATTTATCTTAAGTAAATTATTATTTCAAATTGAATAGCTGAAGAGGAGGAGATGGCCAAATGCTTCCATCAATATTTTACACTTTTTAAAACATGATGTCAATCATTTGAAGGTAATTTAAGGAAACAATGTATACTTGGGTTCATAAAATGTCAACATACATCTTTTCTTTTGTTGCTAGTCTAAGAAATGGTTTTGTTAATTAAAAAATTCCAAGTTTTTTTAAGTTGTGTTTCATGACATGAGTTTTCAGTGGATGATCTACCTTTAGCCTCTGACGTTTTTATCTTTAAACTCCATCACTTGCTTTTTAGGTGATAATCCCTCACACAAAGCTACTTTGCACATTAGGCCAACTCTTGTTATTCTTACTGTTTAGAATAATTTGTGAAATCACTTGCTTTTCAGGACTAAAGATCAGATAATATATGTTATAATGATTAGTTTATCACTTGAACAAAAACACCCACACCAAATCAAACATTAATTTGGATCATCAGCATCAACAAATATTCACTTGGATAAAATTGTGAATGTTTACTTATAAGTGCATGATACATTTTACATTGAAAAAAATGAAACTTGAATGAATTACTACTGCATTAAGTAAAAAAACTACAGAGCTCATAGGCTCAAATGGCTACAGATTTATTTTGGGACTCATTAATTGCTGACAATATCACCAATAATTTTCAGCCACAGCCAAAGCACATCAAAATGACTGAGTTTTAAATCAAGTACCTTTGGGATGATTGGGAAATCTATTTCCTAACAGACAACAGCAGGTACAAATGACCTAATGGGAAATCTGTTTCAAAAACATTTTTAGCAGATGATCGGAAAGGATGACCACTCTGTCCATGCATTTGAACCTTAATATAGGTGTTGACAGTTTGAAATCTATACTGAAACCTATCCAGGCCTCCAAAATCTTTAATCACTGTTTATACAGCAAATGTATGTGAACTTATGGTTACATACATCAATAATTTATGTCATAATATACATCATTCATTGTCCTTGATGATGGGAATGTCATGAGTGTTATATCTATTATCATGGCATATTTCTATATACTTGGTGGAATTATGTTCATTGATTTCTTCCTTGGGATAAAGGGAAAAGCCCTGGTAAATGCCCAAACTTAGCTGAAAATCCAAGTGGATCTCTCTTTTCCAGCTTGTACCTTGGAAACCCAATTTCTAGGATGCCCTCTTGAACAGGCAGGGAGTCATCTATGTATGAATTCTTGCCCATTGGACAGTAAAGGAATCCACCATTGCACACAGAGAACACCTTATAAGTCCTTATAAGGAATGTGTAAATGCCATTGAAGCAGGCTAGAAGGTACCATCATGTTTGATGGTTTTATGGCAAGTCTCTTCACCTTAAAGCCAGGCAATAAGCAAGCTAGCCGTATGTGAGGCTGGGTGACCCCTGGAAGTGCTTACACCATTTGCCTGAGAAATCTGAGGAAACACCCACTGCACTCCTAGCAGAACAGCCAGAGGCATCACGAAAGCAGAGAATAAGCTATCACTTTGTTTGGTAGAGGGTTTTGGTTAGACATTAAGGAGTTAAATTTTCCTAGTTTCCTGAATAAAGGTATACATTTTCCAAAGGCACAACAAAGCATCCTTTCAGGTCACCACTGATTTCAAAAGGAAACAAAGGAAAACAAAACTGGAATTTCCCGATTCTCGGTGTGTAAAAAGGTCAACATCTGCTGATGCTCAAAGATGGGGCATGTGGTGGAGGCGCCGAATGAGATGTCAAGTGAGCAAAACAGTCAGAAATTTCATGCAACACACAACTGACACTTGGAACAGAAACACACCCTAACGCCAAAGAACTACTTTCCGTTCATCCATTTCTGAAACCTTTGACAGGTCAGATCACCATAGCAGCCTCAATTATCTATCTCAGCTTGGTTCCATTTGGTTCCCTTTTGCTCCAAAATGCATGTGCAAATACAAGGCCCGAAAGAGCACATTGTCAAGGCCTGAAAGGAGCACACTGTGGCGTACTTATGTAGATAGGCAAACGCCAACGGAGATACTGCAGCAGAAAAATTAGACAATTAGAACTGAAGTTTTCACTTGCGAGTTTGTAGCACTGATGTCATTTCAACAAGATCACAAAGAGGAAGCTGCAGCATTAGGCTGGTATCTAAATGAATGTCAACACTAGTTCTATTTCTGTTTACAAAGTGGCTGATGTTCATTGCATTTAACATGTCTAGTGATTAATAAATCTGTGTGTAGTCCTATTCACAAGCTTAAGTAAACTGGGTTGATTTAAAAAATGGAAGACCTGACTGTGCATTTATAAGAGGCAGGAAGTTATTTTATCCAAATTATGAGGGTATTGCTTTTTAAATGGTTGTTGTGTACTGGAATACTCCTACTGCTGCTCTTTACCCTTCCATCACCCTGTCGTGGCCCAGCATTTATGACAAAGACTGGGTTAAACTCTAGTGAAAATGCTTCTTTTCACTTAGAGCGCATAATCTTGGCTCCCTCAGTACTTTATTTCAAATCACTTATTCAGTAGCTATTTAAAGGTTTTAACCATCAGAGAGAAAGGGAACGATATTAAAAAATATGTGAGATTTGGCTCTGAAAAGTTATGGGGCATTTCCTTAGTGAGCATTTCAAGTTTGGTGTTGGGGTGTCATTGTTTTAAATGTAAAGAGGGAGCTATTGCCTGGTTCTCCCATGGTATCTGGTAGAATGTCTTTGTAAAGGTACTACAGAAATGTGCAACAGAATGTTGAAGAGAGACTTCTCTTTTCAATTGCTGATATCTTTACTAAAACATTTCTTGCAGGAATTTCTAGTAGCCCCATTTCTAAATTTTGCATGTATTTTTTTATATCCCTTCTCTACCAAACTTGAACCTAAGTAGTCAGGAAAATATGGATCACTGTATTTTAGGAGGGAGCAATGGACATATTGATTATTTTCTGTCCTTCACTTCTCCAGAAAGACTAATGATCACAAATCGACCTCTTTCAGGCCTTCACAAAAGCTAAAGCTTAAAGCATTAGTAAAATTCCTTCTCCCTAGTTGCATAGTGATTTCTTTGGGCTAATGAATATGCCTAAAGCATTCACTGGCATTCATTCTCTGCTTTCCCCAATTATGGGACAAATCCATATACAGCCCTCAGGAGAGAGTTCAATTTGTTTGCTGGTTACTAAGTGTGGGTAAATAGGACTGTTCATATTTTTGCTAAATGAGTTACAGTCACGTAAGCAATTGCACCTTTGTAAAGGTGGCCTTCATCAAAAATAGTCAGGAAAGCTGTAGCACTGCCATATCCATGGAGGAGTCCTACATAAATAACTATTTCATCTGTGTTCTCACCATACCTATGCAGAGAACACACACAACAATTCAATTCACAAAGGAAATACTCTCTTACGTCAGAAATGGACACTGGGAAAATAGATCTGAGGAGCTGAACAACAAAGCCAAGCTAGCCTAGACTTGGTTTGTGATTTTTTTGTTTTTGTTTTTACTTACTACCAATACTGGAAATACTGGGGATACCTGGAGAGAAAGAAAACAATAAAGAAAAGCTGTTAGACATTTATTAGTAAAGGATATCTTAACCATCATGTAAAAATCTCAGAAACTTAAACACTTGATAACATTCATATCATCAGAAAATTAACACACAAAACACCCAAACATATATATCCACCCACTGAAAACATTTTGCTTATTCTAGAACTCCTTTAATTCATCAGAGTCGGGAAATAAGCATTCAACTCTAACAGCTGGCTCAAGACAGCTTCCTGGTATCGAACATTTTGTGCTTACCTATAAGGTTAATGAACATTTGTATGTAATTCAAAACATACACTAAGCTAGGCTTGTGTTCTGGGTGCCGAGCGCCAAGTATACAACATATGTGCCTGTGTAAATATATCTACATAATGCCATCTATCTCTTTAACTGTGTTGAGATGCATGTGTTAGCAGTTGAAAGTCACTTGTTGTTTCCTTTGATTAACCACAGATAACCATCACTTTCAGTCCTCTTTTACTCGTCAGATATGTGGATTAAACTCTGTAACAGAAAGTAAACTGAACAGAATGAAGAATAATTCAAGAATACATTAGGTTGCATTCACATCGACCATGGGCTTCATCAATTTTTCAGCTTCTGCTTTCATTGCCAAGGTCTGCTAAGGTGGTGGAGCCATTTCAGAATGTGACTGAAGATGTTATAACTGTGGACATGAATTTAGTTGTATCCAGATGGAAACCCCTAGCCAAGATCAGGGGCACAAGAGCCAGGCTATCTCAGATTGAGGCTTTGCTCTTACACTCTTTGACTGTGACTTTGGGACAAGTTGCTTATGTTCTCTGTGGCTATTTTCCACCTCTTAGAGTTGTTGTAAGGATTACATACATAAATATCTATAATATATATATTATATATATAATTGAAATGCTCAAAGCATTGAGCAGGTAGTATGAGCAATAATCAACAATTTTTGCTATGATTACTATTATTGATTTAGGTGGTTCATCAAACAAGCAACACCATGATAGACACTATAAATAAGAGTCAAGGATTTATATCACTTCCACCAAATCCAGGTAGTGGTGTGGGTGAGAGCATGAGTTGGGAATAAGATAGAACTGAGAGAGAGTCATGCATTGCAACTAACTAGCTGGGTGATTTCACGAGAGTTCCCAGCCTCTCTACACCTGTTTCCTCATCTGAAAGGGCTAATAATATCTACCGCACAGGGCTGCTGTGAGAATCAAATGAGATAATCCATAAAAATGTCTGACACATGGTACACAGTCAATAAATGATAGCTGTTAATGAGCTGTTCAAACTTGTTCTCTACATCACTAAAGTGTGCTAACAGGTGGTAAATGTAGGAATCATTAAATTTCTATTTTAGTATTTAATCTTTGAACAACTGCCCTCTGCTTAACTAATCACTGTACCTTACTCAGAGATTTGTAGCTTTGCATTATTTAAAACTGAGAGCTATTTTCCTATTTCTTAGTAGGGAGGGGAGAAGGAGAAATTAAAGTTTACCATGCTGTTTAAAAAAAACCTGGAAGGAATGAAATCCTATTTCCAGTTATTAGATACATTCAATGTATCTTGATTTTAAATGCACAGAGCTTATGATGTTTCAGCTTAACTACTGATCACTGATCAACCAAAACTGGAAACTTAAGCTTTCATTTTCATGTTTTACTTTGAACTGAATTTCAAGCCGCATGCAATTTCTGCAAAGGACTGCTGGATTCCTGACCCAACATTTCAGTACACCATCTTTGCCGCATTTTGACAGTGACTTGGTACTGAATCTTTCTTTTTTTTCCTTCTTTGCAAATCCCCTGTTGAGTGAGATACGATGGCAGCATCATAATTTTAGTAGCAATTGCAGAAGCTCCAAATTTCACCATGATTGAAAATCCGGCTCCATTGCAAGGAATTGCTTTGCCTTTGTAATCCGTCAAAGAGAATGGAAGTTAGGATGGCAGGAAGAGACTTTTCAAGTGTTTTCAAACTTGCATGGAGGTGGAAGGCCATGCATAATGCAAGGTAAAGTTCTCAGGATGTTTGGCCAGACACAATAGAGAGCCAACTTGTAAGACTGTTTGATGCAGTACTTGCTGCAGCTGAATATTTTAGAAAGATGCAGAAATGTTTCTATTCCTTTGGGGATGCCAGTGCTGGGGAGAAATGCTCATTGCAGCTATATAAACCTCTCCAAGCAAGACCATAATGAGATCCTATTTCTCTCATGAAGATGTTTTCTATTACCTAACATTTGGATGCTTAAAATTCTGGCTCTTTATCATTTTGTGGTTTAAAAAGTTTTGAGGTGCTGCCAGGTGAGTCACTTTCTATTCCACTGCTGTAAAATGGGAACTGCTTAGAGATTTTTAAACTGCTCACTGGAATAAGACTTTTGAAGTTGAAAATACCTGAACACCAAGGGATGTCCATTAATATATTGTCAAATGTTATTTTTTCCCTAGTGTTTCTTATTGTAATGCTCAAATACCTGGCTTTTGGTTCTCTACAGACAACTAAAGAATTTAATAAACCAGTTATATGCATTGAAAAGGCTATGAGTAAGTCATGAGAAATCTTTCAAGTGCTTAAGCAACTAAGACAGGAAGGCTACAATTCATTTCATGAAAGGTGGGTTTCTTTGGCATCTGTAAGTGCTGAATCAATGAATGCAATTTAATCACAGCAGTGATGGTTGCCCATAAACCACAGGAATGACAGTCAGATTATGTTCAGGAAAATTGTCTAGACATGTCTTGGTAGCTTTTTAGTGTTCCTTGTGAAGTGACAACTATTGTGTAAAGAGTATTTTTACCTTTAAAACTGAGCTCAGAAGTTACTACTTCCCTTCCTTCTTCATCTCCCTGATGTCAATTAGCCAGCATTCTTTGTGATGCATACTTCTTTGTGCAGGCCTCTGTGAGCAACTTCTCTGTATGACTGTTTGTGTGTTAGCCTGAGACCTCTGAGAGGATGAGTGGCAGGTCTGTATCTCTACTGTCTGTCCAGGATGATGCCTAGTACAGAAAAGTTCCTCAGTGCATATACGAGCAAAAATTTATCACATGTTTCCAAGGTTTCTATCAGAGTGAAAATACCACTTTTGGTCACAGGATGATCTTTTCCCCTATAAAATGTCCACTGAGACATTTCTCAGAGTCCAGTCTTTATAAATACTTTTGTTGTCTTTGGAAGTTTCCTCCATTCTGAGAGCAAGAGCTATACAATGTACAAGATATGCCCCTCACCAGTTTGCCTTCCGGGAAACTTGGATGTCAGCTTCATGCTCAACGGGGTATTCATTTAATGTTTGGCTTATTTTCTTTCTATTATTTTTTTCTCACACCTTCTTTTTATATTCCTGTTTGTATATGTTTATTTTTGTCTTTTTTCTAAGCCAAAATGTAGATTTTGTGGGCCCAAAGCAAATACGAATCTGGGAGCTCTCTTTGAGAATATTAATTTCAAAGTATAAAATCATACTAATTCATATGGTAAAGAATCTGCCTGCAATGCAAGACAACAGGGTTCAATCCCTGGATCGGAAAAATCCCCTGGAGAAGGGAATGGAAACCCACTCCAGTATTCTTGCCTTGAGAATTCCATGGACAGAGGAGCCTGGCAGGCTACGGTCTATGGGGTTGCAGAGAGCTGGACACAACTGAATGACTAACACACACAAATAAGACATAATTTCATCAGACATGAAATTAATGTTTTTATAGCTTAGAAGGAGTCTAGTGAGGGACCCTGTAATTTAAGCATCATTAGCTTAAATCTATCTCTGAAATAACCTCAAAAACATTTGGGAAAGACACATGATAGGTAGATAGGAAGAGAGGAAAAAAGGAAGATACCAGATAAGCTAATTCAGAAAGAGTAACAAAAAATGGAGAGCAGAAACAGAGCTAAGCAATAATCTTACTCAGCCCTTTCACTTTACAGAAGAGGAAATGGAAGGCACAAAAAGAAGCAAGGACTTCATCCTATTTGACCCCTTTATAGTCAACACTGGCCCAGGTAATTCCTAATCCCTGTCTACTGAGATACTGGTAAACTTATACTGAGGAAATGAAACACAGGTACGAACAAGCTTTAAGGGAAGGTTCTGCAATATGTGATACATGAGCTTAGGACTTCCGCTTCTTCCAGAATAGAAATGCTCCTTCAGTCAGAGACACACATAAACACTGAGTAAGAATTTGAAAGTGAAGAAACTAAGATTGTCCTCACAGAATTATATGGCAGAAACCAGTACATACATGATCCAGTCAAAGATGGTTAAGTCATCTTACAGCAGCTGAAGGGCTCTGGGACCTGAGTGTATATGACAGATTTGACAGAGTGACATTAGTGACATTAGGACTGGAAGAGAAGCTAGTCAGAAGGCAAAGCCTACAAAAAAAAGAACATCTTCAGGCATGTGGTGGCAGCACTGGCCTAGCACTGTCTCAGGAACAGGGAAGGGTAGCCTGTAAGCTTTCAGACCTTCAGTGTCCTCTTGGCATTAGGGAGGCTGACCCTGTGGTAGGAAGGATATGTTAGGATGTTTCAGCCTGACGTCATTAGCATTTGAGTCATTTAAATTTCCTGATCCCATGCTTACCAAGCAACCTTCTGATTATTATCTGGCTCTACAAGGAGACTTAATTACAGGGGAGAGAATACACTGATCATAAGGCCTTAAATAATCTGCATATTGTAACCCTTATTTCATATTGTGGATGAATAAATTGACATTTGGATGGAATTTCTCTCTCCATATAGTTGTTGTCTCCAAAGAGAGAATTTGCTGCTTAAACTGGGATGGGTCCATGTGCTGGATTTCAGTGATATCATAGTGATCATAACAGCTAACTTCATTGTGTGCTTAGTACGTGACTGCCACTAGTTTAACATCTTACATGCATTAATCTGCTTAATCTTTGTGACAACCCTACGATAGTAATACTCTGGTGTATTTTACCAATGGGGAAAAAATTCAAGCACAAAAAGTTGCAGTCAGTTGGGAAGGAGACTGAGATTGGAATACAGAGGTCCAGGATCCAGAGCTTGGGCCTCCAATAACTACTCTATACTGTTGCTCAATTTATGATAGGCCCCCTCTTTTATCTCTGGTGTGTGTGTGCATGCTCAGTCATGTCTGACTCTTTGCAACCCCATGGACTGTGGCCTAACAGCTTCTCTGTACATGGGATTTCCCAGGCAAGAATACTGGAGTGGGTTGCTATTTCTGCCTCCAGGGGATCTTCCCAATCCAAGGATCAAACCTGTGTCACTTACGTCTCCTGCATTGGCAGGTGGGTTCTTTACCACCTGGGAAGCCCCTCTTACTTCTAATCCTCAAAAAAAAAAAAAAAATCTGAAGACACAGAGTTTTTTTCCCAAAGTTTACCTAAATCACAACATAATATGATCTGAACTAATTTGGTGACAAAACCTGACTGAAAGGGGTATGAATGTGGTCTTCTCCTTTGTCCCACTGAGTGAAAATAATCATAGGTTTGCTGCAGAAATATTAAAATATTCAATTACGTAGGGCTACCTGATGTTCTGCTGTGGGTATTGATATATATACACTGTATTACTTTTTAAATTTAAACAAAAAATTTAATTCCAAATCAGCTCTGGCCCCATAATCATCAGATAAGGGACTGTGGACTAGTTGTTGTAAACAAATAACTTGGTAGGTATTTGTTTTTATATACTGGCTACAGTTTGTGGACATTACACTCTGACGGATGCTCTCTTACTGTGCTGACAGAATCACATTTTGTCTGGTGGCTAGAGCCCAACAGTGGTCAAGTCACCAAGGCTGTGAATGCCACTTAGTTGTTTATTAAGGCTGTGAATGCCACTTAGTTGTTTATTTGCTAAGTCATGTCCAACTCTTTGGACCCCATGGACTGTTGCCTTCCAGGCTCCTCTGTCCATGGGATTTCCCAGGCAAGAATATTGGAGTCAGTTGCCATTTTCTTCTCCAGGGGATCTTTCCAACCCAGGGATTGAACTTGTGTCTCTTGTGTCTCCTGCATTGGCAGGCAGATTCTCTACCACTGAACTACCTGGGAAGGCACTTAGGGAGGCCTCTAAAAACCAGCCAGCCAATATGCCATCTCTAGACAGGTGGATGGGTCGTTAGCACCCATGAAAAATGAGTGATTCTTTTTTCTATTGGTTTTTCTCTAAATCTCAGTTGATCTTTACCTGGGGGAGAGTGAAGGCCCTTGTGTTACAATTGCTGAACTGTGAAGATCACATACTCCAGGGGACATGGGAAGATGGATGGGAGGTCAGCGCGTCCACAGGCACATTTCAGGGCTTTGTAGGTTTACTTAATCATTCATCAAATAATTAATTCCACAAACATTTATGAAGGCCAAGAATAAAATATGGTCCTATTCTTAAAACGCTAACATTTTGTCTCCTGAAGTCAGAATGTCCTGAGTTTAAATCTTGCTCTGTCACATATTTGCTGTGAGATTTGGGGAAAAACTACATATTGATCTTTATGTGCCTATGTTTCCTTATCTATATAAAATGGGTACAAAAATACTATACCTTCCATGGGGACACTGGAAAGATTTATTGCAGGAGTGCACGTAAAGCACTTTACAAAATATAAAAGGCTATGGTAAGCTTAATAAATATAGCTACCACTATAATAATTATTATTATAATTTTGATTATAGTTAACCAGTTGTAAGTATCCAAACATTATCAAGAATCTAGGGAGAGAGAATGTGGAGAAGGAAATGGCAACCCACTCCAGTATTCTTGCCTAGAGAATCCTGTGCACAGAGGAGCCTGGTGGGTTGCCGTCTATGGGGTCGCACAGAGTCAGACACGATTAACGTGACTTAGCATGCAGACATGCATTGGAGAAGGAAATGGCAACCCACTCCAGTATTCTTGCCTGGAGAATCCCAGGGACAGAGGAGCCTGGTGGGCTGCCATCTATGGGGTCGCACAGAGTCAGACACGACTGAAGCGACTTAGCAGCAGCACGGAGAGAATGACTATCCTTTGCACAGGACAGTCTAAGTAGGCTGCATTGAGGAGTAGTTTTGAAGAATGAGCAGAACATCAATAGAGAATGAGGAAAAGGTGATTTTGGGAAAAGGAATGAATTCAGGGTCTTGCATGTTGACTGTGAGATCTTCACAAATAGATGAAAAAAATGATCTGGGTTCATTAGATAGATTTGGGCTGTAATTGGCTTATTAATACTAAATGAATTTTACTAAGAATTAAAACCAAAAGAATAGATTAGACTATGAAGGGGAAAATCTGTAGACTGAGAAGAAGTAGGGGTGGGGAGCATGAAAATTTAAATTTGACTTTGAAAGCAAAGAAATAAAAAGAAACAATCTAGGAATAAAAATGGGAGACAGCAGGTTAGGGAAGACTGGATTGTTCAGACAGGTGTCAAATGGAATCTACATCCCAGTGGAGGACACAGAAAATCATTTAACTTTAACCAGAGAAGCAATATAGTGAGATGTACAGTATTTGAGGTCAAGACATACTTGGTTCAAATCTTCCTTCTCATTTTGACTAGGTAGATAAATGTTAAAAAAGATAGTTTTCCTTAGTATTGATCAGACTCCACATCTAGAATGTGAAAATAGTAGCATCTACATTACAGAACTGTTGTGAGTTTGAAATGAACTAATGCATGTAAAGCACTTAGGAAATCGTCTGGATAATGACACACATGTGTACACTTGGGAAAATATAAATTGGTCAATGCAAATTTAATACCAGAGAAAATAACAGAACTATCATCAAATTACTTTCCATCACTCAGAGGAACCCTAGGTATTGTGTAACAATTCAGGTTGGATTTCTGAACAAACAAATAATGTCAATGTCAGACCAATTTAATTTTCTTTCTTTGAAGAATATTAGACCGTGTAGGTAGGAGGAAAGTAAAAGACTGAATAGAGCTGAACTAGCTGGGCTTTCTGTCTGTCTCCATGACATTTCTATCAGTAAAATGAGGAAATTATCTAGAGCAGCATGTCCCCAAAAGAGTGTTTCATAGAAAGTTTTTAAGTGTTACATGAAAAATAAAATTTGGAAAACACAGGATAAAATACATTATTTTGAGTGCTCAAATTTTTTAATAAGATAATGTGAATATCTAGGGCTTCCCTGGTGGCTGAATGGTAAAAAAACTCGCCTGCCAAGCATGAAATGTGGGTTCTATCCCTAGGTGGGGAAGATCCCCTCAAGGAGAAAATGGCAACCCACTCTAGTATTCTTGCCTTGAGAATCCCATGGACAGAGAAGCCTGGTGGGCTATAGTCCACAGGGTTGCAAAGAGTAGGACATGACTAACTAACTAAGCATACGCACACTCACACACACAATGTGAATATCTAAGAGTCAGTAAAATGTAAAGAATTTTCCAAAATTATTGAGCCATGGAATTCTTTTAAAGGTCATAACACACAGTTTGGCAATCAGAGGTATAGATAATATAATCTTTTGTGAAATTATAGCTCCCAAAGGTTAATTAAGTTTTCAGCATCTGTATAAAGGGATTAGAATTCCACTCATGAGCTGGACAAGGAGAATCGAGATAATCATGATTAAGCATGAAGTTGGAAAGATTTTCTATCTACTTGGAAGACACAAATGAAATTGAAAGGACAATCAAAATAGAATTTTATTAAAAATAGAAGGAAGATCAATAGGGAGAAAGAAAGATGTCTTAAAGATAAAACATAAGCTTTGTAGAAAAATAAGAAATATATTGATACATATAATATGTATATATGGCTTTAAAGAACAAAGAAAACATACTGAGTCTTCTATATACAAGCACAATGAATAGAAATATTTTCTGCCTCTGCTGAGTCTATTATAATGAAAAATGTAGGGAACTGTGGTGTGTCTCACAGATTGGATGGTAGTATTTTAGAGGGCTGGAGCTCTATATTCTTCTCTTCTGGCTCTATAAGCTCCATACAAAAATGGCCTCGGAGTTGCTTCAGAATTTAGGCCTTCCAAGCCTAGGATTCCAGCAAGGTCTCAGTTAAAGGATCTTCTGACTGATAGGCTGAGAGACTTTGCAGGGAGATGTTAAAATTTCCTGATGTGATGAAGCTCTCCTAGTTTTTATGCTAAGAGTGGGCAGGTACTGATCTTCCTGTTCAAAAATAATCCTGGCTGCTTGAGATTCTGCTAAATCCAGAGATTATCCAATATGAGTGTTATTTCTAGGTTACTGAAGAGTTGGTGTTGAGGAATCAGAGATCGTAACCATTCCATTTTACTTCTTAGGTTCTGTATTCTTGTATTAAAATTACAGCACATCCTAAGTGTTCCTCTTGAAAGCTGGTTTGTATTAGCTATGGTCATGTGTATATGTATGTGTGTGTGCATGGTAAGTGTGTGCATGTACGCATGTGTGTAAGAAAAGGCCAATATGACATGAAAATCATAACACAGGGCTAGGAGTCCTGTGTTTGGCTTAAACTTCCACACTAAAGGAACAAGACTTCCAGGTACAAGCCTTGAAAATCTTATTGTATGAGAAATGGAGTGGATGATGTTAACCTGGACAATAAAGGAATTTGGGGTTACTATAGTGTTTTAAGACTTAAAAAGAAAAAGTGGTTGGAAATTAGGACACACTTAATATCGATGTTACGAAATATGTTTTATAACAATTAAAATTGTCAAATAATTGACAAGTCTGCCTTATGAAGAAAATCTTAAAAATAAATTATTTTTGAACACTTATTTTGTGACAGGTGTTATACCAACCACATCACATGTGTTAGCTTATTCACTTTTCTCAAAATCCCTCTGAGGTAAAAACTATTATTATCCTCACATTACAGATGGGAAACCAAGTGTTGGAGAGGTTAATACTTTACTTTTTCAAGGTTACACAGCTAGTGAATGGACAAACTAGTATTTGATCCTGGAACCTGTGTACTAAACTACTAAGTTGCTTACTTTCATCCTTGGACATTTGCTAGCAGTCTGATGTGGCAGAGATTTTGTTTAAAGTGGTTATTTTCATTGCAAGACTGGACCATTGCAGATTATCTTAAAATCTTTAAGCTAACTTCCACCATATTGAGAGTTGAAAAACTGAATTGAACCTCTTTGGCCATTGTGTCCATCTGTCACTTTCCTACTTTAACAGAGATGGGAAAAGTCTAGAGAAGGTCAGTAAAAGCTAAGGGATGGATGGATAGACAATAGAATCCACAAGGCAAACTGAAAGAGGTTGCACTTCTTTGACCTGGGTGAACTGGTGGTCTGCAATATGCAAAATATTAGGTGTATATAAGTCATTTCCATGGAGACTATAACAAAAATTCATTACATTGAAAAAGTTTAGCTGACATAGAAGGTATATCCAGTGAACTATCTTGAAATAAGCAAGACTTTGAAAGACACTTATGGGTAGGAAAAAAAGGGGCTGTGTTAGAACAGAAGCCAATGCCTTCAACAGCAGTCTATCCCAGCTGCCTTTCTAGAATCCTGGACAAGTTGCTCATTTCTGAGGATGAGCCAGAATGCTAGTAAGTGTTTTGAACATTGTTCTCTTCCTTTCTGTCCCACCAAAGAAGACAGCATATTAAAAAGCAAAGACATCACTTTGCCGACAAGGTCCATTTAGTCAAAGCTATGGTTTTTCCAGTAGTCATGTATGGATGTGAGAGGTGGACCATAAAGAAGGTAGAGTGCCAAAGAATTGCCAAAGAATTTCAAACTGTGGTGCTGGAGAAGACTCTTGAGAGTCCCTTGGACAGCAAGGAGATCAAACTAGTCAATTCTAAAGGAAACCAACCTTGAATATGCACTGGAAGGACCATTGCTAAAGCTGAAGCTCCAATACTTTTGATGTGAAAGAAAGTGAAAGTGAAAGTGAAGTTGCTCAGTTGTGTCCGACTCTTTGCGACCCCATGGGCTGTAGCCCACCAGGCTCCTCCGTCCATAGGATTCTCCAGGCAAGAATACTGGAGTGGGTTACCATTTCCTTTTCCAGGGGATCTTCTTGACCCAGGGATCAAATCCAGGTCTCCCTCATGGCAGGCAGATGCTTTAACCTCTGAGCTACCAGGGAAGCTTTTTGATGTCAAGAGCCACTCATTAGAAAAGACCCTGACGCTGGCAAAGGTTGAGGGCAGGGGGAGAAGGGGATGACAGAGGATGAGATGGTTGGATGGTATCACTGACTCTATGGGCATGAGTTTGAGTAAACTCTAGGAGTTGGTGATGGACAGGCTTCCCTGGCGTGCTGCAGTCCATGGGGTCTCCAAGAATCGGACATGAGTGAGCAACTGACTGAACTGAACTGATGGTTCTCAGCAATTGAGGAAACCCCACAGAGTTTCCATTAATAAAGCCACCTTGAAAAAAAAGTCAACATTTCTTCTCAACAGAGCTTTATGTATTAATTTTAGGAGGTAGACTGTCAGTTTTTTTCTTTAACACAGAAAGAAACTGAATACCCTCACAAAGAGGTGCTTTTTTAACCTTTGAAGGATTTTCTTCCCTGCTTCATAAAAATTTTATCATAATTTTATGCCCCCATTCTTTATGGCTTGTTACTTGGTCCATTACTCTTACATTTAACTTGATAAGGTCCTGGTTCCTATGATATGAGTTTTTAGGTCTTGGTTTCTCACAGGTGCTGCTTTGAAGTGCCTGATAACATTGGCAGCCTTAGACAGAGCTGGTGGCTTTTCAACTTATTCTCCCTCTGCTCACTGTTCTGCTGCTTCTGTTACTTCTCACTCGAATGAGTGTATTCTCAAACTCACCCTTTTCTACTTTTAAAAGAGGTCAAACCTTGGGCTTTTGTGAGTAGCTAATTGGTCCAAGCATAGAATTCAGCAGTTTATTCTGGAAGTAATCACTTCTCTCCTTGAGTGTGTCAGAACATGTTTTCCTAGGGAGGTTCATGGATTTCAGAGGGGCATCCACATGAATGGTAATGGGGCATCTCTCATGGTTCCTTCGAACACAGATAATGCCTGTGCTCTTTTCACATGCACACAGACATTCTTTTTCTTATTGTGGTCCCTGCAGCTCTACAGTCATGATCTTTATCAAAAGGTGGCCTCCCCTAACAGAACACATGCCAGGCATGAGCTTAACTTAAAATTAAGCCAGAGTTCAGATCTTTGAATGCCTTTGTTATTTTAGAAATAACTAATAATTTAGAAATTAATTTGGGGAAGGGAAAAAGCTCCTATTTCATCCATTTAGATAAAATTTCTTCTGTGGTTTTACATCATTTCCCAACACACTGATGTCAATGTTGGAAGAACGAATTTAACAGATGATCCAAGTGCTGAAATGTGCTTACAAGTGGCAAAATAGGGCATAAAGTTTCAGCTGCATTTTGAAGAGGAATGAGACTACTGGAAAAGGAGTGCAAGCACAATTGCAAGTGAAATTGAGAGGAACTCTCAGCTTATGTGCAGAGAATATGGTGTTACCAAGCAAAAGTTACTCACAGGTATTTGCAGTGCCTTTGGGGATGGGGAGATAAGAGCCTGGACTCCAAGGTCGGCCCTGATAATTCTTCTTGCATTTCCCACAGTCTGGACCTGTAGTGTTGTGCTCACATTCACAGGTCAATTTGCTGTTGTCATACACACACACAGTGGCATGGAGATTACATTTGCACCTAGGCAGAGGAGAGACAAGAGTTCATTGTTAAGTCAAATTGATCTTGGAGATCACTGAGTCTTTACCCAACTATCTCCTAGACTTGTGGTTCTCATAGTCGGCAGTGCTTGAGTGCTACCTAAAGACTTGCTAAAATGTAGATTTGCAGGCCCGACCCTCAGAATCTTTTTACCAAGTGTCTTTGAGGGTGGAGGTGCAGTTGATATAGCCTGACCTCATACTACACTTTGCGGAATCCTAATACCAGTCAGTTCAGTGGGGTCTGAGGCTTCCCTAAGACAATGTACTCAGAAATCAAGGGTTTCCCAAAAGATATGAAGAATATTGCCACTAGTGAGAGGCTTTTCTGTGCTATTATCAAATCTACAACAATACATTTGGGTTTGAAGAACAATGTCATCTTCTGTTTTTCCTTAAACCAGAGGACAATTCTTCTTTCTTTAAAAAGAAATATAACCACTGAGACAATTTACTATTCAGATTTATTTCATAAATCCCAATAGTTTATAATCAGATGTTCTCATTTGGGGCTGTAAAATGACATTCTCAGGCAGAGAGTTTTTCCACCAAGGCCTCTACCCAACCTGAGTAATCCTCAGATTTCCTGTGTGTTGTGCTTAGTCGCTCAGTCGTGTCCAACTCTTTGTGACCCCATGAACTATAGCCCACTAGGCTCCTCTGTCCATGGAGATTCTTCAGGCAAGAATACTGGAGTGGGTTGCCATGTCCTCCTTCGGGGAATCTTCCTAACACAGGTATAGGACTAGGTTTCCAGCATTGCAGGTGGATTCTTTACCATCTGAGCCACCAGGGAAGCCCTCAGATTTCCCACTCATGTAAAGTAATCACAAAGGTCTTGCATAAATGGGTCAAATGACTCAGAAAAAAAAAAAAGTGCTTAGAACACTAGAAACATCTATGTGTGGCAGGGCTTTGAGGTTATTAGCCAAGGTC
Source organism: Antilocapra americana (assembly GCA_007570785.1). Taxonomy (NCBI): domain Eukaryota; kingdom Metazoa; phylum Chordata; class Mammalia; order Artiodactyla; family Antilocapridae; genus Antilocapra; species Antilocapra americana. The sequence goes on along the minus strand of ML664070.1, from coordinate 1,912,515 downwards.
TTCCCTTTGGTGCCTGTGAATAAAATTGTGATATATGAGAGGCAACAATGGAATATGCAATTTTCACAAAAATATATTCCTATATCCAAAGTCTCTGACTACAAAATTGCAACGTCTGACTTGAAATTTGTTGAGGCAGCAGGTTATAAACTATAACATACAAAACACAAGCTGCATCCTCTGGAGAAGTTAAACCCAGGTTGACAGAATGTCTATGACCAGAGGTCAGAACAATGTATATGGGAAGAGAAGTGTCCATACAGAGGAAAGAACTTGGACACACAGACCTGGGGAATAAAGGGCCAAAATGTGTCAAGGTCAGGACCTGAAAATATGTGTGTGTGTGTGTGTGTGTGTGTGTGTGTGTGTGTGTGTGCATCTTTAAACTAGTCTTACCTTTTCCAGGGATGAGGATAAAAATATAAAAAGTCAAATTTCACTAAGACATTTAGTTTCTTTTTCAGGAGAAGTCGTGAATTGGAAAAAGAAACAATACTCTTTCTTAGGCAAGAAAATAAGATGCTTTAACAACTGCTGTTGGTCTCTATCATGTCTCTATGTACGCATGCGCGTGTGTGCTCAGTCGTTAAGTCATGTCTGACTCTTTGGGACCCCATGGACTTTAGCCCAACAGGCTGCCTGTCCACGGGACTTCTCAGACAATACTGGAGTGGGTTGCCATTTCCTCCTCCAGGGGATCTTCCCAACCCAGGGATCAAACCCACGTCAACTGCATCTCCTGCACTGGCAGGCAGATTCTTTACCACTGAGCTATCTGGGAAGCCATGATGTCTGTACAGCAATATCTAACCTCCTTCTTTTTTTGTGCACTGATGGTCTGTTTGGAATACTGATCCATATTTATGGCAGGGAAGCAAAGGAATAACTAAAATTATTACTGAGAGCTGTCGGGCTCCCCTCTAACTAAAGGGTATAACCCCTAAAGCAATAGTCACCCATTCAAACCCCCCTGGTTAAGACCAGTCCTCTGCTTCCTTGGGATCTACTACAATTTGTAGTACCTGTAACTACACTCTGCTCTCTGTATAGTTATAAATTATAATAAGCTAAAAGGCTACTATTTAAACGATAGCTATTCAGCATCAACACATAAGCAGAATCTTTAAAATTAACATTCTTCCAATTTCTCAAAAAGAGAAAAGATTCAGTTAAGTAAAACAGACAGTATTTAATTATGAGCTAGCTCTTATAAAAATCTCCTATAGGCAGGGAGTTACTTGTGCTAAGTTGCTTATTAAATAATCTTTCTCCTTCTCCATTAGCACCTTTATTTATGGCTGTGTTTATAAATATGGAATATGTTAGAAACCTAAGTGATAGAAGCACCAGCTTACATTGATTTAGCACCCTATCTGGTGTTAAAAATTCCAAATGAGGAAATGAACAATGAGACCCCAAAGAATATGCTAGTTTCATGTGTGAAGACCAGGAATGCAAGCAGTAATTGTAAACTGGATTATATATCTTGTAGCTAGTAATAGTTTTATACTGGTAGTCACTCTCTGAGTCAGGGGCAATTTCTATTCTTAAGAATTTATATTTGCCGAGAAAAAACTATTTGAATAACAAAACAAAGTGAAAGAAGAATAGATGAATATTTAGTATTATTTTTTCCAGATTTCTTTCAATTAATGGTTCATCTTCACCTGTCCAAAAACTTTTTAATCATTCAAGGCTTAACTCTATTCATAACTCTTTCCTGATATCTAGCCTACCCACCGTAGACACCCAATCTTTAAGCTTCTGATTCTCTTAAATGTTTCTGTGTGTTTGCTTTGGTTGGCTGTCATTTAAGGCTCTTCTGCTTTTAGAATTTTTATTCATTGCCTCTCTCCCTTCTTAAGGAAGAAAAACATCCACCTTGTATCCTAGCCTTTTCCAGCTATGACTTTAACACTCTCTTTCCCCTTGAGTTTTCTACACTTGCAATCTCATTTTCCTCTTCTCCCACTCAATAACTGTTTCCAACTAATCAGAGCCTCTCTTGCCAAGATCACCCATAACCTCCTTGGTGGAAATCCAATGTATATTTATCCTTGCCCGAACTAACCTCTTATGAGGATTTGACTTTGTGGGACCACTCCCTTTTTCCCTGACACACTCTCTCCCCTGGATTCTCAAGGTCATTTTCAGAACCCTCTTTTGTTGTTCTCTTTAGGAACTGTTCTTTGGGTTCTGTACCAGCACAGTCAGCTTATGTGACTCTCCTTGGGCACTCTTGTCCCTTCAATTTCCTCTGTAGTCCTTAACTACTTTTGAGTTATAGGCATTTTAAAGCATCTTTGCATCATTTTTTCCCTAGAAAAAAGTAAACATAGGTAAAATAAACTCAAACATTGGGAAACATTTTAGGAGAATCAAATTCTCTGTTACCCATAGGAATCCACAGAACCCTCTCCTTCCATTATTACTAGGTAAAGATTATCTGATTAACATATTGATAAATCCCTGGTACTATAATCTCAATCATGGATCTCCGTCTTCTGGGCATGTCAAACTCAGCATATCCAAAATGGAATTATTTGGCTTTGCTCCCCGACACAGGTGAAATATGAAAGTGAAAAAGCTGGCTTAAACTTCAACATTCAAAAAACTAAGATCACAGTATCTGGTCCCATCACTTCATGGCAGACAGATGAGGAAAAAATGGAAACATTGACAGACTATTTTCTTGGGCTCCAAAATCGCTGTGGATAGTAACTGAAGCCATGAAATGAAAAGACACTTGCTCCTTGGAAGAAAAGCTATGAGAAACCTAGACAGCATATTATAAAGCTGAGACATCACTTTGCTGACAAAAGTCCCTCTAGTCAAAGCTACGGTGTTTCTAGTAGTCATGTACAGATGTGAGAGTTGGATCACGAAGAAGGCTGAGCACCGAAGAATTGATGCTTTCGAATTGTGGTGCTGGAGAAGACTCTTTGAGTCCATTGGACTGCAAAGAGATCAAACCAGTTAATCCTAAAGGTAATCAGTCCTGAATATTTATTGGAAGGACTGATGCTGAAGCTCCAATACTTTGGCCACCTGATGCGAAGAAGTGACTCATTAGAAAAGACTCTGATAGTGGGAAAGATTGAGGGCATGAGGAGTAGGGAGAGACAGATGATGAGATGGCTGGATGGCATCAGCGACCCAATGGCCATGAGTTTGAGCAAACTTTAGGAGATAGTGAAGGACAGGGAAGCCTGGTGTGCTGCAGTCCATGGAGTCGTGAAGAGTCAGGCATGACTGAGTAACTGAAGCACAACCACCACCTACTCTTTCTTGTGTTTTCAGTCTCAGTGCCTTGCACCCCCTTCTAGCCAGCTGGTGAAGAACAACCACTCCCACTCCCTTTCCTATCACATCTAATCTGTCCTTACTCCATCTCTCACCCAGTTCTGATATTCCTCCTCTTTTATGTTAACTCTCAAAATATAAACAGTTCTAGCCATGGTCACTTCCTGTTGACATCACCATCATCGTTCACCTGGTTTATTCCAATGGCTTCTAAAGAGAATTTACTGCCTCCACTCCTACTCCTCTTTCAGCCAAATCTCATCACAATAGTCAAACACTCATATACACAAAAATATTTGGGTTACTTTGGCTTAGAACCATTGAAAGAGTTCCCTTTATTCTCAGAATAGAGTCCAAAATCTTTAACATGAACTACCAGTCCCTTTGCAATCTATCTTGTGTGCCTTCTCCATTCTTATCTGCATCACTTACCAATTCTACAATTAATTCTTCAAACTTTGCCTTCAGGTAAACTTTTAAGCTGTTCCATCTGGCTAGAACATACCTCTACCTCTTTTACCTGCATAATTTTTACTATTCAGATGTCAACTTGGAAATCTCAGTTCTGGATCCTAGATGGCATTTCAAAAACCGTCTGCTGGCTAGAGAATGCTTCTCTGAGCCTTGCTCCTCTGACACGAGTCAAGGCTAGTCACATGATGAAGTCCACTCCATCTCTGCTCTAGACTTAGGCTGTATTGTAATTGTTTATTGTTCTGTCACTCTCACTGGAATTTAAGCTTCTGGGAGCAATAGTATATTTGCCTTATTTATTGCAACATCCCTAGCATGAGTCAAGTTACTTGGCATGTAATAAATGTTTAAAAAATATCTGACAAATAAACAAATAAACACTAGGTGACTAATCAACAACCAAACTTCCTGAAAGCAGGAACTTCATGTGCCTGTTCTATTATGCTGAATACAACAATGGACTAAAAATTAATAAGCATTGTACTAAATCAAACCCTCTAAGATGTGTGCTGAAAACTGCCTTCAACACTGGTTTTCACAACTAACCTTATATTGGTCAAAGGAACTTTGTAAAATTGGTGAGAATTTATAAGCTCAATTTAATTTATTTTGAACTCCAGATGATTTGCCACATGTCTGAAAGCTAACACAAGACTGTCAAGGCAAAAAAAATGCCTAAGGACCCAGAAGAATTCAACTTAGAGAAGAGAAAAAACAGCTTAGAGGAGCATTTGTGTAGCATAATTTCTGGAATGGGCATCTTTTAGCTTCAACTCCTTCCTGTAAGGATGGCCACCTTGGTTCAGCTGAAGCCTGGCAGAGCACTACCTGGGTGCTCAGTAACTCTGCTGACCAAGATGAGTTCCTAGGCTGTCCTTCTTCAGTCACTGTGTCAACTGCCGTGCCGGGGCTAAGCTTGTTGAAGTGGATGCTGAGGAATCACGACATTGGCCTATATTTGGAAATGGCTCCCTTTCATTTTACATGGCTCAGTTTATTCTCATCATTCCATTCCAATCAGACACTAAACTCCTTTATTTAGAGCCCTTGCTAGAGTGGCTTTTCCTCCAACAGAAAAAAAAAATGCATTTCACAATGCTAGGAGATTGCTCTCAATTCCTGGTGTTATGACCTCCAGCTTTGTGATAGGGTGGAGGGCAGACTTCCGTGATATCCACTTGTCTCTGACAGATTCATCATCCATTTCTATGGCCATCCACCTACCACGTCTGCCTTCACTTCAGGTGGGGGAGGAACTGTACAAGGGGAGACTTAACAGGCTTTGCTAGCGTTCATCCATCTGATGTTCTGGAGAGCTGAGCGTATTCACTGATTCTGTTTACACGTGTAGAATGCATACTAAGACACTACAGACAGAAAGAACTGACTTGCTGGTACCTCAAAGATCCACTTGTGTGTAAGTGAAAAACTGCATAAACAGTCAAATAAGGGCATTGCAAAGACAGAATTTTAAAGACAAAAAAAGTGAGCTCTATTCTGTGATGCAAACTTAATGAAGACCAGTGTGTTCTTGCTTTAAGTCAGGTCTGCATTTCCTGTATTTTAGTGACCAGCTGTCACGAGTCAATTTAATCTTGCTTATAAAAAGACTCCAACATTTAGATCTGTGCCACCTGCCAGCAGGTATGAAAAGCTCATACAGTCTGCCTGTGTTTTGTTTTCTTTTTTATAACTTAATATATTTATTCTGGGAAGCATGCTATCCCCTAGAGTTTCCTGTGAGTTAGAGGTTCTGCACATATAATCTATTAGAAGTGTTTCAAATAAAGGTACCAAGACAAAGAAGTTTAAAACTGAGGCTTTGTGAAACAAAAATGGAAGAGATATCAAGCTTGCTGCCGTGTGGCTACTTTTATGCCACAGGAGGATTCATCCCGAAGTAAATGAAGTTTAAGCATCTGAGGGCCCTTCTACAACTTTGAGAAGGACCCTAACAATGTGTCCATGTGGTCGTATGCTTTTATATTATTTTCACAAATAAGATATCATTATATTTTTAATTAATAAAGGTTTTTCCTTAATCAGACCACCCCCAAAGGGCATAAACTTCAGTCAATACAAAACCTCAATCTGGTTTGCGTGGCTTTGCCTTCAACAGGCACTAGCTACACAAATACTTGTAGAAAATGAGTTAGCACAAATATCAGAGAGTCAGAGATGTCTTTTTCAAAAGGTGATAAATTATAAAATGCCTCACATACTACCTCTCCCTCTGTAGCCCCTTGACCTTTCTCTTTTCACTTCAACACATGAATTTTTGATTTCTACTTCAATATATTATTTGAAATAGAAGAGTCTCAGCAAAATGACTTAGAGATTATGAGTTATGACACTTGAATCAGATGGCCTGGGTTCAAATTCTGCCTCTGCCACTTGCTTGCTGTGAGGCTTACATGAGTGACTTAACAAAGGAATAAACAGAGCTAACTTTGAATAATGCATCCAAGCACCTGACACTGTGCTAAGTACTTTTTGTATATTTCACACATATCTTCATACAAACTTCAAAATAATCCCATGGAATTGGCACTATTAATAATTATAGATGATGCATTTGAATATTAAGAGATAAGAAATTCAAGTCTCCCAGGTAGTTTGATTATGGGGAGCTAGCCTCCAGAACTCAGCTCTTACCAACTGTTAGAGAAGGCATGCTGTCTTTTTAAGTATGGCCAGGCTTCAGCTGCTATAGGGACAATATATGGCTATGCTTCACAGAGTAGTTTTGGCAACTGAATGAGATAACCCATGCATACTCTTAAAAAAGATATTAAAAATGTTAATCTCAATTTTTTTAAATTTCTACTATTACTCTTGTTACTACTACTACTGGAATGAGCTGATTCATTCCATAAGTTTTGGTAGTGATGGTGGTTTAGTTGCTAAGTTATATCAGACTCTGCGACCCCATGGACCGTGGCCTTCCAGGCTCCTCTGTCCCTGGTATTTCCCAGGCAAGGACATTGGAATAGACTGCCATTCCTTCTCCAGGGGATCTTCCCGAAACAGGGGTCAAAGGCGTGTCTCTTGCATTGCAGGAGATCCTCTACCTCTGAGCCACCAGGGAAGCCCTCCATAAGCTTTAATTAATAACATATTTCTCTGGATAACATTGTGAAAGGTCTCATGGATTAAAAAAAAAAAGACAACTCAGAGTCCTTATATCTAAGAACATGCAACCTGTTGACTAAAGAAGATGAAACATACACAGACTAACAACAGGCCACAAAGACTGAACAATTCTAATCACAGCAATATAGTGAAGAAGGGTGGTAACACTGAGTTGTCTCTACATTGATAAGGAAGTATTTGTACTAAATAGACAGAGGTACAGTACCTATCATTGAAGGCAGGTAGGAAAAAAAAATCAATACTTACTAAGGCCCACTATACAATTAAAATAGATGACTTATGTATGTTATTTCACATTATCCTCATCACTTTCAGGAGTAATAACTATCCATGATTCTCAGATGTAGAAAGCATAGCTGAGCAGTAACTTGCTCAAAGAAACACACTGCTGGTTAACTGGTGCCAACAGTCAATTCCAAAAGCTGGGCTCTTTCAAGGATATAAGTTTATTCAAAGATGAACAAAGCAAATTGGTTCAGAGGAGAATTAGATTCAAGGTTCTAAGCAGCAATACTGATACTTATTCTCTAACACTTGCTACTCAAGATGTGGTCTGTGGACCAGCAGTTCTGGGATCACCCCCAAGGGCCTGTTAAAATCTCAGGCCTCTCTCAGGCTTACTGAATAAGAATTGGGATTTTAGCCAGATCTCTAGGTGATTTATGTGCACAGTAAAAGTTGAAAAGGACTACTGAGCTCACCAGTGTGTCAAAGTCCTGCCGAACAAGAAAACTAAAATAGTGGGGGTGATCCTTATGCACACCTTCTGTCTTCTACCATATTGTCTGGAAATGTCTGGCCTAAACCTGACTAGCACAAAGGTTCTAGCTGTAGTCACAAGCTGAACATAAAAGGGTTATATATTAAGTTAAATGTAATATAAAGCTTTTATAGGTCAGAAAATGGATGAAGGATCTAAATAGATATTTTTCCAAAAAGATACATGCAAATGGCCAGTAAATACCAGTAAACACATAAAAAATGTTCAACATCATTAGTCATTCAGTTCAGTTCAGTCACTCAGTCGTGTCCAACTCTTTGTGACCTCATGAACTGCATCAGGCCAGGCCTCCCCGTCCATCACCAATTCCTGGAATCCACCCAAACCCATGTCCATTGAGTCAATGATGCCATCCAACCATCTCATCCTCTGTCGTCTCCTTCTTTTCCTGCCCTCAACCTTTCCCAGCATCAGAGTCTTTTCAAATGAATCAGCTCTTTGCATCAGGTGGCCAAAGTATTGGAGTTTCAGCTTCAACATCAGTCCTACCAATGGACACCCAGGACTGATCTCCTTTAGGATGGACTGGTTGGATCATTAGAAAAATGCAAATTAATATCACAATGAGATACCACTTCACATCCACTAGGATGATGGCAGTTTAAAAAGATGGATAGCAGCAGATGTTGGCAGTGATGTGGAGAAATTAGAACCCTCGTGTATTATTGGTAGTACTGCAAAATTGTGCAGTCACTTTGGAAAACAATCTGGCAGTTCCTCAAAAAAAATAAAGTTACCATATGACCCAACAATTTTGTTCCTAGATATTTACCTAAGAGAACTGAAAACATATCCATATAAAAACTTGTACAAAAATACTCCTAACAGCATTATTCATAATAGCCAAAAGTGGTCACAACCCAAATGCTTATCAACTGATGAATGAATAAAGAAGATGCAGATAACAATACAGTAGAATAAAAAAGTAATAAAGTACTGGAACAAGCTACATGGATAATCTTGAAAACATTATGCTAAATCAAAGAAACCAGACACAAAAGGCCACACAGTAAGTTTTCTTTTATGTGAAATACCCAGAAAAGGCAAGTCTATACAGACAGAAAGCCGACAAGTGATTAGCTGGAGCTGGGAAGAGAAGTGAATAGGGAATGACTGCTAATGAACAAGGCTTTTAGTGATGACAATGCTCTGGAATTCGATAGTTGGCTACTCAACTTTTTGAATATACTAACACCCACTAAATTGTGCATTAAACAAATGAAAAAAATTAAGTGAAATAGGGTACTTATGCAAAAGACATGACAGAAAACAGTGGATAAGAGTTTGGGCTCTGGGGTTAGGTATTCTGGCATTAGCAGGAAACTTTGTTGTTTAGTTGAGAAGTCGTGTCTGACTCTGTGTGATCCCGTGGATTATAGCCCACCGGGCCTTTGTTCACGGGATTTCCTAGGCAAGAATACTGGAATGGGTTGCCATTTCCTACTCCAGGGCAAAGTCTTAAGCTCATTTTACTCCTCTATAAAATGAGGATAGCAAAATACCTCTCTTAGTGGTTGCTAGAAGGACTGAGCGATACACTGTGATGAGGCAGAAACTGCTCATTGATCTTTCTTTTTCCACACCAGAACAGTTTTATCTACGCCTGTGGTCACAGGCATAAAGACTACATTTCCCAGCATTTTCTTTGGCTAAGAGTGGCCAGCCAATGGCACACTACAGGAATGGTATCTATGATACTCCTGTTGTGTCTGCACCCCAATCCCATTTCTCATTCAGTTCCTGGAACAGGTACAGGGTATGAAACCATCTCAGATCTCATGGACTTTGGCAGTGGACAAGGTCTCTCAAACAACATCCCCTGCAGTCAGAGGAATGTAAATCAAGGTGGGTATGTGGAACAGAGCCACCATCCCAGCTCTGAAGCATCTACCTTCCAACTGCAGGGAGAGAGAAATAAACTTCTGCTTTGTTTCAGGCACTATTAAAGAGAATCTTACACACAATTTAAATTATATCTAAAAACAGCAACTCATATGTAATAAGCACTTAATAAATATAAGCTACTACTCTTATTACTTGTATTTTTAATAACAATCTTATCTCAAAGGCTAGATCTTTAAATATCGAATGGGGCAGGTCTGACCCTAATCCCACTATGAAAGAGAGGGCTCCAAACTTTCCAGCATTCAACTACCTATTACTCCACTAATAAAATCTAGTGTCTGATTCTACTTATCACTGTAAGCAAAAATGTTTGCAGAAGATCTTTTTATGAGCTATGCAAAAATGTGTTTTTATGAGTTCCATGTGAATCAGAAATCTGCTTGCATGTGTGCCAAGTCGCCTCAGTCATGTCCAACTGCCTGGGACCCCATGGACTGTAGCCCACCAGACTCCTCTGTCCATGGGATTCTCCAGGCAAGAATATTGGAGTTGGGTGCAATTTCCTTCTTCAGGGCATCTTTCCGACCCAGGGATCGAACCTGCATCTCCTGCAGCTCCTACACTGCAGGTGGATTCTTTACCACTGAGCCACTGGAGAATTTTTTGAAAGCAGCGACACACCAACAGACCAACAAAGAGGCTGAACATTCAACCTGTGTTTGGCTTCCTGTATTACATGAGAAGCATAGATGAAAGGAGCAGTGTTAGGACTCTGGGAAGCCACCTGCAAATCCAGCAGGTTTCCAGATGGCTCTAAAGCTCATTCTTTTCACAATACAGTATACTGAACTCCTAGTATGGCCCTTCATCAATGAGACCTCCACTTCCTAACTTTTGTTCTTGGAAGAATTAATTATTTTTGCAAACTGATTTTTGAAGCAGAGAAATGTACTGCCATACAGGTTTCTCTGGGAGTGTAAATTAAAAACTGAGATACTGATCATTTTTTCATTAACTCTGGGATCTTAATGATTTGGTCCAAAAATTGATGAAACAAGAACTGGAAAACCTTCTTATGGCATTTTTAATACTCTCTAAAAATTCCATTAAACCTTACTTGATACCCTAAACTTATCCATAATGAAGATCAGATGACATGATTCACTTAAATGCCGTTTCTTTTAGATAGTACTAAAAATAGTCCATTTCTATTTCTAAAGCTTGCCAGAGAGACTAGAGTACCATGACTATAAAATAAAAGTAAGAGCTTATAAATTTGAGATAATACATTGTCTGAGCTTGGAATGGGTATATGATGATGCTCTGTGACCTGTTAACTACACCTAAGAGAAATCTGGTTAGACAGGATGTGCTGAAGGATAAAAGACATAACAAGATAATCATTACAACCCAGACGGCCACTCTCCCCTGGACAACCAATCAATCTGAAGACTGGCAGGTAGAGAGCTAGTTAAATTAAAACTCAACTAAACTAAGACCAATTAGCAATTATAGATGATCTTAGATGTTTAATATGTACATAGTGAGCCATTCTAATTCTTTTTAGGAAAAAAAAATATCTAGGGGTCTCCAATCCCAGAAATATAAATGACCACTGTTCAGGGAACCAGATTTTATAAGACAGACAGGGCAACACAGTATTAAGAACTTGGACTCTGGATATCAGGGGCCTGAGTTCTAGTCCTAGCTCTAGCCCCCAACTGGGTGTCAGTTTCCTCATCTATAATATGGACCACTATTAGTAACTACAAGATTGTTATGATTATTAAATGAAACAGTCCATGTTAAGTGTATATCACAAATTGTAGTAGATATTAAATATTCAATACACGTTGGCTATTATTATAGCTATTTTTATAGGCAGGTATGGCAGATTCATAGCTATCTAAAAGTTCTTTGCATTCCCTTCCTCTATAAAACATGTGAGAAAACTAACATATGCATTTTGCAGGCTTCTATTCCTCTGAAACTGCCCAAATTATGTAGTTCTGACCAATAATATGTGACTAGATATTATTATGTAGGGTGTTCAGGAAAACTTTTTAAAAAGGACAGCTTGAATGGAATCATTCCTTTGGCTTTTTGAGATCCTTTTTCTTTGCCCCTTTCTCCTGTTGTTTGCCTGGGGTAAAGATGGAAAAACTAGAGGGACTTAAAGGTTTGTAATCATAAGAATAGAAGTTCTGTTTAAGGATAGACATGTAGGAGGCCAGGAGAAAATCTAGGCCCTGTGATGTCCTCACATACTGTGTGCACCCTCGGCCACCAACCTTCCCATGTCCTCTTGTGTACAGAAAATAAGCCCCACCCTGTTTAAGAGTCAGCCTTCTTATTTTGGGAAACTGAATATACTTCTGATCTAAAAACCAATTCTAAATATTTTTGATGTATTCAAGTTGTGTTCACCCATTCTGTGCTTTATAGTAACCAGTTAAATTAGATTTTTTTTTTCTTTATAGAACCACATAAGTGAATTTTTTTTTCATCTATCTTTTAAATTCCTATTAGACCTGAACTGTGTGCATGCCGAGTTGTTCCGTTATCTCTGACTCTTTGCAACCCCATGGTCTGTAGCCGGCCAGGCTCCTCTGTCCATAGGATTCTCCAAGCAAGAATACTGGAGTGGATCACCATGCCCTCTCCAGGGGATTGTCCCGACCCAGGAATCAAAATCACATCTCTTATGTCTCCTGCATTGGCAGGTGGGTTCTTTACCACGAGCACCACCTGGGAAGTCCCTGATGGGAACTATCCACTTACAAAGGTCTTATTTCTTCAAATGGTTATATTAGAGTCTGATTAAAAATGGATCAGACTGACTAAACAGCTTTATAACTAGAAATAAAAGTTAAATCTGCAAAAGAATACACTATACCAACCGTACTCTATACTTTTACTTTTCACTACAAAATTTGAGAGAAAATTGAATTAGATTCCCATGGGTGGTATGGAAAATTGGGGGAAATAGCTTTCTTCTAATTCTTTTTCTGAGAAATAAAATAATATCCAATAGAGAAGAATGTACCTAGCAAAGCTTTCAGTTTTTTCCCCTTATTTGGTGGCCTACTTTTGTTAACAAGCCTTGGAAAAGTTGAAGTTTAAAGACCAAAATGAGAAAACGTGCAAGGGGAAGGAGAAAGGAACCTTCCTACTAAAAGAGCATGATCTTATCTGCTATGACTGTTAAAAGCAGAGAAACAAAGAACTCTAAGAATGGAAATGCAGCACAGCAATAGTTCTGAAGAGATCCAATAGATAGGATAGGGTCAGGCAAAAGTGACTGGATAGTATCCATACTGTCATGATGACAGTGTTTCCAGCGATACAGTTAAATCTTCAAAGACAGGGTCTGTACCAAATGTATGAGACTATTTTAATGAGAAATGAAATTTAAAGTAATTTAATATGGATCAGGGTCACAGTTTAAAGTCAGATGATATATGATCAAGACATCTGAGTTCAATCACTTATTAGTTGATTGATTCTGTGCTGTGCTGCGCTTAGCCACTCAGTCCTGTCTGACTCTTTGTGACTCTTTGCAACTGTAGCCTGCCAGGCACCTCTGTCCATGGGGACTCTCCAGGCAGAATACTGGAGTGGACTGCCATGCCCTCCTGCAGAGGATCTTCCCAGCCCAGGAATCGAATCCAGGTCTCCCTCATTGCAGGCAAATTCTTTACAGTCTGAGCCACCAGGGAAGCCCAGCTGATTCATTTTAGATGAATTAAACTGGCTTTCTGTGGCTAATTTCTTTGAAAGGTGAAGGGTTTGGTCTGTGTTTGAAAAATGCCCTACAATGGCTGCCGGACTGGCCCTCCCTTCTGGCAATATCTAAACTACAGTGAGTATGTGTGTATTTTTGCCTACCTCAGACCCCTTCTTCCTTTGGTAACAACTCTTTGGGACCATTCTATCTCATTTTGAGGCTAAGAGGTTCAGGTGGGGTATTCCAGCTTGCAGCTCCAGGGATGAGCAGAGAAGCCAAGCTTGGACAACCAATCCATTCTATCTTCTTGGACACAAAGATTGATTCAAGGATGGAAACATGACTCAATCTCTGAAAAAACTGGACCTTCAGTCTTTGCTGAGATTATGTGAGTAAGAATTCTTTCCCCTTATAGTTCTGCTACACTGGCAGTAAGCAGCCAGGAACTGTTCATTGACCATCTTGTCCACAACATGAGAATCTTGGCTTAAAACAATGCTAAGACAGAAGAGAGCAAAACTAAGAGAGAGGAATAATATCCTATGACTTTGTGTAGCCACTACTGCCAGCCTGTCTGAATCTAGCTGTGTCCTGGATTCCTAGTAATGAGGAAAAACAGTATCTATTTTTTTTTAAACTAGTTTGAATTATCTTCCTGTTACTAGCAACCAAAAGATCCTAACCCAGTACACCATGTTACTTTTCCATGACTTTACCACCTCCTGAGGTGTTGAACTTGACTGGATGTAAGACTCCAAAGCAGTCATTACAAACATTAACTGACAACCCAAAATTTATGGCCTGGCTTGAAAAGATGAGCTGGGCCAACCAGACATTTCTGTCGAGAATTTAGAATTGGAAAATGGAGACATGTTACCACTAGGAGATGGGCATCAGAATATGCTAGATAATTTCAAACTTCATTCCAATTATAGCCTTATACAATTCTTATTAAAAGTTTTTTGTTGTTTTCTTTTTCTAAAATGAAGTGACTTTTTAAGTTAAGGTGAATAGTGCTGTACTTTGGAGTTAGAAAAGACCTTCATTTGAACATCCCCTTGATTGCTTCTCAACTGTTTGACCTTAGGCTAGTGACTAAGTCTAGTTTCTTATTTGTAAAACAGAAATGACAATGAGTAACTTCATTTGGTTTTATTTTGACTTTTGAATGAGAGAGCATGTCAAGTGCCACCACATATGTTTCATGATTGTACCGTGCTGTGTTTAATCACTCGGTCATGTCGAACAGCTCATGACTAGGTAAGTTGAGTAAATTTTAGTCCCCACTTGACTGTCATCATCAATCATTGTGAAATATTTACTAAACACTTACAAATGTAAGACTCTGTGGTGAAGATTATATTATTTATGAGCACTGAAACATTAGAACAAGCAAAACAAGTAAAGCTCTCAATTGAACAATGTCCACAGAAAGAAGGGACCTAGTATCTTAACTACCAGACAGTCACTAGGCCTTTTAATTCTTGTTTTGAGTTTAATAAAAGGGTGAGAAGCACTGGTGTACCATGAGGGCCTGCAGTGTGGAGGAGAGGGACCAGGCCTGTACTTCATGAGGGCAGGGCTAAATCCCAGGTCTGAATGGAACTTTCAGGGTGCCTGGTATAGAGCAGGCTCTTCAAAATATTTGTTGGAAGAATCATCCAATCTCATACCCTCATTGTGGAAGTGTGGAAATGAAGGATCAGAAAATATAATAACAATAACAAATAAACTGGTATTTTTTTTTAGCTTACTCATGTTTAAACGTATATTCAAAGGATGCATTTTCCTAATGGTGCTTTATTTTATTTATACAGCAAGTTTGAGAGAGAGTAGCAGATCTTGCTCTCTCTCTCTCATTTTACAGATAAAGATAAAACTCAGATGGAGATTGCTTACATGTAGTAGTAGGATATAAACTTGTTTTAATATAGAAACACAATGATTTTGGTTTTTTCCACACACCTCCCTGCCTGCCTCTCCCTGAATCATATTAGCAATACTTTAAACAAAGTAAGCCAATATTTTTTCAAGTACTTGAACACTGAACACTTTCTACCCTGACTTCAGTTGCTAAAGACTTCAACTCTGCTTTGAATAAGTTATCAAAATCATTTGATATGAAGGAAAAGAGAAGGAGAGAGGATTTTCAGTAAGAAAAAAGTGTGTTAGTGAAAGCACCACCATGCCCTGCAGACAGTTCACCAACAGCCAGACTTTAGTCAGCACACAGAAATGATGGAGTTTTGTTCTTCATATAACAGGACCTCAGTGATTGACTGCCTTTCCCTAGTGTTCCTGAAGTTCTCCTGGGATGTTTAGGAGGATCCTGTACCTCCTGAAGCTAACTGAACAAACCTGAGGATTCTCTAGAAACCAGATGTTAGTTAGTGAAATACCCTCATTATATATACAACTTGTCCAAGTGTATTAGGATCTAAACTTGTATCCAGGTCTTCTGTCTCTCAAGTACAAAATGCCTCAATTTGGACTCTGGCTCAACTACTTGCTTGTAGTGTGACCTTGGGCAGGTTACATACTTTTAGATGCCTCAATTTCCTCATCTGTAAAACTGGATAATAATAGTACTTAGTTCATAAGGTTGCTATGAAGAATGGGCTTGGTCACTCAGTTGTGTCCGACTCTGTGTGACCCCATGGCAAGGCTCCTCTGTCCATGGAATTTTCCAGGCAAGAATACTGCAAATGGTTTGCCATTTCCTCCTCCAGGGATCTTCCTGACCCAGGGATCGAACTCCTGTCTCCTGCATCTCCTGCATTGCAGGCAGATTCTTTACTGCTGAGCCATGAGGGAAGCCTTGCTATGAAGAATAATATATTATTATCTTCAAAGCATTTAAAACCAGTGCTGGCACAGAGTAAATGTTTATTAGCCTCATCATTATCCCCACCACTATCATCCTTTTGGTTGTGAAAAGGACAGCTAAAAGGGCATCAGAGAAAGCTCAGTCTTCCTCTGCCTTCTAGAGCTGTTGAACACTACTGATAAATTATCACACAAAGGGTTTCTGGGTACCCCAGGCTGACAAAAAGGCTAAGCTTTTACCAGTAACACAAATATTATTTTTTCTCTCTTGCAAATTATATAACTTGGATACAATTTTAAACTTCAAGGTGCTTGAACCAAATCTGAAAAATGCTGCTGATCCCAAAGAATACCACTGAAGGCAGACAATGAATATATGTCATCTGAAACTGAGGTGGAAGGTTCTGGAAGCCTTATAGGCCCATGCTCCTTAGACTCCATAGAAGTGGTCTTAGAAATGAAGTGACCTGTGCTTTTTCTAATAAAAGCCACATGATGGTGACAATAACTGCCACAAAGCAGTCTTGGGCCTTGAGGTTTCCCTTCATTTGAGGGTCCGCCTGAAGCGCAGGACTGCAACAAAAGCATATAAAAACTGCCTCTCCTGCAGGACTGGAAATATCAAATGCAGAGTGTGGTGCAGTCTTTCAATCCACAGGGTAGCAAAGTAAAGGTCAATTACCTCACTTAGAGGAATGAAAGGCATGTAGTAAAAGTCAAATAGATATGCCATTAGATAATATATTTCAAGCATGAAAATGAGGGTTTCCTATTGCAGGGTTATATTTAATGCACTGGTAAACACAAGAGCTTTATGACAAAGAGTAAGCTAGGAAGCTGACAGTGAATCTTCCCGACAGCATGCCCTCTGCTCGATGGAGGTGTCTGTGCGGGGCCGTGCGGTCACCATTGATTGGTGTCAGGACCCTACTGGGAAGCAAGCAGGCTGACCCCACAACCCACCAGACAGCGCCAGGTGGTACAAGGTGCTTCTGAGGTGGCTCTAGGGATTTAAGACTGTCAAGATACTCTCAGTGATGCCAGAATAGCCTCTCTGTCTCTAGACTGTTCTGTCTGTGAACTTGTACCTTGAGCTTGTCTCCTTCCCCTGCATGCTACTTGTGATCCTGACATTGGCAGGGCACCCAGTTCTGCTTTTCTTTATTGGTGCCTTCCTTTAACAACGTTATTCTCAATTTCTGAGGCTGTGGCTCTTTCCTCCAAGGCTGTTCCTCTTTTCTATGTATCTCAGATTCTAATCTTCACTTTTTAGTAGGATTGTTGTGGATCCATCCTAGTTCCTGTATTTATTGGTGGTTAGACTTGGTGTTCCTGTGTGTGAGTGCTAAGTCATCTTCAGTCGTGTCTGATTCTTTGTAATCCTATGTTCTGTAGACCACCAGGCTCCTCTGTCCATGGGATTCTCCAGGCAAGAATACTGGAGTGAGTAGAAGGGCCCTCTTCCAGGGGATCTTCCCGACCCAAGGATCGAGCCCATTATTAATAGCTCAAACAACCCATTGGCAGGCAGGTTCTTTACCACTAACCTCATCTGGGAAGCCCAGACTTGGTGGTGGACCCTGATTTTTTCACCTTAATCACTTTCAACACACTGGTTCTTTAGGAAGGGCTCTTTCTCCTAAAGCAATCACTTGACTATGTCTGAAGATTTATCTTCTCCCATAGTTCAGTTCAGTTCACTTCAGTTCAGTCACTCATGTCTGACTCTTCACGACCCCATGGACTGCAGTACGCGAGGCCTCCCTGTCCATCGCCAACTCCTGGAGTTTCCTCACACTCATGTCCATTGTGTCGGTGATGCCATCCAACCATCTCATCCTCTGTCGTCCCCTTCTCCTCCCACCTTCAATCTTTCCCAGCATCAAGGTCTTATCCAGTGAGTCAGTTCTTCACAGCAGGTGGTCAAAGTATTAAGAGTTTCAGCTTCAGCATCAGTCCTTCCAATGAATATTGAGGACTGGTTTCCTTCAGGATGGACTGGTTGGATCTCCTTGCTGTCCAAGGGACTCTTAAGAGTCTTCTCAAACATCACAGTTCAAAAGCATCAATTCTTTGGCACTCAGCTTTCTTTATAGTCCAACTCTCACATCTATACATGACTACTGGAAAAATCATAGCTCTGACTAGATGGACCTTTGTTGTTCTCCCAGTTATGTCCTCAGTTTTTTACCTCATCAGAAACATCCTTAAAGGTCACAAAATGCTGACACTAGGAGAGGGGGCATGGTTCTGCTGGTGACACAGCCACTCTCTGTGAATCTGGCACTATATTACCTGGGGAGTGAAAACAAAAGTGAAGGTCGCTCAGTCGTGTCCAACTCTTTGTGACCCCATGGACTATACAGTCCATGGAATTCTCCAGGCCAGAATACTGGAGTGGGTAGCCTTTCCCTTTCCAGGGGATCTTCCAAACCCAGGGATCGAACCCAGGGATTGAATCCAGGTCTCCCACATTGCAAGGGGATTCTTTACCAGCTGAGCCACAAGGGAAGCCCAAGAAGAATGGAGGGGGTAGCCTATTCCTTCTCCAGTGGGTCTTCCCATCCCAAGAATGGAACCAGGGTCTCCTGCATTGCAGGTGGATTCTTTACCAACTGAGCTATGAGAGAAGCCCCTATAAACTACCAGTTATTGGCCATCATTTAAGAAGCTGTGTGACTTAGGGATTGTTTAAGTTCTCTGAGCTTCAGTTTTCACAGAAGCATTCAGAATAATTCTGTTTTTTCATTTATTTTTTAAAGAAGCATTTATATAAAATATAAATATTATGTATTCAGTAGAGAATGCATTTTAATCTTTACTGTAGTTGCAAAACTGTCACTTGGGGGCTCTGCCAGAAACATCTGCAATGGATTATATCTGGCAAAATCTTCCTTGGTTCTGGGAAGCACTCTTGGATGAGCTTTTCATTCATACAATGGGATGCAAACACCCACCCACTCTTCTTTAAAAAGTCTTTATACTATGAAATAACTCAAATGCAGATGCTTCAGCTTGAGATAATAAGCTTTCTGGTTAGTGAAGTAAATGTGGTGTGTCATTTGCAGATCCAAGTCTCTGAGGAGAGTACCACTAATTCACAATTAATGCTGTCCAAAAAATTTACTTGTCCCTTGGGAGATGCATGCATCTTTTTGCCCAAGCATCTGCTCATAGGGAATTAGGGGAGTTTACAAAACAAGGAGGAATGTGGTATTCTGATGTCTTATTCTCCTTTTGGAGAAAACACTATGAAGAGGAACCAGATTGACACTGATACACTCAACATTGACTGGATATTGATGCCTCAAAGATGATGTTGTGGAGGAACAGACAGACTTGAAGAAATGCATTATTAACAGCACAGTTATTTTCATGTGGGCCTCCTTTCACTTTTCAATACTTCTCGTGATTGGGGTGGGAATTTCTCTTGAAGGAACAGAATATTCTCAGACAGTCTTTCTGTGCAAGAAATTAAAGTGTTCTTTCAAGGGAAAAAGGAGCTTTTTCTTCCCTCTCTGGAACCAGAAAGTGGGGAACCTGGACTATGAGGCATGGAGATGGCTGGAGATTCCAGCTAGAGATCATGAAGATCATCCTCCATGGCCCAGCCATCACATCATCACTCCACCTTCTGGGAGTTGGGAGCCATTGAAAACTGAACATGGTGAGAATTGCACTCTTGATGTGGTACTTCAGTGCTCCTCAAACCTTCCATAAAGTGTTAGTTGTTAAATTTATCAATCTTGTTTTAAGGAAGTAAGTGTCTAGGATTGGAGAAAACAGGTATGTGGTAAGGAGTCTGATGCCCCTTTAAGCAGCAAGCGAGGCCGGAGGAGTCCTAGAGCCACATAATTAAGGCTCAGGGCACTTTGGCCTCCCCCTAGCAGAGCAGCATCTCCTTGATCCTCTTGACTCACTGTTATTTCTAAATGGGGCTCTGCTGTGGAACCAGTGAATATGTGGGCAAAGGCTGTGATAATTTAAGAAGAGGTATTACTCACATAGTTCTGAGTGAACTGTGAAAATCAAGAGCAGGAAACAAATACAAAGGGTAGGCACTTAGGTGTACACTAATGACTGGGAAACAGCAAGACTAGAGGCTTATTCAGTAAAGTTCACTGTAGGTAATACATTAACAACTAGGTAGAAATCTCCATATCATACAAATTGAGAGTTGGAGCAAAGCATGTCAGAAACTCAGGAAAAAAGAAAACAGACTATATGGCAGATGTAAATTCCAAAACTAAGGGAATCTGGGCAGAAGGTAGGCAATACTGCTGAGTGGGTAGGATTTTGGGCTCTTGGGCGGGGTTTCCTGGTTGGAAAATGCTCTTTCCTCTTTCAACTAGCCATGAGACCTTGGACAACTTTCTTAGTTTCTCAGCGCCTCAGATTCCCGGCTTATAAATTGGGGCTTATAAATTGGGGCTAGTAACAGCAATATTATTATAAGGATGTTGTGATGATTAAATGAGTTAATGAAAGTGTTTCTAAGAGTTCCTACACAGCATAAATACCCAATACATTTTAAATATAACTGTCACTGCTATTATTATTTTCTAGGCAGAGATGAGCTAGGAGCAACTGAATAATGGCAGAATGTCCTGACTAGTCACCTACTCTCTGCTTTCCACCCTTTAAAAGGAGGCAATGATACAGGAAGGAAGAAAGGGTTTGGATACATGAACTTAAAAAGCATGAGACACAGTTGAAAGAACAAAAGAATGATTACCCAAAAGACTGAGATTTTGAGCTTGTCTGACATCTAAACTAGTAAATTTTACATTCACTTCTTGGCATAGCTAAAAGTCCTGCCTATTATCAGTTACCAGTCAGATGGTCAGTCTGATGGTAGAAGCACTAAAATGGGTTTAGTTGTAGGGAATGATCCCTTTGTGGCTCAGAATAAAAATATGTCAACACATTTGGCTTAAAATATAACAGTAATTTTAAAATTCTCTCATATCCAATAGGGACATTTTGGCCAATCTACTATATACAAAGGCCTGGTCAACTGTACACTTTAGACCATTCCAGAAATCACTGAAAAGCATACTAAAAATATGGACTCCAGAAGGACTTCCACTTCCATCCAAAAGGGAGTGACAAGATCAATGCTTCCTCGTCCACCTGAAATAATCTCCACAAAGATGACATATATGAAATGTTTCAATATACCAGACACCAGGAAAGGAAGGACAAAGACTCTGAAGAGAAAGGAAAAAATAAATAATTAAACTGAGTCCAAACACTGCCTTGGCTTGCTGTTTTGAGAGAGTTTTGTGGCCATAATATAGAAAGGGGAACCCAGAGTGAGGCCAGTCGACTTTCTGATCAATGGAGAAGGAGGTAAGAATTCAGGAGACTATGATGACTAGAGTCAAGATAAAGTCCTAAAGGGGAGAGAACAGCACCAAGAACCCTGGCTCTGCACACGAACCCCTCAACTATTCAGCAAAGTGTTTATTTGTGTATGACGATGAAGAAACTACAGGGGGCCAGGGAGAACTTTCAAACTGATTGAAGAGTGCCTGTAACTCACACAGGACTATAAACAGTTTCTGTTCACACAAGTTAGATGAGAAAAACTCTTAATTTATGAGGCACTGGATAAAATAGGAAAGTCTTGCTTCAGTAATGTGTAACATTTAGCCCTAGACTAAGGACTGCTTCAGACAAGCCTAATAAGTCACAAAAATAAGACACCAAAGGATCAACATGTTTCCAAATAACTTAATCAAAATTCTAGAAAAACCTCAAGAATATCCGTGAGAATACAAATAATGTGCAGTAGTGAATAAGGTATAATTTACAATATCAACCATACAGTCAATGATTACCAGCTGTGCAAAGGAGCAGGAAAAGGATGCAAATAATTAATAGAAACCAACTCAAAATTGACACATTGGCAGGCTGGACATTGAAATAGTTATATACGGTTATTATAATTGTATTCCATGTGTTTAAAAGTTAACCAGAGAAATGGAAGTTACATAAAAGATTCAAATCAAAATTCTTGAGACAAAGAAATACAATTTCTGCAATGAAAAAATACACTCAACTGGGATTAGAAGCAGATTAGACAACACAGAAGAAAAGATAATAAATTTAAAGACATTGCCATAGACACAGTTTCAAATAAAACATATGCAGCAAAAAAAAAAAAACCCTAAAAATGAAAAGCGCATCAGTGAATTGCATGACAATGTCAAGTGACCAAAGACATGCATAATTAGAATTCCTAAAGAAAAACGGGATGGACAGAATAAATATGTGAAGAAATAATCTCCCCAAATTTTCTAACTTTTAAAAATTCAAGAAGTGCAATCAACTCTAAGAAACAAAAAAGAAACCTACTTCAAGGCATATCATAACCAAAATGCATAAAGCCAGACTCTCTTAGAAGCAATAATAAAAGACATGTTACATACTGATTTCTCTTTGGAAACAATATAAGTAAAACCAAGGAGAAAAATCTTTAAAATAATGAAAGAGGAAAGAAAAAAAAAAACCCCGTCAATTTACAGCTTCATACCCAGCAAAATATTTTTCAAAAATGAGGAAAAATAATGTCATTTTCCAGCCTAAAAAAGCTGAAAGATTCATTACCAGGAGACCCACACTACAAGAAATGTTAAAAGAACTCCAGTGGAAGAAAAATGACAAACAGAAATCTAGATTTATACACTAAGTAATGAAGATAACTGGAAATAATAGCTATGAAAGTAAATATATAAGATTTTTTATTATTATTTAAAAGATAATTATTAATACAAAAATAATAATATACTGTGAGGCTTATAAGATACATACAAGAAAAATGTATAAAAACAAAAGCATTAAAGGCTGGGAGGGAAGAAACTAAAGTATATTATACTCCCTTCACTATATTTGAAGTGGTATAATATCACCTAAAGTTAATTATACCTAACTGGTATAATATTACCAAATAACTTACAGCTACGTATTATAAACCCTAAAGAAGTGACATGAAAGTGTTAGTCACTCAGTTGTGTCTGACTCTGCCACCCCACGGACTGTAGCCCGCCAGGCTTCTCTGTCCATAGAATTCTCCAGGCAAAAATACTGAAATGGGTAACCATTCCCATCTCCAGAGGATCATCCCGACCCAGGGATCGAATCCGGATCTCCTTCACTGCAGGCAGATCCTTTACTATCTGAGCCACCAGGGAAGCCCTATTAACCCTAAAGTAATTCTAAAACAACAAAACAAAGATAGACAGTTAATAAACCAACAAAGGAGATATAAAGAAATCATTGAAAATTGTGCTGTGCTCAGTTGCTTCAGTCATATCTGACTCTTTGTGACCCCATGGACCATTGAGCACACCAGTCCACGGGATTCTCCAGGCAAGAATGCTGGAATGGGTTGCCATGCACTTCTCCAGAGAGCTTCCTGACCCAGTGATTGAAGCTGAGTCTCCTATCTCTCTTACATTGTGAGCAGATTCTTTATGGCTGAGCCACCCAAGAAGTCCTCATTAAAAATTAAACTAATCCAAACAAAACCAGAACAAGAGAAAAAAGGAACCAGAAGAATAGGACAAACAGAAAATAAATAGCAAGATATTAGACTTAAACCTAGCCATATCAGTAATCATTGCTCTTGTTCATTTGCTCAGTGTGTCCAACTCTTTGCGATCCCATGGACTGCAGCATCCCAGGTTTCCTTGTCTTTCACCATCTCCAGGAGTTTGCTCAAACTCATGTCCATTGATTGGATGGTGATGCCATCCAATCATCTCATTCTTTGTTGTCCTCTTCTCCTCCTGCCTTCAATTTTTCCCAGCATCAGAGTCTTTTCTAATGAGTAATAAGTTGGCTCTTGGCATCAGGTAGCCAAAGATTTGGAACTTCAGCATCAGTCCTTTGAATGAATATTCAGGGTTGATTTCCTTTAGGATTGACTGGCTTGATCTCCTTGTTGTCCAAGGGATGCTCAAGAGTCTTTTCCAGCACCACAATTAGAAGGCATCAATTCTTTAATGCTCAGCCTTTTATACTGTCCAGCTCTTACATCCATACATGACTGCTGGAAAAACCATAACTTTGACTATACGGACCTTTGTAGGCAAAGTAATGCTTCTGCCTTTTTTTTTTTAATTTATTTTTTTTAAATTTTCTTTACATTATGCTTCTGCTTTTTAATACACCATTTAGGTTTGTCCTAGCTTTTCTTCCAAAGAGCAAGCGTCTTTTAATTTCATGGCAACAGTCACCATCCACAGTTATTTTAAGCCCAAGAAATAAAGTCTGTCACTGTTTCCACTGTTTCCCCATCTACTTGGCATGAAGTGATGGGACTGGATGCCATGATGTTCGTATTTTGAATGTTGAGTTTTAAGTCAGCTTTTTCACTCTCCTCTTTTACCAAGAGGCTCTTTAATTCCTCTTCGCTTTCTGCCATAAGATAGGCCCAATAAAGTATAGAAATGGTATGGACCTAACAGAAACAGGAGATATGAGAAAGACCTAGCAAGAATACACAAGAACTATACAAAAAACATCTTAACGACCTGGATAACCACGATGGTGTGATCAGTCACCTAGAGCCAGACATCCTGGAGCATGAAGTCAAGTGGGCCTCAGGAAGCATTACTACAAACAAAGCTAGTAGAGGTGATGAAATTTCAGCTGAGCTATTTCAAAACCTAAAAGATGATGCTGTGAAAGTGCTGCAATAAATCTGTCAGCTAATTTGGAAAACCCAGTTTTCCTTCCAATGCCAAAGAATGGCAAGTCCAAAGAATATTCAAACTCTGCACAATTGCACTCGTTTCACATGATAGCAAAGAAATGCTCAAAATTCTTCAAGCAAGGCTTCAAAAATATGTGAACTGAGAACTTCCAGATGTACAAGCTGGATTTAGAAAAGGCAGAGGAACCAGAGATCAGATTGTCAATATACGTTGGATCATGGATAAAACAAGGGAATTCCTGACAAACATCTACTTCTGCTTCACTGACTACACTAAAGCCCTTGACTGTGTAGATCACAATAAATTGTGGGAAATTCTTAAACAGATGGTAATACCACACCACCATATCTTCTTCCCGAGAAACCTGTTTGCTGCTCAAGAAGGAACAGTTAGAACCAGACAGGGAACAACAGACTGGCTCAAAACTGGGAAAGGAGTATGTCAAGGCTATATATTGCCACTCTGCTCACTTCACTTATATGCAGAATATATCATGTGAAATACTGGATAAAGCACAATCTGGAATAAAGATTGCAAGAGAAATATCAGTAACCTCAGGAATAATATTAAATCCAAAACTAAACACCCACTTAAAATACAGATGAAAAAGCAAGGGCAACTATATACTATCTGTAAAATAATGGAAAAACATATCAGGTTAACATCAAACAAAAGAAAGCTGGAATGATAGGTTAACATCATAAAATAATACCTGTGAAGGACAGTTGAAGAAGACTCTTGAGAGTCCTGTGGACTGCAAGATCAAACCAGTCAATCCTAAAGGAAATCAGTCCTGAATACTCATTGGAAGGACTGATGCTGAAGCTGTTAATACTTTGGCCACTTGATGTGAAGACTAATTCATTGGAAAAGACCCTGATGCTGCAAAAGCTTAAAGGCAGGAGGAGAATGGGACAAAGAAGATGAGATGGTTGGATGGTATTACTGACTTGATGGACATGGGTTTGAGCAAGCTCTGGGAGTTGGTGATGCACAGAGAAGCCTGGCCTGCTGCAGTCCATGGGTCGCAAAGAGTCGGACACGACTGAGCAACTGAACTGAACTGAACTGTGAAGGACCTAGAAGAATGCTGTTATGTACAACAGATAGTACTACTACTCAATGTATCAACAGGTTTTTTTTTCCTTTGCAAAGGAAATAAAGAAATGTATTTTGCACACTTGAGATGATATTCATCCTTTTGAACACACTGTACATTCATGTGGTAGAGAACGAAGGAGGGAACGGGAGGAAGTAAGGCAGAGACAGGATGAAGACAGTAGAAGTAGGAATATGGAACAAAAATGTAATAAGCAGATAGATATACCCTCCAAGAACCCTGGAAATAAGGCGGATATGGAGATAAGGGTTTCCTACTCTATGTTGGGTGGATGTTTTAGCCTTTTTTTTTTTTTTTTGGAAGATCTTACAGGGTTTCTCTGGTGGCTCACACAGAAAAGAATCTGCCTGCAATGCAGGAGACCTGAGTTCAATCCCTGGGTTGGGAAGATCCCCTCTAGAAGGGAATGGCCACCCATGCCAGTATTCTTGTCTGGGAAATCCCACAGATAGAGGAGTCTGGTGGGCTATAGTCCAGGAGGTCGCAAAGAGTAGGACACAACTGAACAATTTTCACTTCACTCACAGGGTAACTCCACAAGCCTCAGGACTAGGGGAGATGGCTCATATATTGATAATATATATTTTTATTTTGTGGCAGAATTGTCTGTTTTGCAAATGAGAAAAACTGTCATTCTATGGGAATACCATTGCCATTCCAGGCTTGATTGTGATGCAACAGGAATATTCTAGAGCTTAAGAACTACCCAGGGAAATGTTTTCTGAGGGTAAATCTAATCACCGTTGCAAATGAAGTTAGTTAGATCCTAAGGATAATCATCCACTAAACAATTATTTACTGAGAATCTGATATGAACTAGGCATGCTGGTGTCCAATATTCAGAAAATTCAGTGTTCTTCAAGGAATTTCAAATCTACATGTTTCTACTTCTTACCTCCATTATTTAGGGTCCTGTATGGGAAAAAAAAAATCAATTCTGGGCCAGTATTAAGATCTATACTTCCTGTTTTTGGCAGGCACGAGTTTAGAATGCCCAAGTCTACATTCAGGATACAGAGCTTTACCAATTATATCTGTAGGACAGTAGTGATTTATCTTATGGCTTATCGTCATTAAACATTTATTAGGCACCCATAGTGTGCTAGACACACAGAAACAGATAAAAGACAGTGTTTCTGCTTAGAAGCCCTTAGTAAAAGAAGACTAATGAATATATGCTTTTTCAATAGATCAAGCAAACAATATACATTCTAAGAAATTTATAAATATTTAATCAACATGACGTTGTACAGTAAATCTGACGGAGAAATTTAGACTTTTTAGATTGCTAAAACATAATTCTATGTAACTAAAAACTTAATGGTGTACAACTTTTGTGGACAAAATAAACTGAAAACATTTTAAAACATATTTCAAAATGACTCCATATGATTTCTCTTAAATTTCCCAGAAAAAAAAAAAAAAACCAGAAAAAAATCTTAAATCCCCAGGAGACAAAATGAATTAATTCTGCATCATTTCAATCTAGAAGTGTGGAAGACTTCATATTATCCCAGTAGCTTATATGTTAATAAACTTGGAAAAGAGTTGAAGTCTGACTATATCCTTTTGAGTGTTTTTAGATATAAACACACACACACACACACACATACACACACACACACACACACACACACACACACACACACACAGAGCCTTACAGGATCTTTTGTGTATAGACAGATTTATAACCCCATCAGTTTGGCATTTTTGTGGCCATTTGGAGCCTCATCCTTGACTTTAAACCCTTTTGTTCTAAAGTTAATTTTAACCATGAATTTCCAGGTCTCTGGAGAGGACGTGTCACAACAAACTTTGACTCTGAGACAGATTTTTGGGTCTATATTTAATTAAAAGTGCCCTTACATCTGCTCAGTAGCATCCTAAAAAAAAGTTATTCTGAGATGTGAGTGATGACCCACAACTTCCGATCTATATTTGTAGGTAGCATTCCATAGCAGCAACTGCCAGCTGGTATCCTGCACTTTTCTCCCTACTGTGCCACTGAAAGGGAACAATTTGTTGTGTGGGAGGTCTAAAGTTGTGAGGATTAAATTACCATCTGAGTGGACATGGTTACAATACCATTCAAAAATATTACTTAATGCACTGCTATGTTTTTATTTCCCCCCACACTAACAGAGCTACCCAGGTGAGTTGTTATAGATCTATGTCAACTGCTATTGTTACATGGACCAGACATGGGTAGCAGAATCTTTATCTGTCATCAGCTTACTGGAGAGGCAAAGTAGAGAAGGTACTTTGACACAGTGGGGAATATAGTACATTTATGATTTGAAAGAAAATTGAGTTTCTGTTGAATTGTTTATTGCTGCAGGAGAAACAAGAGAGGATAATTTCATACTGTTTAATATAGCTTTGGAAGAATGTAAAATAAAATAATGCTTGAGCATAACAGTGGCATGCTTAAAATCTACCCTCCCCCAAGCAAAACAAACTCAGTGTAGTTTTAGACCTTTAAAACAGGCTTTAAATTCTTATGAATTCAGATCCTGAGGGATTATGTTAAGTAGTTCTTACAAATCATATCTTGTGCCAAGTGGCATATAGAAAAAATATGCAAAAATATGATTATGTTTCATTGAAGATTCTGTATGTTCTTTATTATGGCTGAATTTGAATTTTTATACTTATAGACATCATTACATCACATATGGTAAGTGACTGTAAAATATGCATATAAAATTATATTGGTTTACCTATATGCAAATGAATAAATATACTCATTCATGTGTATAATTTTTTTAAATTATCATTTAACTTCTCAGAAATGGAGCTGGGAGCCAGTTGTTTTTTATGAGCCCTGAAGTGCCAAGAAGGATTAATCTGTACCATCAATAAATCACTCACCATACTGGTGGCCCTCTGGCTCTCTTATCAATAGGATCATCAGGGTTTTTCTTTTTTACAGTTCCTATTATAGGCTGGAGCTATGGGTTACAGTGTGAGTGAAGACCAGATCCTAGCATTGACTTTGATCATTGTTAATGAAGTCTATCAGAAGAAATATGCTCCGTTGTCCCACAGGATATATTAGATTTCTACTGTTTTTAGGTCAGGCATTTCTGTACCAGAAATGTAATGCAAGCCACAGATGCAACACATATATAATTTAAATTTTTTTAACTATTTACATGCAAAAAAATAAGTGAAATTAATTTTAATAAAACATTTAATGCAATATGGCTTCAATATTTTTCTAATGCTGATCCAAGTGAAGTTATAACTGTGCATTGTGTAAAATTTCTTTGCTTCTCATCAGTTATTCTGGTACTAAATGTAAAACTACTTTTTAAATAATGTGGGACATGGTGACAAAAAACTAGCAAGACCATTAGGCATGTATCAGATCTAGATGGGAACTCCAGGTTGTGTATGTGACTATGTAACGGAACCTTGACAAGTAACTGTGGTGCCAAAGGTCAACAGTGGGGGACAGAGGAGTCTGGACTGCTGCAGTTCATAGTATTTCAAAGAATTGGACATGACTTAGTGACTAAACAACAACAACAGGTAATTTAGCAATCTAAGAGACTCTGAACTATAAAGAGACAGACTAATCCCAAACTCAGATGAGATAAGCATTCAAAGCGCTTAGAAAATAGCCTGGCACAGAGTAATTGCTCAATAAATGCCAGGAAAAAGAAGACGATGGTGATATTTTCTGGAGTGTAAACAAAGGGGTACAGTTTTAACAATCTCACTAGGAGAGTCTCTACACATCCGAAATACTCTGCACCCTGCTGGGCACACTGTAAATGGTCAAAGTTTAGTAATGAGTGAATAGCTTTTACTTCCTTTACAGGATTAGATCAGGATGCTGCTCCTCTGTATTTGTACTTCAAACAGGGCTTTTTATCCATTGTGTTCCCCAGAAAACAATCCAAAAGAAAAGCTCTACATTTATTCTATTATACATTTATAACATTTAGATGATATACACTTTATTTTTAAAAGTGTAATTAGATAAACTCATATTTATAAAATGAAGGAAAAAACCTAACTCTAATTCTCTGTTTAATTTTTGAAAAGGAAGAAACAAAATGATGGAACTGTGACCATTAATTTGGCAAGATATGCAAAAGGAGTACCCAGAGCCAACTTCCTGTATGAAAAAAGAAAGCCTGGGAGAAAAAAAAACAAGAAGCAGAGTGAAAGGATGAGGCACTGAGATAAACCTCATACATTTGTTCAAAAAGGTTTCCTGAGCACATCCTCAAATAATCAAGACAAAATGAAAACAGATTGTGAAGAAAGGTAGAGAAATTTAAAAAAAAATCCCTAAAAGAAGATCTTGAAATCTTCATATGCCCTTATCCTATTTTTGCTTAAATGAAAATAGCATCATTTGCCTTGTGCTTTACAGTTTACAAAGTGCTTTAACATATATTCTGTATTTAAGTCTGTGGGATTTTTATAGATGATGTAAGAGTTTCAGAGGCTGAGGGGCCTGCCCCACACCTTTCCTGTTAGCAGTGGAGAAGGAGCACACACCTAGGTCTTCAGACTCCAAAGTTCTTTCCATCATCACGTACCTATCAGCTTTGGCTTCACATGTGCTAGGATTATACACAGACAATTTCATTTCCCTACTTAGATCCTATTTTGCTATAGGATGGCTAAAATGAGCATTAACTATCAAACACCTTGCCCAGCACTTACCACATCTAGCCAGAGTTTTAGGCAGTAATATGTATCCAAAAATCACACGTATTTGGTCTGCCTTGCACATGTATGCATGCGTGTGTGTGTGTGTTAGTTGCTCAGTCGTGTCTGACTCTTTGCAATCCCATGTACTGTAGCGCTCAAGGCTCACCTGTCCATGGGATTTCACGAGTCAGAATACTGGAGTGGGTTGCCATTCCCTTCTCCAGGGGAATCTTCCCAACCCAGGGACCCAATGTGCATCTCTTATATCTTCTGCATTGGCAGGCAGGTTCTTTATCACTAGGGCCACCTGGGAAGCCTCATATTAGACATCAAATGGTGGCATTTCAAGGGAGACAAAAGGCTCTTTTCTATTATCTCTCCTATGCTACCTGCTAATGCACCTAGAATTTTCATTCAAATTCTCCTTTGGGTAAGATTTCACCACCCTTTTAAAATAGCAATTGTGTTACTGAGATGGAAATATCATGGAACACAGACTTGGAACACTATCAGAGAGAGGACTCTAAAGAGAGGGGACAGAGGTCAGAGTAATTCTAATAGATGAGTTTCAGAGGTGGGTGCTTTGTGGGGTGTCCAGGTAATTCCTAATGGTTGTGCATGAGCACTGGATGAGTGAGGGGTGGGTGAGAGATGATCCTTCCTGCCATTTTGTTCAGGATTCTCTCTGCCCTATGCTTGTCACTGTCATATATGAACTAGCCTGTTCTTAATGAGTGTCCGTCCTATAGACCCTGTCAGTCACACTGTAAGATTCAAGAAAATAGGATAACAGGGGCTCAGTGGCCAATTTGGTATGATTCAACAATTATGAAGTGATCCTCAGAAGTGAAATAGCAAACACTATCTTTCATGAGGTTAATGTACTAGGATACAAAATGATTTATCATATATTTCACACAAATCATTTCCTGAGTATCAGAAATGA
Source organism: Antilocapra americana (assembly GCA_007570785.1). Lineage (NCBI taxonomy): Eukaryota > Metazoa > Chordata > Mammalia > Artiodactyla > Antilocapridae > Antilocapra > Antilocapra americana. Next base: position 1,880,946 of record ML664070.1, on the reverse strand, counting down.
TATTGGCTTTCAACAGGATGAAGAGGTGCTGACAGTGATTAAAAGATTTGTTTCCTTCAAACCCATTTCATAGGTCTTTTGCCCTTTCTTCTGGAGCTGTGAACATCCATATTGAAATATGCTTTTCTCTGAAATGATGCAATTAATAAAAGCATTAAAGGAGTGACACAGGAGTTCTGTGTCAGGGTAATCAACACATGTTGATTAATAAAAAGTTTAAGGTTCTGAAGTTTGTTTTTTAGTAATAATAGGAAGAAAAAAATAAAGAATGCATTTTTGAGGCATAGAAAATACTCAGTGAATATATGTTACAAAATAGTGTCTAAGGTTTCTGAGCCAGTGAACATGAATTAAGTAATCTTTACACGGTAAACAGAACTCAGCATAGGACCTCACACATAGTTGTTGCTCCATAAATATTTTCTAACATACTGAAGTTTGTAACATTGTACAAGAGATGATGACTAAAACCATCCCCAAGAAAAAGAAATGCAAAGAAGGAAAATGGCTGTCTGAGGAGGCCTGATAAATAGCTGAAGAAGGAAGAAAAGCGAAAGGCAAAGGAGAAAGGGAAAGGTATACCCAGCTGAATGCAGAGTTCCAGAGAATAACAAGAAGAGATAAGAAAGCCTTCTTAAGTGATCAATGCAAAGAAATAGAGGAAAACAATAGAATAGGAAAGACTAGAGATCTCTTCAAGAAAATTAGAGATATGAAGGGAACATTTCATACAAAGATAGGCACAATAAAGGATAAAAACAGCAAGGACCTAACAGAAGCAGAAGAGATTAAGAAAAGGTGGCAAGAATGCACAGAAAAACTGTACAAAAAAGCTCTTAATGACTCAGGTAACCACGATGATGTGGCACTCACCTAGAGCCAGACATCCTGGAATATGAAGTCAAGTGGGTCTTAGGAAGCATTACTACGAACAAAGCTAGTGGAGGTGATGTAATTCCAGCTGGGCTATTTCAAATCTTAAAAGATGATTCTATCAAAGTACTGCACTCAATATGCCAGCATATTTGGAAAACTCAGCAGTGGCCACAGGACTGGAAAATGTCAGTTTTCATTCCAATCCCAAAGAAAAGAAATGCCAAAGAATGTTCAAATTACCATACAATTGCATTTATTTCACATGCCAAGAAGATTTGCTCAAAATCCGTCAAGCTAGCCTTCAGATGTACAAGCTGGATTTAGAAAAGGCAGAGGAGCCACAGATCAGATTGCCGACATACACTGGATCATAGAAAAAGAAAGGGAATTTCAAAAAAACCATCTACTTCTGCTTCATCGACTATACTAAAGTCTTTTACTGTGTGGCTCACAACAAACTGTGGAACATTCTAAAAGAGATGGGAATACCAGACCACCTTACCTGACTCCTGAGAAAAGAAGTAACAGTTAGAACTGGACATGTAACAATGGACTGGTTCCAAATTGGGAAAGGCATACATCAAGGCTATATACTGTCACCCTGCTTATTTAACTTATATGCAGAGTACATCATGTGAAATGCTGGGCTAGATGAATCACAAACTGGAATCAAGATTGCTGGGGAAAATATCAACAACCTCAGGCATGCAGATGATAACACTTTAATGGCAGAAAGTGAACAGGAACTAAATAGCCTCTTGATGAAGAGGGAAGTGAAAAAGCTGACTTAAAACTCATTATGTAAAAAAACTAAGATCATCGCACCCGGTCCCATCACTTCATAGCAAATAGATTGGGAAAATGTGAAAACAATATAAGGTTTCATTTTCTTGGGCTCCAAAGCCCATGCAGACAGTGACTGCAGCCACAAAATAAAAGATGCTTGCTCTTTGGAAGGGGCCTCCCCGACAGCTCAGTTGGTAAAAAATCAACCTGCAATTCAGGAGACATCAGTTCCATTCTTAGCTCAGGAAGATCCACTGGAGAAGGAATAGGCTACCCACTCCAGTATTCTTGGGCTTCCCTTGTGGCTCTGCTGGTAAAGAATTCGCCTGCAATGCAGGAGACCTATGTTTGATCCTTGGGTTGGGAAGATCCCCTGGAGAAGGGAAAGGTTACCCACTCCAGTATTCTGGCCTGGAGAATTCCATGGATGGCATAGTCCATGGGGTTGCAAAGAGTTGGACGCGACTAAGCAATTTTCACGTCACTTCAATTCACTTCTTGGAAGAATAGCTATGTCAAACCTAGACAGTGTTTTAAAAAGCAGAGACATCACTTTGCCAACAAAGGTCCATATACTCAAAGCTATGGGTTTTCCAGTAGTCATGTGTGGATGTGAGAATTGGACCATAAAGAATGCTGAGCACTGAAGAATTGACACCTTCAAACTGTGGTGCTGGAAAACTCTTGAGAGTCCCTTGGACAGCAAGGAGATCAAACCAGTAAATATTAAAGGAATTCAGTCCTGAATATTAATTGGAAGGAACTGATGCTGAAGCTGAAGCTCCAATACTTCGGCTACCTGATGCAAAGAGCTGACTTATTGGAAAAGACCCTGACACTGGGAAAGATTGAGGGCAAACAGAGATGGGGGTGGCAGAGGATGAGATGATTAGATAGCATCACTGACTCAATGGACATGAGTTTGAGGAAACAGAAAGATAGAGATGGACAGAGAAGCCTAGTGTGCTGCAGTTCCTGGCATTGTAAAGAATTGGACACGACTTAGTGACTCAACAACAACAACATACTGATTAGCTGAGCACATTAAGAATACAGATATAATTTTTTTGGAACATTGTTTAATTTTGCAAATATTTTGAGAATTTAAAGTAAGTTAAAGTATGTGCTACCTGTGAACTAGAAGTTATCTATTTATTATCATATAAAGCAAAGTACTTGATTTCCTTGCTAAAAATCTTCTAGAAGCTTCCTGTTGTCTTTGAAGGAGGCTATAAGACCTAAAGAATCTAGCATTTGCTCAAGTCCCCTACCTCACTTTCTATCACTTTCCACCTCAAGTACTCCACATCAGTCTACTTCCTGTTTCTCTTCAGGATCTTCACACTCACTATTCCTCCTTTTGGAATGTTTTTCCCCCACATCTTTACAAGGCTCACTCCTTCGCGGAACTCTTGCTCTGATATCCTATCCTCAGAGAAGCCTTCCTAGATCACTCCTAAAGTGATTATCTTCTCATTCTCTTTCCCTTACCCAAGTTATTTTTCTTCAGGGTCTGTACCACTGCCTCAAAGTACAAAATTGATTGTTTTGCCCCATGTCAAGTTCAGTACCGGACATGTAATATGTACTCCTTAAGCATTCCCTAAAAGATACAGTGTTTCCAAATCAAGCTGCTGGATGGTGTAGACCAAGAGGTCACAACTCCGCTGTCTTCAGCTGTCAGGCAAGTAAGCAGATACTGGATAAAGACAAGGTGTGGTGGGCGGGAGAGTTAACAGGCAGGAAGGTGAGGGGTCTCCAAATGCAGGAAATAGGCTGCAAGTGTCAGATATTTTTTTCTCTCTCTCTGGAGAGAGAGGAGAGAGGAGCTGCAGGAGGAAACAAACCAGTGTTACATTTTTTCCCCTTCTCTGTACAAATTTAAAAAGAGGTTTCTCTTAAAATACTGTGTTGCCATAAGTTCCACCTGAACTGAACTTTTCTCAAATTCTGAGCTAACCAATACGTTTTTCTTAATGAAATGTTTGTCTTATGCTATGTTAACGGACTATGCATTTACCCCAGACTCTGTCTTCAAGTTGGTTCACCTAAAGGCTCAGAACTGACTTGACAAACCAGTATGTTATCCTCGTATCTTGTTCTCCTAATCCATGTAAAAAAAAACATGGTAATCTGCCTTTATACAAGATTCAAGTCAATCATTTTATGGCTCGGGATGACCAGCCTAGTGCCAAGATTATCTCAAAATGCATCTTGTGGGTGAGGGGCCTGGTGCCATTCTCTGAATTTTGAGACATTCCTTTCTTTCATTAACAGTCTGCTAGTAACTATATAACAACCAGCTAAAGATTAGCAGGCGGGTATTCTTTCTGCCCCCTTCTGATGTCTATGTCAGAAGCTTTATCTATCTCTTTTATACTTTAATAAAACCTTATTACACAAAAGCTCTGAGTGATCAAGCCTCATCTCTGGCCCTGGATTGAATTCTTCTCCGGAGGCCAAGATTCCCAGCGTCTTTGGTGATTTAGCAACAACCTTTCAGGAGCGCAACTACCTGAAAAGTTTAGGCTCCATTCGAAAGGTACTCAAATTTTAAAAAATAACTGATACACTGTGCTCACCAAATAAAATACATATAAGGACCACATTGGGCCTGGCCTCTTCAGGTTTACATAATGTATGCGTTTACAGATAGCCACAGTCACCTAAAAGTAGCTGGTTTGGGAGAAAAATACTGTTCTCAATAAATATTCATTCCCACTTCTCTCCTTCCCTTTCTTTCACCTTCTCTTCCTTACCATTTTTCCTTAAGACCTGAAGGTGAATTAGCACAGTGTATGTGTTCAATTCTTAACTTTTCAGCAACCTAATAATATGGGCAGTGACTGTAAATGAAAACACCTCTAGGCTTTCTAGTCAGAGAAACAGGAAGCTTCAATTAAAGAACATACATCAGTTATGGAGATGGGAAGGGTAGGGGCTTGCAAGACAGAAAAGAGAAAATGCCACTCCTAAATTCTGGTACCTACTTTCACGGATGCGAAGAGGGCTAATTTCCAGAGGAAGGATCATCTTCTAAGTATGAATAAGGCTAATGAGGCTATAAAGCTTTTATACGGTGACTGGACCTGTCCACTCTGTATCCATGGTCACTTCCTGGGAAGGTAAGATTGTTCTTTGGCAGTTCTCTGATTCTCTGATGTCCTAACTGGTCTGTGATAGCGTTTGGATTGAGTCAATCAATTTGTTATCATCTGCTATTTATATTTCTCTGCAATCCATGTCCATGCCATGTTGCTTCAGGCTGTGATTTATAATCATAAACTGTGGTTTATACTTATCAACTTCAGTTATGAGAAAAATTGGGCAGGCGGGATGTAAATTACATTGTCATGATCAACTAAAAGACAAACACGGAGGCTCACAGCAGTGACCACAGAAGTCAGGCATATACCAAATCTCTACTGCTCCACCAGGACCGAGGCTGTGCTGTGTTTTTAGCTGCTTTCTTTAGGTTCCTACCAAACTAGAACAGCATTTTGTGATAGAAATATCAGCATTTTCAATAGTACTTTGTGATTTTTTTCCCAGACAATGATGGGCTTTGTAGGAGTTTGCCATCATTTGGATAAATTTATGGTGAGGCTTTCAAGCCAAGAATTAACAGGGAAAACCTACCAAAACCTAAACTGTTAGTTTAAGGCACAGACCTCAATCCTTTAATCACAGCTATACTCTTTTACTTCTGGGGCACCAAAGCTGTCCTCACAGCAGGGTGTTATGACAAGTTTATAATGTCTAAAGGGTAGAAATATGCTCAAATTTTAGTTCAAATTGTGTGTTTTCAAGCAATATCATCTTGTGAATAATGTTAAACTCTCTGCCTTTTTTTTCTGGAACAATTTGATTGTCATCTTAAGATGCTCTTTAGAATTCACTACTTTCAAGGCAGATTCTAATTTAGACTTTTTTCATAGAAAATTACTTTGGAAAAAGAAGACCACATTTTTCATTTAGCTAGATCAACACTATGCATGCAGCAGATGAACTGGTGACGAAGAAAAGTGTTACTTGTGACAGACTCATTCAGAACAAAAGAAAAGAAAGCCTCCACTCATGGCCAAACCTATGTGCAAGTGGCCATTGGTTGCTGATAAATTCTAGCTTCTTCAAATAGGAAATCACTGATGTCAAGGAAAACAAATTACATACTATCTCTTCACACCCATCTATTTTCCAGTGCTCAGCTCTGGACTATCGACTTCACCAAGAAGGCTTGATGAACTAAACTTTGAAAATAACTCAAATTGAGGTGTTGTCTTAGTAAAGAGAGCAATATTTTCTTCCAATTACTTTTTCCTTCACAAAGATTAAAAAAACCCATACATCTGATTTTTACTTTTAGATTTTGCATATTGTTGTATCTCAAATAACTCTCCACTGCACTCTTAGGACATGTAAACATTTCTCAGTGTTTAAAATGGAGTTCACAATAATAGTTCATTTTAAATTCAATATATTTAAAAATCTTAATCATATATTTGAATGGAGTCACCCATGACTGAAGAGCAGTCAGAAATTTAAAACAAGTAATTTGACTTCCATAGTGGAGTAAAATATAATCTAACCTCTACTGTTAGTTTCTAGTTGTTCCTTAGATATATCAAACAAAGTCTTACTTCAATATTCTATCTAACTAAATGACTTCATCTATACTTCAAATGTTTCCAATCAATATTTCCCTTCATTTTATATCAACTCACCATTATAACCACATATAATTGAAAAGCTAAGGATAAGAGAGCCTATTACAAATAATTATTTTTGTTGTTGTCACTGTGAAAAACAAATTGTTAAATACCACTAACAAAAATATTATGTTTATATTTTTATGTTAAAAATGTACTTTTTTCCAGTTTCTTCCCTCTTTTCTTAACTTTTGAAGCTAGCCTATCCTCTTTGTTTCAATGTTAATTTTGTAATCCAGAATTTCAGGTTATTTCTCAATGATTTCTATCAGATAAGTCAAATGAAAGACGGAATTACTTCAAGTTTTTAAAGAACTATGAAATGTCTATAAAAGAAATGAAATAGTTAAAATCAGAGCCTGTCTAAGCTTATATACCCATGTGGAGAGTCTGGGGCCCAAGATTTATCTTTAAATAAAGATTTAAATAAATATCTTAATATTTAGACTTTTAGGACTCCAAAAGAGTGTAGAAAATCCACGGAAGTCAAGAATAAACCATAAAGCCAGGAAAGCAGGTGAATACTGAAGCCACTGGATTATCAGAAATCTGTGGCCTAGAACTTGAAGGTAGTGTTAATGGTGAAGTTAGATTGGTACTTAGCAAGAACTTGAGCCCAGTGGATCAAAGACCAGCCTAAATAAAGATGGAATCCAGGAAGGGTTAGTCTTGTGGAAAAGGGTGAATTAATGTGTGTGTGCACATACATATATACACATTTATACACACATCTATACTTCTTAAAAATGCTACAGAGACAGTAAGAAAAGTTACTTTTCTTGGCTTGGATGTAAGTAATGATTAAAGTTAATAAATATCTATGATTGTTTGTGGTCAATGGTTAGTCCTTAGGGGCCCTCAAAACTGCAAGATTTGAATTATAATTTTAAATAGACTTGGATCTATGTTGCTTCTTGAAAGAAGAAAACATAAATCTATTTTACTATTTAAAAAATTGCTATAGGATGCTATCATTTATAGGCTAAGAATTTTTTAAAAATCACAAAGCTTGCAAGAAACAATCATATGTGAGAGTTGGTGGAAAAAGCAAAAAGATCCAGACCCACAAAGGCTTTAGAAATTGTAATAATTAGACACTGATGAAAGAAACTGAAGAACAGATAAACAGAAAGACATCCTACGCTTATGGACCGGAAGAATCAATATTGCTAAAATGTCCATACCACCCAAAGCCATATACAGATTCAATGCAACCCACTCAAAATCATAATATCATTTTTTTTCACAGAAATAGAACAAAGAATACTAAAATTTATATGGAAATACAAGAGACCCTAAATAGCCAAACCAATCTTGAGAAAGAAGACGAAGCTGGATGCATTGGGCCTCTTAATTTTTAACTATATTAAAAAGCTATAGTAATCAAAACAGTACGGTATTGGCATAAAAACAGACACATAGATCAATGGAACAGGATAGAGACAAGAAACAAATCCACACATATGTGGCCAATTAACATACAACAAAGGAGCCAAAAATGTACAATATGGGAAGAACAGTCTCTTCAATAAATGATGTTAGGAAAACAATACCACATGCAATCTTACACCTCAAATAAAAATTAATTCAAAGTTTACTAAAGACCTGAAACCATAGTACTCCCAGAAGAAAACATAGGTAGTAATCTTGATATTCTTGTTGGCAAAAACTTTTGGATTTGACACCAAAAGCAAAGACAACAAAAGCAAAAACATTGGACCACATTAAACTATAAAGCTTCTACTCAGCAAAGGAAATCATTAGCAAAATGAAAAGGTAATCTACTGAATGGGAGAAAATATTTTTCAATCATTTATCTGATGAAGGGTTATTACTCAAAATATACAAAGAATTTATATAACTCGACAGTAAAAAACCAAACAATCCAATTAACAGATGGGCAGAGGTTCTGAATAGACATTTTTCAACAAAGACATACAGATGACCAACAGGTATGTAAAGGATGTTCAACAATCACTAATCATCAGGGAAGTACAAATCAAAATCACAATGAGATCACCTCATACCTGTTAGAATGGCTACTATCAAAAAGACACAAAATAACAAGTGCTGGAACCATGGGACACTGTCAGTAGGAGTGTAAATTGGTATGGCCACTATGGGAAAAATGGAGGTTGCACAAAACTTAAAAATAAAGCCATCATATGATCTAGTAATCCCATTTCAGGTTGTTTCAAAAAAATGACATTAACTTGAAAGGATACATGCACTCTCATGGTTATTGCAGCATTATTTACAATAGCAAAGATACGGAAACAACCTAACTGTCCATTGATGAATGAATGGATAAAACATTACATACACACACACACACAAAGGAATATTATTCAGCTGTGGAAAAGAAGAAAATCTTTCTATTTTCAACAACATGATTGGACCTGGTGGGCATTATCCCAAGTGAAATAAGTCAGAGAAAGATAACTACTGTATATCTCACTTATATACAGAATCTTAAAAAAAATACCCCAAACCAAGCTCAGATAGATATAGAGAACAGACTGGTAATTTCCAGAGCCAGCAAGTAGGGGATGGGCAAAATGGGTGAAGACAGTCAAAAGGTACAAGCTTACAGTTATAAAATAAATAAGTCATGGAGATGTAATGTAAAGCTTAACCACTATAGTTAATAATACTTTATTGCATATTTGAAAGTTGTTATGAATACATCTTAACAGTTCTCATCACAAGAAAAAAATCTGTTTATATATAATGACAGACATTAACTTGACTTACTGTGGTGATCATTTTGCAATACATACAAATACCAAACCACTGTATTTCCTGCATGAAACTAATTAAGGTTGTATGTCAATTAATCTCAATACTAACAAAAAAATAAATAAATTTTTTAAAATTCCATTAAAGAAAAAGAAAAAGGAAAGAAATTGAAATTTGATTCTGAGACAAGTTCTAGCAGTTATCTTTTGAAGGATTAGTGCAGGGTCCATATACCCCCAATGAAAGGAAAGTTTGTTTTTCCAAGATAGGAAAGAGATGATGGCAGGGACAGATGAAGACTAAGATGAAATTGTTCAATTCCTGGTACACATGGGATCTTTACAAATGCAAATACAAGATAAGAAAGTCCTGGCTGTTAGAGGGGCAAGACTGAAGACATAGTTAAGCAATTTTGAAGGAATGTGTTAAATAAAGATTGCCTTGCAATAACTTCCAAATGCTATTCTGGTCCCCTATGCCTGATCAAAGCTTCTTTTTAAACCAGGCACTGAACATTTTATCTTGGATATAAATTTTTTACTTGTTTTGACATCCCCAAAGATTTTTCTAAAACTTGCCAAAAAAAAATCTAAATATATAACAGATTTGTGAGTGCACCTTGAGAGAAATGTATTCTGGATTCAGAACAGCTATTCCAGCCTAAGTAGTCAAGCTGTCATCAAGGAAGAGGCCACAGGTAGCGTCTATTCTGCTGCCCGGAACACACTTTAAGTAAGGGTAAACTCTCACCAGGCATCTGGGCTGCTCTCAAATGAGTGGTCTTCTTCTACAGCCTGCAAAGCCGAAGAGAGCCAAAATGACTGACTCAGGTCTTGAGTGCCTGGCCAGAAAACTATATAAATTCACACTCGAAGCCAAAGAAATGCAGCTTCCTCATAGAGCTGGTGTTGAGGGAGCAATCTTCTCTCAGAGATTATGATTGAGAAAACCTTCAGCCACTTCGGGTTGGCTGTAGTTCAGCATTTCTCAGTCTCAAAACTTCTTTTTGAAATTTATGGAAATTACAATGCCTGGGCAAGTCAGACTGCAACACACCAGCCACAGTGGCAGGGAGATCCCAAATCTCAGATGAAATTCAGGCTTCTTGGGTATGTCTTTTGGTTTGTTGCTATTGGTACAACCATGCTTTTTCTGATATGCTGGGGTGTGAGAATCGCATAAAACCCCTTCTCAGGAAACAGATAAGAAAACTACACAGTCCATGCCAGATGAGCTAATGAACATTCTCAATTCTGAGAAGATGGAGAAATGAGAGAATCCTCAATCTGGAAATGAGAAGAGGGCATTGCTCACCATGTCAGACACATGATCTAGTAATGAAAAGCTTTCAATTCAGAAAGCTTTCTAAAAGAGAAAGAAAGAATAGCACAAACCTAGGGCAGGGGGCACACTTTTCATTTGGGGACTGGGTAGGGGGGATAATCTTTAAGGTGCTTAAAAGGCTGTATTCTGACTACTGGAGATGAGGACAGTTATTTGTGAGCAGATGTGTTTTCTAGAACAATGGTTCTGGGCTGAGGGGTTGCCATCATGAATAATTTGAAATGTCATCTGACATTCCCAACACAGAAAAATGCCATTGCAAAGGAGAAGAGCAGAGTAATTCGCGTCCTCATGCTGCTGTGTTTGTGACTCTATGTCATGGCCGCACACACCATCCAGTGACCTGCTGACCACGCTGCCTTCCAGCATGATCTATGGCACTTGGAAACTCACTCTCTGGGCTCTTTGGGTTCACACAAAGAACAATAAGGGTTGATTATTCTGGACATTATACAACAAGTTGCAGTTCCTGCTTATAACCTGCTTTAAAATGTTAGCTCCCTTTATTTTGACAAATAAGTCTGGCATCAAGCAATGTGAAGATAAAACACCTAGTACTACCCAGATCTTCCATTTAGCTTTTGAACACCAGATTTTAACTCCCCAATAAATGGAATGAATTCAAACATTTGGAGATATATTCATGATCAGATCTATAATACAATGCAATCCCTAGTCTCTGAATTACTGAATCTTATACTTCTTAGAAAGACAAAAATATTAGAAGTGACATTTTGGAACTACTCCATGAATATCAGTATTTGAATGGTGTGAGACTACTCTTCCTGACAGTAAAATATATTGTTTTGATCCGTTTTAAAGAAAACTAGATATTCACAAATCAAGAATTTCTGCTATTTTACAGCAGAATATCACACTGCAAAGGAGAAGGCAAGGTTTAAAAAAATTATCCTTATCACTGAGAATAAATAAATGTATGCTTCACTTCACTAGATAATCTGAACGTTATGACCCTGAGGAGTTTTCAGACTAAAAGTGAGAGAAGTATTTTGGAATTGAGGGCACTTCCAGCATAAGTAAGTACTAAGGGAGGATTATAGTATTCTACTTTGCATTTCTGAGATATCTTTGGGCCTAAGAAGAGGGCTCCAGCCTCAAAAATCAACAGAATGACAAGTTTGCTGACAAACACCTCATCAAGTAGATTTGAAAAAAATTAAAACACCAACAGATGGAATGTGTCTGAATTCTCTCCCTGCTGGTGTGTGTGTCACTGAATATCAGCAGAGTGAACAGGGGAGGCCCCACAGGATCCTGCCAAGAAGGAAAGCTGCAGTGACCCAAATGCACTTCCCTATACGAAAGACTCAAGGTTGATGAATGCCATGTCTCCACAGCTGGCTTTTGTTGGCTCTTTATATTTCCCTAGGTGCCCTTTCCTCTCCTAAAAAAAACCCCAGGAATATCAGACCATGATTTTGAATCAAAGAAACTTTCCATTTATATTTCCATAAAAACTCTGGTAAATATCATCTGTAGGTTTAAAGAATCAATCCTCCTGTTCCCTGTAATTAAATGGGAAAATGAATTAGTGAATGTTTCCAAGCATAAGCATTAAAACAATAAATATGCCTCCATGGTGAAGTTTTCCTTTTGGAGAGAAGAAGTAACAAAATCTAAATTAAATTAAAGTGGTGTTTGGGGAAACAAAGTGGCACTACAGCTCAATAAACTAATGTAATTAGACAACCTAAGAAATTTTTTTGTTTCTAATCTCCAGATCTAAAGCATGAGCTCTGTAAAGGTTCGAGATCATTGTCAGAATCCAATTCAATATTCGAGCTTGTCAAATTCACAGCCAGCACACTCTGCCTTAAAGGTATCGCTTGTCTGATTATCATGCCAGTCTCTCCATCTCTGAATGGCTTTGTGTGACTTTCAAGTGCAGCAGCTGGGTTTGGAAACTGACAAGTGTTCATTTTGAAATGGAGTCATCAAATGCATGCAGCCTTCAGGAGGCTCCTCTTTTCATGAGAACAAACAAAGGGAAATGTTTTTAGTACAAAATCCCTTTTTAACAAATAAAAAGCTTGTATTGCACTGCAGGGCTGCCCACCTCCACAAAGCCCTGGCTCTTTTTGGTGGCCCTCAGAAGCAAGTTTTTCATTGTATAATTCATCCAGGGATAGAGAGTCTGCTGGGCTAATGAGCTCTCCTGCAGCCTCTTCTGCAGGCGAAACCCAAAAAGCATAGTCTTAAATCAGACAGTGTAAAAGCCAAAAGAGAGAGGGGTAGGGTAAAGAAGAGAAGAAAAAAAAAAATGTAGGGTCGAGAAAGCCAAGTTAGCAGTAAGCCAATAATCAAACCTTGCATCTGGCTTTAGTGAAGTTGTATGCTTAAAGATTTTCATCCACACAGTTAATTTCTAAGCTTGTTCTGTCATGGCCAAAGTTCTATTTTGAGTATGACACCATTTGAGCACACCTCCAATAGATATAAATGTAATAGATCATCATGGCAGCTGGCTCTTAAATACACTGATAGCAACCTTGACCAGGAACTGATTAAAAAGGATAGGATTAAGGAGCATTCCCTTTTTGCCAGCAAGTGGAGAATGACATTGGAAACCTGAGGGCTCAGATTCTTGCCCTATTACTAATTTCCCCATGTTTTACACTGTCACTGGTGAGTCTGGCAGACATTATTAGGAAGTTACGTGACAGCATCTAATAAAGTATGTTGGGAGAGAAATCATGGCTCCCCTTTGCACTGATGATCTTTTGGAGAAATACAGTATTGTGGATTACAGGAGATGGAGGTTGCAAACACTGATGATACCCACGGAAATCCATCATCAGCCTGAGACTTGCCAGTGATCTACAGCTATAAAGGAACAGCTTCCAGGAGGGACAAGGATGGAGGGTCTGTCTTACTCATGTTAGCAAAGATGTTTTCAAAAGGATCATCTGGATTATTTATTGGTTATTCTAAATCTCTGAACACAATTTTAGGACATGGCAGGTCCCCATGCAATGTGAAGACTGTAGGCTATTCTGCCTTTGTTAAGTGTCTCTTAGGGTTGCAAGCAAACACCGTAGACTATGGTTTAGAATGAATTTGTAGAATTCAAAAGGCCAGGAGAGTATTAGTAATGTTGGGGTTAACAGAGGCAGCTCATTTTAGAAATTTGGTATTTGAGTTTTTCAACACTATCCAAAGTGGGTTCACCACATTCTTTTTAACAAACTCTTCAGCACAGAGCAGATGGTTCCTCTATTAACAACCATTTGCATTTAACATATTGCAGTGATTTATGTACCACATGCCATTGAGCAAAGCAAAAACATTCAGTAGCGACTAATTAGTTGAGTGTAAAGACACATATCTAAACGTTCAGAGCCCTCCTCTATGTTTTATATTATTACAGTTTACTGTTTCATTTGTATAAAGCACTTAAGTCTGAACTTTGACATCTGTCTTACAATTATGGCAATTATATGGTATGGTACTTTATGGTTCTATTAATGCTTTACTCATACATTTTTTTTTAAATTTAGGATATCATTTATATGTCAGAGTTCCCCAAGGTACTCATAAGTCAGTTCTATTTAATTTTTAAATATTAGAATGTTTTTATTCTACTCCCAAATCCAGCAAAGTATCTATTTTCAAAAAGTCCACTAATAGAACATACTCAATATATAATAGAGATGAAATAAGATTACTAATCAAAAAAGGTGATTAACGAAGAGTGACTAATTTTAATTGGGTTTGAATATCATTTATATAATATATAATTCTTTTTATATCATATCTTCTTAACTTTCCACTCTTCTGAGCTGACATAATTTTTTCCTTTACCTGCTAAATCTCTGCTCCAATTCCCTCATGACCCATGGATCTGACTCTAAACTGGATGTGCTTCTTAAGTTGGTGACCCTTGAACCTCACCAGCACACAGGGCTTTTGCTGCCTTTCAAACGCAGATTCCCTGAAGCCAAAGAAAAAACAAAACTAAAGTTGCATCAGCTATTGCATCCTACAGAAAAGAAGTCCCAAACTCTTTTCTTTTTTTTTCTGTCTTAGATGATCCTGAGACATTTTCTTCTCCTTTTTGCTGACCAACAGGGTCAATGGACATTGTAATACTGTCACTGTGTGTCAAGGTGACAATGTTAGGACTGTAGGATGAACCAATGAATCTTTTATAACTACAGTCTTCATTCTCAAGAGTCATCCATGCAAAGTGTCAAAGTAGGTCATTCATCATCAGTAAGGATAAATGCCCATCTGTGACCCAGATGAAATGGGGCATAATATAGCTGCATTTACCTAGGGCTCAAGAAGCCAACCTCAGAAAACCTGAACTTACTCTGTTCACTTTGCAATTCCTGGTTTTAATTTTCATGGGGATTTCTACCAACAGAGAACTCTACAAACATGGTAGCAATAAATTTAACTAGCTGAAGTCTTTAAAGAGAAAGGAAAAAATTAAGACAGGTAAGTGCATTAACGAAGGTACAGTAGAATATGAATTATGTATTAGTATAAACTCAGCAATATAGGAAATACAGTCCAACAATATAGGAAGATAGAGTTAGTAAAAGAAGAAAATTATTAATGGTTAATGTTTATAGGTTCAATATATTGTAGTAAGACCAATATAAATAATTAAAAAAAAATCAACGCTGCTTTTGAAGTCATAATATTCAATTTCCACTACCATTCCTGGGCCCATGATAATAACCACCATGTATTTAACATGCACTTCTATTTTACATACATCAATAATCTTTAAAACAGCTCACTAACATGAAGGGCATTTGTTTCACTTTATAGATGAGGGGGACTGAAACTCTGAGATACTTAAAGTATGCAATTTTTTCTGAAATCTATCAAGGAGCAAGTGAAGGAGCAAGTGAAGGAGCTGGGATTCGAACTCAGGTCTGTCTTGCTTTCAGCTACCCTCTGCTGCCTCTCCATGTAAACCACAGTTGGTTAACCAAGCATATGTTTCAACTTACTATTTTCTTATTTTAGTTTGTGTCAAAAACTCAACTGTGGTAGTAATTTCCTCTGGCATCTTATTTGGTAGTAAAATAATACTGGAATCTTTACACATGCTTCTGTTAACAGCAAAATCTAATAGAACAATCAATATCAAGGAAAGGAGCAAATACTCAAATTGCAAAGAAGCCTGTTGGTTTAAACTCAGCAATGCTCAGCAAGTATACAATGTGTAACCCTGAGAGATATCCTCTAGCTTCTGTGGGACTCTTGTTTTCCATAAATAACATTTATATTTAATGAAAACAGGATTAACTTTGCATTGAAGATTGAGCCTGTCATTCAGGCTGATTAAACAACATGCAGTCTTACAAATCCACATTTTGCTTAATATTTCTGTGTGTCTGGAACTAAGTCTACTGTGAATAAATTTTTCTAGATATATTAGGGAAAGGAGAAGGAAAATTTGTCTAAGCATGTACTGATACTAAAATATGACTAGATATTTTCAATAATTAGATAATATTCAACCATCTTTAACTGATTAATAGTAACAATTTCAGATGGTTTGACCTAATGTATGAAGGTAATTGTTTAGAAATAACCTTGATGAAGAAGAGCAGAGTGGAAGTCTTCCAGAAAGCTTCCTCCATCCCAAAGGTCTTCCTCCACCTTCCTGCTGTTACCATAGCAACCTTCTACATAACCCTACCCCTGAACAGACCACATTGCTTTATAATTTTCCGTGTGAAGTGGCTATCAACACATCCAGATGATAGCAACTTGAGGACAGGGACTGTGGCTTTTCATCTTTCTATCTCCAGCAATTGGCACACTGCTAGGAACTAGCAAGCACCAAATATTTAAGTGCTTACATTTATTTGTAGTATATTTTTCATTTTTCAAAATTCTTGGAAAGGAGGTAAGGTAGGTATTAACACTTCCCATATTAAAGTTCTTAAATTAGAATCCATAATTGATTCCCAGTTAAATAAATCTTTTTTACTCCTTTTTACTATTACTGATTATTGTTCTCATAAAGCTTATAAGTCCACTTATATTTAATTAAACATGACTGATTATTCTCTTCTTTCTTAAGCCACAAGCATAAACTATGTTAAAAAGTATAAAATGTCTGCATTTCATTAACAAGTTTAATAAAATGGTTACTGCTATTTCTAAATGGACTTCTTCCCTTTTTTGATTATAGTTTATTTCTGACACTGCCTGCCTATTTTTAATATAAATTCCTGTTTATACATTACGGGATTTTGGTACATTTTACATTCTTTGTGCTGCTGAGGTTAAGAAGGTGGTTGCTATGGTTGCTTTTGATATTAACACTACATATTTCTCATTTTCATCCTGTTTTACCTCTTCTTCTAAATGGGTCACTCTAGAACACATGAAAGACTGCATTTTAGATTGTGGTCTTCTGACTTTCGAAACTCACAAAAGCTAGAGAAGTGGAAGATCTGTCAAAATCTACTCTAAAGCACAGGGAACTCTACTCAATACTCTGTAATGGCCTATGGAGAAAAGAATTTAAAAAATAAAAAAGAGTGGATACATGTATATGTACAACTGATTCACTTTACTGTACACCTAAAACTAACACAACATTGTAAATCAACTATACTCCAATAAAAATTTCAAAAATAAATAATCAAAAACCATTTGAGTGGTTCCCATGATCTGGGGAATCTCCCTTGAACCAAGAAGGGCACATGCTCTACCCTTTTCTTTTTTTCTGATCTACAGTTAGGATGAGGTTGGGCAATAAAAAATGCTTTAGAAGTGAATGAGATTTCTCAAATGATCTGATCATCTAAGGTAGGAGTGCAGAAAAATACAGCATGAAGTTAAAGACTTCTCAGAAATCTCAAGATTTCCTGAGAAACATGATTTACTGGACTCTTTATTCTACCATTCTATATGTCTATCTTTACGCCAGTACTACACTGCCTTTGTAATAAGTTCTGAAATCAAAAAGTGGAAGACTTTCAGCTTTATTCTTCTTCAAGATTGCTTTGGCTATTTGGTGTCTCTTGAGATTCCACATGAATTTTAGGATGAATTTTTATGTTTCTGCAGAAATTGTCATCAAGATTTTGACATAAATTACATTGACTATATATATATAGCTTTAGGTAGTATTGACATTTTAACAGCTTTCAAGCCATGAATATGAGATTTCTTTTCATTGATACATATCTTCTTCAATTTCTTCCAGCAATGTTTTGTAGTTTTTCTTATGAATGTCTTTTACCTTTTTGGTTAAGTTTGTTTCTAAGTATTTTATCCCTTTTGACAGTACTGTAAATGAGATTCGTTTCTTAATTTCCTCTACAAAGCCTCATTTACAAACTGGAAGATGGTTTTTATACATTTTAAACTCCTTAGTTATTGAACCTAAGTGACAGATACCAGTTAAAGGTATCTTTGGGACATATGGCAACATTAAAAGTGCAGTCGCTCAGTCATATTGGAGTGGATTGACATTCCTTTCTCCAGGAGATCTTTCCGACTCAGGGATTGAACCCAAGTCTCCTGATTGCAGGCAGATTCTTTACCATCTGAGCCACCAGAGGTAATGATACGGTGATATTTTGATATTACTAAATATTTCTTGATGGTGGGTAGTAGAAAAGTCCAATTCTTTTCACAGACTTATCCTTAACCAGGAAAGGAACTAAGAGTCTTTCTGGTCTTAAAAACACCAATCAGACAAATAATAGAAGAAACGATGTGTGTTTGGGTAGGGTGATATTATCCTGAATATATGCATTACTCTGATATCTGAGGTAGACGAATTTTTATTCTCTAACTTCGGACAATTGGTTGAAAATTGAAGCTTTGCAATTTTAGTATATTAGATAAAGTACCATTACCAAAAATATTGTGCTTAGCTCCAATTCCCTTATAGTTTTGTGTAAGAAATACACAAAGGTGGCCATAGGAAGCCTAAGGGGAAGAATACAGATTCTTAGAATGGTTGGTTTACTTGATGCTCAAAAGGATATTCTATACCCATTTGGTTACTCCCTCACTAAGTATTTACGGAATGCCTACTATGTGCCAGGTCCAGTCATGGGCACAGAGGGCAGATCAGTGAGTAAAACACAAGTTCCATCTGGATCTAAATTTTGGTTATGCAATATGAATATGAATATGAAAAAGAGGGAGTTTACATTTTTTTATGGTTTCTTTCAGTTCTAAAAGAAATGATTTTGCACTGCTATGACTCTATAGTTGGCATATACACTGTCCGTTTAATTCCAATATAGGAGTTCATGAGGCTGTCTCCCCCCAACCTGCCAAATTGCTGACCTCTTGGACTCCTCCATCCCATCATCTCTTGGCCCACCCTACCCCCATCTGTTCCTTGTTCTCAGCAGCCGTGGAGGATCTATATTTACACATGGATGTCACCAATATGTTGTAACAGCTTTGCTTCCCTGATAGTCTAGCAGGACCAAATGAGTAAGAGCAGCCGGGGCAGCCACACAATTCCTAGACAAGACGATATCCCTTAGCAGGATACAATTTTTTTTACTGGGCTCTTATTTATTATTCATTAACACTCCTCAGAAGTAGAAGGAAGGTAACCCACATTTAACTAAAATCAGCCTGTGGTTTCAAGAATATCTTCCAGAGCAGGGGAAAAAATAAAATAACACTTTAAATATTAATTAATCTTATTTTCCTTTACATATATGACTTTAGTTTATTGCTGTAATTAGAGTTTGAGGAGCTACATCTGAGAGGAAGAGAAATACTCCAGCATCTCTATTTATCTCTAAAATGCACCAGATTGTACCTCTTGGCATTTCATTTTTTACATCTTTGCTGACTCTTCCATTACAATTTCTCTAGCTTAAAAACAAAACAAAAATATCCCTATCTATTCCAATAGAATAGTGAATTTCCTATAATTCTTAACAATACATAGAACTCTCCAAGGTTCAAAAAATAAGAGCAACAGTAACAAAAGAAAGGTATTCCCATCAAAGCTAACCTTTCATTAAGATGATCCATTTTTTTCTCTCAATGTAGCAATGATATAGGAAGAATGATAGCTATAATTAGATCTTGCTATGAAATATCAATCTGTTCTTAGCAATACAAATACTTGAAACACATACACATCGTTTTCGTTTATTTCCTTATAGCCTATGAAGAATCCAGTGATATTGGAGATTAAAGAGGCCTTGTTATCCTAACACTAACACTAGTGTTAGTTCCATTAACACTAATTCTTTGGGGAACCAATCAGTCAGTTCAGGCACTCAGTCGTGTCTGACTCTGTGACCCCATGGACACCAGGATTCCCTGTCTATCACCAACTCCCAGCGCTTGCTCAAATTCATGTCCATTGAGTCAGTGATGCTAGCCAACCATCTCATCCTCTGTTGTCCCCTTCTCCTCCTGCCTTCAGTCTTTCCCAGCATTAGGGTCTTTTCCAATGAGTCAGTTTTTTGCATCAGATGGTCAAAGTATTGCAGTTTCAGCTTCAGCATTAGTCCTTTCAGTGAATATTCAGGACTAATTTCCTTTAGGATTGACTGGTTTGATCTCCTTGCAGTCCAAGAAATTCTCAAGAGTCTCCTCCAACCCAACAGTTCAAAAGCATCAATTCTTTGGTGCTCACCTTTCTTTATAGTCCAACTCTCACATCCATACATAACTACTGAAATAAACCATAGCTTTGACTACACAGACCTTTGCTGGCAAAGTAATGTCTCTGCTTTTTAATATGCTCTGTAGGTTGGTCACAGCTTTTCTTCCAAGGAGAAAGCATCTTTTAATTTAATTTCAAGAGACAACTCTACTCATGGACATCAACAGATGGTCGATACCGAAATCAGATTGATTATATTCTTTGCAGCCAAAGATGGAGAAGCTCCATACAGTCAGCAAAAACAAGACCAGGAGCTGTGGCTCAGATCATGAACTCCTTATTGTCAAATTCAGACTTAAATTGAAGAAAGTAGCAAAACCCACTAGACCATCTATGTACGACCTAAATCAAATCCCTTACGATTATACAGTGGAAGTGACAAATAGATTCAAAGGATTAGATCTGATAGACAAAGTGCCTGGACAGAGGTTTGTGACATTGTAGAGGAGGCAGTGATCAAGACCATCCCCAAGAAAAATAAATGCAAAAAGGCAAAATGGGTGTCTGAGAAGGCCTTATAAATAGCTGAGAAAAGAAGAGAAGTTAAAGGCAAAGGAAAAAAGGAAAGATATACTCATTTGGAAGCAAAGTTTCAAAGAACAGCAAGGAGAGACAAGAAAGTCTTCCACAGTGATCAATGCAAAGAAATAGAGGAAAACAACAGAAAGAGAAAGACTAGAAATCTCTTCAAGAAAATTAGAGATATCAAGGGAACATTTCATGCAAAGATGGGCACAATAAAGGACAGAAGTGGTATGGACCTAACAGAGCATTCTTTACCAATAGTGCCACTGTTTTCCTTCTAAAATAAGACAAATAATGATATTGAGATCCTGATGTTTTGTCGTCTGTCCTCTCAATACATCCCCAGCACATTATCAGTTGTTTTAGGCACCAGTCTTAGGCAAGAAAAGAGCTGACACAGTAGCCATCCCAATTATATATCCTAATATTCTGGATAGGGATCTCTGGACCAATGTTATCTGTGAGTCTCTTATATCACACATTTTAAACCTAGGCTATTAAACATTGCGGAGAAGGCAATGGCACCCTACTCTTGCCTGGAAAATCCCATGGACGGAGGAGCCTGGTGGGCTGCAGTCCACGGGGTTGCGAAGAGTCGGAACTGACTGAGCGGCTTCACTTTCGTGCATTGGAGAAGGAAATGGCAACCCACTCCAGTGTTCTTGCCTGGAGAATCCCAGGGACAGGGGAGCCTGGTGGGATGCTGTCTATGGGGTCGCACAGAGACGGACACAACTGAAGCGACTTAGCAGCAGCAGCAGCAGCAGCAGCAGCAGCAACATTCAACATTGAGAAAACAAAGATCATGGCATCCGTTTCCATCACTTCATAGCAAATAGATGGGGAGACAATGGAAATAGTGACAGATTTTATTTTCTGGGATCCAAAATCTCTGCAAACTGTGACTGCAGACACAAAATTAAAAGACACTTGTTCCTTGTAAGAAAAGTTATGACAAATCTGGACAGCATATTAAAAAGCAGAGACATCACTTTGCCAACAAAGGTCTGTATAGTCAAAGGTTTGGTTTTTCCAGTAATTGTGTACAGATGTGAGAAGTGGAGCATAAAGAGAGCTGAGTGTCAAACAATTGATGCTTTCAAACTGTAGTGCTGGAGAAGACTGTTGGACAGCAAGGAGATTAAACCAGTCAGTCCTAAAGGATATCAGTCCTGGGTGTTCACTGGAAGGACTGATGCTGAAGCTGAAGCTCCAGTACTTTGGCCACCTGATGCGAAGAGCCAACTCTTTGGAAAAGACCCTGATGCTGGAAAAGACTGAGGGCAAAAGGAGGAAGGGGTGACAGAGGATGTGATGGTTGTATGACATCACTGACTCAAAGGACATAAGTTTGAGCAAACTCAGGGAGATAGTGAAGGACAGGGAAGCCTGGCATGCTGCAGTTCATGGGGTAGCAAAGAGTCGGACACAGTTAGTGACTGAACAATTCATTCTTTCGATTTTTTTTCAAGTGGTTCAGTAATGAACTCATCAGCCAAAACATAAGTAATTTCAAATTTTTATGTGAAAAATGCCATTATTATTGTGAAGGGATTACACTGACTCTGTAGATTGCTTTGGGTAGTATGGTCACTTTAATAATATTGGTTCTTCCAATCCAAGAACACAGCACATATTTTCACCTGTTCGTGTTGTCTTCAATTTCTTTCATCAGCATCTTAGAGTCTTTGGAGTAAAGGTCTTTTGCCTTTAGGTTTATTCCTAAGTATTTTATAATTTTTGATGCAGCTGTAAATGGGATTGCCTCTTTCACTTCACCGTTAGTGTAAAGAAATGTGACAGATTTCTGTATATTAATTTTGCGCCCTGCAACTTAACTGAATTCATTGATAAGTTCTAGTGGTCTTCTGGTGGCATTTTTAGGATTTTCTATGTGTAGTTTATGACTGGCATCACCAACTCAATGGACATAAGTTTGAGTGAACTTTAGGCGACAGTGAAAGACAGGGAAGCCTAGTGTGGTGCTGTTCTTGGAATTGCAAAGAGTCAGACACAACTTAGCGACTGAACAAAAATAACAACAATGTATAATATAATTTCATCTGGAAACAGTGAGCTTTATTTCTTTCTTTCCAATCTGGCTTCCTTTTATTTCTTTTCCTTCTCTGATTGCTGTGGTTAGGACTTCCAAAATTATGTTGAATGGAAGTGGTGAGAGTGGGCATGCTTGCCTCTTTCCAAATTTTAGAGGAAAATAAAAAACTTCTCACAGAAATAAACATCTCTTCACCACCGAGTATGATGTTAGCTGTGGGTTTGTCATATATGACCTTTATTACATTGAGGGAGACCTTTGCTTACCTTCTGGAGAGTTTTTATCACAAATCAATGTTGAATTTTATTAACAGCCTTTTCTTTATCTATTGAAAAGATCATATGATTTTTATCCTTCAATTTGTTAATATGGTATATCACACTGATTGATTTATGGATACTGAAAAATTCTTGCATCCTTGGGATAAATCCCGCTTGATCATGGCGAATAACCTTTTTAATGAATTGTTGGATTCAGTTTGCTAGGATTTTGTTGAGGATTTTTGCATCTATGCTCATCAATGATATTGGCCTATAATTTTCTTGTTTTGTAATATTTTTGTCTGATTTTGGCATCAGGGTAGTGGTGACCTCAAAGAATGAGTTCAGAAATGTTCTTTCTTCTACAATTTTTTGTAAGAGTTTTAGAAGTTTAGGTCTTAACTCCTCTAAAGAGTTTGGCAGAATTCATCTGTGAAGCCATTGGTCCTGGATTTTTGTTTGCTGGGCATTTTTAAATTACTAATTCAATTGCCTTACTGGAAATTGATCTGTTCCTATCTTCTACTTTTTCTTTTTTTCTAGTTGAGTTTTGGGAGATTGTACCTTTCTAAGAGTTTGTTCATTTCTTTTAGGCTGTCCATTTTTTGGCATATAGTTGTTCATAGCAGTCTCTTATGAGTCTTTGTATTTCTGTGGTGTCAGTTGTAACTTCTTTTTCATTTCCGCTTTTATTGATTTGGGACCTCTCCCTTTGGATACCTGGGTTCAATCTCTGGGTTGGGAAGATCCCCTGAAGAAGGGAAAGGCTATCCACTCCAGTATTCTGGCCTGGAGAGTTCCTTTGGGGTCACAAAGAATTGGACATGACTGAGCCACTTTCACTTTCTTTTTTTTTTTTTCCCTCAATGAGTCTGGCTAAAAGTTTATCACTTTTGCTTACATTTTTCAAAGAATCAGCTTTTGTTAATAGTCCCATTGACCTTTTTTATTTTTATTTTTTTATAGGCTCTATTTCATTTATATCTGCCCTGAGCTTTCTTTCTTTCCTTCTACTACCTTTAGGCCTCGTTTGTTCTTCTTTCTCTAGTTCCTTTAGGTGTAAAGTTAGGTTTTTCATTTGACATACTTTTTGTTTCTTGAAGTAAGTTTGTATTGCTATAAAATTCCCTCTTAAAACCACTTTTTCTGCATCCCACAGGTTTTGAATCATCATATTTTCATTTGTCTCTAGGTATTCTCTAATATTATATTCAAAATAAACTCAAAATTGATTAAAGATCTAAATGTAAAAATGGATACTATAAAATTCGTAAAAGAAAACACAGGCAGAACATTCTTTGACATAAATCACAGCAATACCTTTTAGGATCCTTTCCATAAAGTAAAGAAAATAAGAGAAAAACAAAACAAATGGGATCTAGTTCAACTAAAAGGCTTTTGCACAGCAAAGAAAACCATTGACAAAAAGACAACCTACTGAGCAGAAGAAAATATTAGCAAATGATATGACTTATAAGCGGTTGATATCCAGTACATATAGTTTACAACCCAACATCAAAAATAACAACCCAATTTTAAAAAGTGGCCAGAAGAATTGAACAGACATTTTTTAAAAGAGGAAATGCAGATGCCTAACAGGTTCATGAAAAGATGCTCAACACCAATCACCAAAGAAATGCAAGTCAAAATCACAATAAAATATCACCTCACACCTGCCAAAACAGCTCTTATCAAAAAGAATACAAATAACAAATGTTGGTGAGGATATGGAAAAAGGGGAACTCTTGTACATTGATGGTGCAAACTGGTGTAGTCACTGTGGAAAACAGTATGGAGGTTTCTCCAAATACTAAGAATAACACTACCTTATTACTCAGCAATTCTACTCCTAAGTATGTACCTGCAAAAAGCAAAAACACACATTTGAAAAGATACCTAACAGCATTATTTAGAATTGCCAAGATACAGAAGCAACCTAAGTGTCCACCCACAGGTGAATGGATAAAGAGAATGTGGTATACATGTATAATTGAATAAATTCAGTCATGAAAAAGAATGAAATCTTGCCATTTGAAGTAACATGGATGAAACTGGAGGACATTATGCTAGTGTAGTAAATAAGACAAAGAGAAATACTATACGATACCACTTAAATGTGGAATTAAAAATTACAACAAACTAATGAATAAAGCAAAAAAGCAGACTCACAAATATAGAGAACAAACTAGTGGTTACCAGTGGGGTGGGGGCAACATACGGGTTGGGGAGTGGGAAATACAAACTACTGGGTATAAGAAAGTGTCAAGAATGCATTATATAACATGAGGAATATACCAATATTTTGTAGTAAGTATAAATGGAAAGTAACTTTTTAAATTGTATAAAAATTTTTAAATAAAAAAGCAAAAAAAATTCCTTTGCCACTAATTGTTGATCTTGTTTAGATATAGTTTTCTAGTTTTCTTACCTATAAAAAGGAGGCAGAAATAGTAATCATGAATTTATATACAGCAAAGTTAATTCTGACTATGCTAATATTTTTATTCTAAAAGTGGCTTAATAAATTGGAGTTTATACTTACATGGCTGCAAAATCAATATATCTATCCACACAGTCAAATTAGTGTGATAAAAACCAGGACCTTAACACTTTTCTTCTTATATTTAGAGAATGAATGGAAAGAATGTCTCTACTGAATCACTGGACACACAGATCCACAAAATCTCTTACACTAAATATCAACCAATGACCATGAACTCCTAATGTGTTATGAAATATCTTTGATCCTAGGGACAAAAAAAATCAAGACCTTCCAAAGATGACAACCACTAAATTAGAATAAAAAACATGGGTTCTGAAGCTGGACAGAAAAGCTAAATAAATGCCGATTTCCCACTGATTGGTCATATAGATGTAGCCAGAGCATAACTTCCTACAAAAATGCTCAATTAAGTGCAGGAGGAAAAATATCCTTTTGTTTCTTATAAAGGAGACATCCTCCCTTTAACAATCCACCAGTTTAAAAAATCTCTAGCACTGGGGAGTTAGGATAAAGAGACAAGCTCCTAAACGGGATTGTTTTTCTGCACACTAATGAAGTTCATAATTTAGTTGGAGAAATTATTAGACATATTTTCTCCTAATAATGGTACAAATCTCAAAGGAAAATGAGCTTCTTATACATATATTCTCTTTATAATTCAAGAAATCTTCAAGGATTTAAAAAATATACTCTGAATTAGAATGGCACTCCGTTGTCCACTTAACAAGGATTCATACCATAAATCTTTATTTTAAGCATTTCCACTGCAGTTAAGTAGCAATGCTTTGTATTGTTTCTTATCTTTAAGTATGGTTATTAAGCTTTTCATCTGAATTTTCTCATTTATTGAATTTCATTTTCTTTTGAAAAGAACAGGAAATTAAAATGAAAGTTTGGGGATGATATAATGGTTAAATTTACTTTGAAAAAAGAATTCAAGGGATAGAATCACTGCAAATGTATGAAAGCTTACTATATGAAAGAGGCAGTACACATTCACTATAGTTCCAGAAGAGAGAATGTGGACTAATATAAGAAGTTAAAAGGAAAATTTGATTGCTCTCAACTGAAAGATAAACTTTTTAAATAAACTAAGGTAGTTGGCCATTTCCAAGTTTATCCACTAATATTTGTGTATTGTTTCAGTGTTTGATGATGTCTATTAAGTGGGGGTAGTTGCAGGTATTTAAGGTCTATGGAAAATATGAGAAAAATTAATATTGAGAAAATTAAGTTCATTTATTTTCTCCCTCAGAAAATGAGCAACTATCATAATTTTGTTTTAGCTGTAAAACACTTAGATCTAATACAATATGACAAATCAGCCCAATCACGCATTAAAAAGTCGGTAAAATGAAATAAGAAGTTCAGATAAATGCACTGCAATCTTGTATAATGAAATGCAAGTTTCCTTCAGTATCTGAAAACAGGGCGCTCCTGTGAAACCTTTCATAAGCTAAAAGGTCTAAAATGAAGAAGCAATTACCTTAGGACACATCTTGCTAACGGATGCATGGAATAAACTGAGATAGAGCACAGAAACTCAGACCCAGATCAGAACTATGGAGCCTTGATGCTGAGATGCTGATGTAGTTCCCAGGGAAGGGACCTGGTGATGCAGCTCTCACCAGGCCACTCACAGTGCATGCTGCCTCCAAAAGGGCTTGCTGCAGAACAATCCCTAAGCACTATTTTTGCTTTTCTCATTTTTAAATAAAGGTAAAAATCCTCTTCAGACTCCTTTTGGTTAGCAAAAACAAGATATTAACATAGATCTTCTGTAAAAATCAAAGTGGGGATAACTGTATACTGGGTCACAAGTCTTGGAGAGGTGGCTTCCAGAACATTCTAAGAAGGATACGGCCACAAGACTTATTGGTTCATTACTGCCATTTAAAGATGGGCTTTGGAGTGGGGGTGATATTCTGGGTCTTCTATGTCTATTGAGCTCGCTTCAGGCTAGTGTGGCTACAAGAGCATAATAGAAAATATGAAGTTTGTAAATAGGAACCTGATTTTGTTACTTTATCATGTATAGGATGTTTAAAAGAAAGTTATGGAACTTGTCTGGTCCTCAGTTTTCTCAACTGTAAGACAGAATTAATGGCACCTGCCTCACAGGCTATTTGTAAGGATTAAAGGAAAGAAGAGGTGTGACAAGAATCTTATACCCTGCGTGCTGTACCAATGTAAAGGCATACTACTTAAATATTAACAGGGGAATTAACTCATTCCCTTCTTTTCTGATTTCCTTCTGTTTCTCAGACTTTTTCTTAATTTTTTAAAAAAATTATCTTTTGGGGCTTCCCTGGTGGTCCAGTGACTAAGACTTCGAGCTCCCAATGCAGGAGGCTCGGGTTCAATCCTTGATTGGGAGACTAGATCCCACATGCCACAGCTAAGAATTTGCATGCTAAAACTAGGACCTGGTGCAGCCATATAAGTATATAAATAAACAAATATTTTTTAAAAAATTACCTCTTAAATGACAGTACTCCAGGGAGTTCTGTAAATGATGATGGTGATGGTTTAGTCACTAAGCCGTGTTCGACTCTTTGGACCCCATGGACTGTAGGCCCCCAGGCTCCTCTGTCCATGGGATTTCCCAGGCAAGAATACCAGAGTGGGTTGCCATTTCCTTCTCCAGGGGATCTTCTCGATTCAAGGATCGAACTTGTGTCTCCTGCATTGGCAGGTGAATTCTTTACCACTGATCCACCTGGGAAACCCTTATAAAAGTCCTTTATAGTTATAAGGAAAACACTTATCATATCAGTGCCATCCTTTCCGTAAACTGCAAACCATCACACATAAAGTGATAATTTTCAAACCTACATTTCTAATGCAAACCTCTCTCTGGGGTACCAAGGCAATATTAGCAAATGCTTTACTGGACTCTCCATTTGGATCTCTATTAAAGTCTATCCATCTTTGAAATTTGACTGGTTGCCAAGTGTTATAGACTTTGTAAGCAAATATTAAGCCCTTATGCTCTGATGGCTTTTTATGGAATTTGGAGAACTTTCACAGACTCCATTTGAGCATCAAGACTTGCAGTTACAGTTGCTCCACAATTAAGCAATGTTACAGCTCTCCTTGTCTCACTGTGTATTTCCTTGTTAATAGAGCCACACTGGATTATCCTTTAACACCATTGCCTTGAATGCTTCTCACCTATATTTAGTTGATATATTAGAACCCGTATAATCCTAGACTTCCTATGACATGGGGAACTCAGACACCTGATAGCTGCAGGAATCCTTCAAGGCTTTTGGAGATGCTAAAGGTCTGCAGGAAGAAGATGGAAGAATGTCCCCCAGGATTTGTCCTCTCCACCAATTCCTCACTAAATGGAGTTCCTCAACACACTTTGTTGTTGTAAAGCATAATTTTTAACCTAGGGTATACATTGTGTACTGTCTGCTTGGCATTCTAAGGCACATATTCAAGATACCACACAAGCATTATCCTCATCAAGGCTTTTGCTAGGCTGCCCAGATTAAGTTAGTATTTCTTGCTCTGTTTCCAGGGCACTTTACACACTCACACAGTAAAAGCATTTAACCCAAACTGTCATCATGTTTTGTTTCATGTCTGGTGCCCTTCTGGATATCAGTTCCTTGAAGGCATTGACTATGCCTTCTGCATCTCTGTATGGCAGCCACTGTTTAGCCCATCATCAGTCCCAGGACAGAGGTAAAGTCTTTTTGGGTAACAGAAAGAAGAAAGGTATTAGAAAAGCAGAGTCTGTTAAGCAGTAGCAAAGCCCAATAATAATTAGGACTAACTGCGAAGAATGGACACATGCCAGGCCAAACGTGTCAAAAGCACCCTTCAGGATGCCTCTCACAGGAGAGGTGAAGAGTAAATATTTCAGTGGACTTACTCAAATTACAGCTAGGGAAAAGAGTAGGAAAACTTGTAGGATAAATATAAGTCTTTTTTAATTGGCAGAGCACTTTTGTATTACATGTGGTTTCCAAATTATTTGAAAAAAAAATGAAGAATGTTCAGGGGCTTTTATACTTATAAGTTTCCACAGGTGTTTCTACTTACCTAATATCACAAGTTTGCGCACTACAAAGATTTTCTTGAAAACCTTTCTTCAAGAAAGTGAATTTCAACCACACTTTGTCCCAATTAGAGCAAATACAACAGCAGTCATATTTCATAGTGAGGGCTTACGAGTGTATCTTATTTTTTCTGAGGTCAGAGTAGAAGGGGGCCTTTCTCACTCCTGACACCTAAAGAGAATACTTCTGCCCCTGGACTTTCCCAGCTCCTGAGATTAGGCAGGGAGGCTGTGGTTCTAAGCTGGGGCATCAGTGAAGGGGAGAAAGCACCCAAAACTGTGTAGAAGTGGAGCTTCTGTGCTAGCGCTCCCTGGCTCCTTTCTTAAAGATGGATGGAGGCATAGAGGGCAAAGTCAATTCTGTAAACAGTAGAGCTTGGGTAGGCCCTGAAAGTGTTAAGAAATGAGTAAACACTACTGAGAAAAAAATATTGATAATTATGTTTAGGAATATTGTGTTCAGGCAAGTAATGGAGATGTTCATTAGCATTTTCTACCACTGAGAAAAGTTCTTACAATTCTATGCTAAATCTCTAGAGGTTGAAAAAATTTTTGTATTATCTTATATATGATACATTGCTGACAACATATCTTACAAAACAATGAACATATTGTCCAATGATCATTGGTCTTTCAGACTGGACAATTATTACAGTAAATCACATTACTTCCTTGAAGCTCTTCACTTCAAAGAAACAAAATGTTGAATTTATATTCTATAATTATAAATTATAAAAATTTATAATCTATCTGAGAAATATAATGTTTACTTTTTGATTACTTTAAATCTGTAAAGTTTAGACAGAAACAAAACACTTAAAAAGCAGAACTTCCAATTGTGTAACTAAGAATACATTTTAGACATTATCTGTATTTAACAGCCTGGGCATTTAACTCTCTGTCTGTATATAAAAGATGTTCAGACAAACATCTACTCTTCACTTTTCCTCTCACCCCTCATCTGGGTAGATTTTATTTATGCATTAGATGACCTTCTTGGCCATTAGAACCATCTTGCTTCAGCAGTTAATTAACACAAGTACCATAATTTAATACAGTTAATGCTACTTGATGCCCTTTAATGTACTTTCCATTAGTAATATTATTGTAGTATTACCCTGTAAATTAAAATGAGATCAAGACTAAAAGAGCCACTCTTTAATTAAGGTACTGGCACACTCCTCTATTATTCACTAGAGAAAATCACCCTGATTTACTGAAGCAGGACATCCATAAGTCAGAATTAGTCCGTGAAGATTATTAGGTTTATTGAACAATGTAAGTAACACAGAATCACTAAGAATGCCAACAGCCATGTGTCTTCTTTTTCCTCCATTATCTTAATAAATAATACAATAAGATGGAGTATATGGAAGCCAAAAAAGTATAGGCAAAAGAGGAATAAAATTTTTATGATGTGATTATAGTTGTTGTCACCAGTGAAACTGGTATCAGATGTGATACATGCTAAAAAAGAACATAAATGCTACACTGCTTTAGTAACAACCAAAACATCATTTTTTTTACAGCAAATTATACTAGCCAGTATAAAACATAAAGGCTATACACACATTTGCACAGAAAGTATAGAGAAATGGAGTTCATAGTCTTCAGTCAATTCAAACAAAGATACTACTGTTTTTGTTTCATAGTTTAATATTTCCAGTGGAAAAATCTGTAGTATTATGTGCCCTCCATTGTAAGGAAATTTACCCATTTTCCCCAAATACTTCATGCCAATTCTCACATTATGGTGGGGGAGGAGGCGGAGTGACAGATAGAAAAATATCTATTATCATGATCAGACACAGACATGCAAAGGTAAGTTAAACGTTGCAATCACATCAAGGCTGGAGAAGAGTGGGCTGAGGGAAGCAAAGACTTCAGTTATATTCTGGAAAGTTTGTATTTATAATATTTTTGAAAAGAAACTTTTAGAACTTTCTTTTAGAGATGATCAATTAATGTTCACTCCCTCTATAGATTATTTACTATGCAAGAAGAAGAAAACTCAAGATTTTAACCCAATAGGAATTTTCTGCTCTATATCAGTTTCTTGGCTGAAAGGGCCACGAACCAGGCAACAACTTCACAGTCCCCTTTGGGGGCTCCATCTTCCTTCTATAACTTAGAAGCTGGAGACATGCCTGAGCCTTCAGGCCTTGGTTCTTGAGTCCCTCCTCTAAGACTAAAAATACCCCAGCCATCTGGTGCCTACCACAGTACATGCCAGCATGAGTTTTGCCCTGGGGAATTTGGACAGAGTTTGGAAGTGACAGGGTGGGACCTTATGGAAGGAGCTCACATCTATTGGACCTTTCTCTTTTGCCCGGCTGCTTACAGTTGACTGGTGAACAGGAAAAGACAGAGGAGGTGAGTTCCAGAGAAGGGAGGAGGGCTCCCCCCAAACTCCTCAGAACCACTGAAATGCAGCTGAAAGAGAGTACTAGGATGAGGACTAAAAGATAACTGATAAATCTGATGGGATTCTACACAAGTACCATGGCACCTTTAAGTGACAGTACATCTGACCCCAGTAGAGAATGCACAAAAATGCCTTTAGCTTTAAAATATACTTGACACTCTCTTGACTACTCAGAGGAAACAAAAATAAATATCTAATGACAGAAATAAGGCCCAACAATGGTTATTTCCCAGCCAAAGAACAACACAAGACTGTCTTTTTTAAAAGTGTAAAATGAGAGTTTTAGAGAAGTTGGACTATAAAGATTTTGGCTTAGATTAAGGAGTTCTCAAACTGTAAGTAAACTGACCTAGGTGATTCTACCTGACAACATAGATCATACTGGGATTCAAATTCAAGTATCAGCTTATTAATTTTGCAATTATTCTTGTAGATAAACAGAATACCTGTTACTTTGTTATGATTTGCTATCATTAACAATATCAACGTCAGCGTCAACTATTTTTATATATTACATGTTTTCAAGAATAAGATACTGGAAATTGATATTGTGCTAAAATATTCACAAGTACAATAGCTGCTTTTTATTATAAATCACAAGCTCATATTTAAGGCCATAGCCCCACACTGCTCTCTCATTATACCCTGGTAATATATGAACCCTAGAGCCCATAAGCTCAATATTGAACCAGTGCCTATTTCTTTCAGAATATTTCAGATTTTGCTCCAAAGATAACTTCACCAAAGTTCACCAAGCCTTGGTTAAAAGTTTTTAAAGAGGCTCCATAGCTAAAGACTCTTGACTCTTCCATCAGAAACGTGAAGCTAGAATAAAGCTGAGAGTAGGTGGCTATCAGCTCCTGCAACTCTCCATAAGTAAGATTCCATAAGGTAAAATCCCTTTGCCACTGTACCGAGCTCATGCCCACCACCTCATTCTCATTAGCAGCAGTGACCACTTCTTCTAGTGCACAAGTGTATAAGCACTATCACTAAAGGTAGGTTGAGACAACTCTCTGAAAGCCGAGGGAGTCTCAACAATTCTCTAGTCTCTGAGGACTAGGCTGCCATATGAGATGCTGGAAGCCAGTAAACTTAATGAATCCTGACTTGTTGTTTAGCTAAACCTATACAATATATGCACTGTTTATACCTATGATTAAATAAACTTACACAGTTAACTAAAGCTACATGATATATGTACTGTTTATATTCTTATTGTCATATACTTGATTTAAAACTCTCTTGGCATTTTTAGAATGACTTTTGCTCTGCTTCACATTTCCATTTTTCCCCCCATTGTGCTCTGTACTCCACTCTTACATTTAGTTTTCCCACCTCATCATCTCATGCTTCAACTCCCATCAGCTAGTTATTCTGGTAATATGCCACACAAAAATTAGGTTGAAAATCTCTGTTGGTGGTCTTGGTTCTCATTATTCAAGCTTTTTATTTAAATGTCTTCAAAGTCCTTGGAAACCTGCTCAACCGTACCTCTGGTATATTATCAAAACAAAGATATACCTGACTGTGAGCATTAATGCATTTGAACTTTGGTCGGTCTGTAACTGACCGACAAAATGAAGACAGCCTGACTCATATTTTAGGTGACAGCATATTGTTTTAAGATAATAATATCCAAAACCCTGAAAAGTAAAGCTTTCCCCTCTTTAACAAATGCAATGTTTCCTAAATGCTTTTGGTTCTGATTTAATAAATGTAAAGAGATACAATTTTCATTTTCAGAACTTTTTTGATACTATATAACAAAATATAAACAGAAAGTTGTACCATGATGAAACCCTCTCCTGAATTCAAAAACAATAGTAAGATGTATTTCCTGTTTTTCAGTTCCTTTTACAGAGACACTGGCTTTGTTGCCCTGGCTTCTTTGCCTTAAGGACTTAAACCACCCCCTGACCTAGAGAGTTCCTTGGTCTCAAGAAAGATGCTTTTCTTTTTTTTTTTTTTTTTGCCTTTTGTTTAAATGCTATGAAATCCCGCCAGGTTCAGGATCAGTGACAGCAAATCTGGGATCACAAATTACTGCTGAGTTAGTTAGAAGGGTCTCAAATGCCTCAGAACTTACCTGTAGGCCGGGATTCTGAGAAAATCTTGCAATAGAAAGTGACAAATGCCACTCTTCAGCTGCACAACTGGCCTTTTCTTTGGACACACCCATTCTCATTCAAGCCAAACAACTGTTTTCTTACCTTCCGTGCACCTTTATGTCTGAGATTGCATAAAAGTAGCGTGCCAAGTGTAGCTCATCTACAAATATTTCCCCAACGGCGGGTCTCAAAAGCCTTATCCTCAGGTCTGTGACTGTAAAGAAATCTCTGAGTTTCTTGGTTGTATCCAGTTGTCCATAGAGGGAAGCCATATTGCGTAACCAAGGTCCGGCAAAAAATGCGAACCTGTCTTTGATTTCAAAGTGGATGATTTTGCTATTTGTCATATAACCCGTGGAGTACTCTTCAGTGCAAATGATTTCTAAGACTGTATGCTGTGATAAATCCTTCACCGATTTAGGATCCATGTGAAAAGCGTCCAAGCAGTCTGTGGCATAATACTGATACGGCTGCCACGTTCGTCCATAGTCAAGAGATTTCTCCAGGATCATTTGGTCTGGACGCCCCGATTCAAAGGTAATAACTATGTTGTCTGTTAGCTCGATAGTTTTGCTCCAAGACAGAGTGATGTTAACCTGGAGAGGTTTGGGATACTCTTTCCAAGTCGCAGACTGCCAAAAGGTGGAGGGATGTCTTCCTTCAAAGTCAAACATCAGTTCAGGCGGGTGCGCCAGTTCTGGGGTACTTGCATCACACTCATTATTGCACATGTAGGGGTTGCCCTATGGAAGAAGAACAGAAGAGGGTGCGTCAAAACACTGCTATGACACAAATTTTGCCCTATTTCTATTACTGAGTAGGAGGCTGGGAGAAAAAGGAAGGAAAAAAACAAAAAAAACCTGTTTGCAGTAATCATTTTTATTTGCCATATCTGGAATCTCCTCTTTAATAGCTTAAAAAGAGAGAGAGAGACAATATGGTAATTTTCTTGTCTTGTTTCCTCCCATGATCTTTAAGAAATGAAACAGTTTATTTATCCCATATGTGTTAGACCCATAATGTGATCCCAGAAGCACAAAGACACTGAGCAACTGTCTAACAGCGCGATACTTCCGCATCCCCTTAGAAAGATGCTATAGAAAAGCAAGGAGATTCCTCTGTGCCTCAAGGGCGTTCCTCAAGAGCACAGTTTTTTAAAAAGTCATTTTTCAAGTAAAGCTTTAGAATTTGCAGTGAACCATAGATTTGTTTTGGAGACAATACCCCCATACAACATTCAGCTTCTTTTTGCTTCACCTCAAATCCATCACTCTTAACAGGGTCCCTGCTTCATAAAGCTTGCTTTTAGAGCATTTACTTTGTTCACCACAAATCATTAAAATGTGGTACACTCCAGGCTCTGGGGCTTGGTCCAAACATCTGCCATCCTATTAGCTAGAGGCAAGGGGATTGTTCAGGAAAGACTCTGGGTGGGCGTGTGCTCCAACTTATCAGGACAGGACTTAATTGGAAGGCTTTTGCAAAGCGTCACAGTCACTGGATGCGTTTACTCTGTGCTGGCCCACAGTGAGCTCTCCATGAATGTTAGCCATTATCATTATTTTCTTTCACACAAAGGCTAATTCCTTCACGTTCCACTCCAACAAGAAACTGAAAAGAAGTCTCCTTGTCATATCACAATTTGTTAACACCACTTACGTGAAACTAAATGGCTGCTCTCAGGTTTCATCAGTAGCCTGAGACTATGGCAACAATAGGCTCCCCAACTGGAGTTTCATTTTGTGTTTTAAAAAAATGGTATCATTTGGAATTAACTATTCAGGTATTTCTCTATTATCCTGTAATGGGTAATTATAAACACGGATAGGTAAAAGATTCGAGCCTCTGACAATGTCTTTAGGCTTTTTTTTTTCTTTTTTCTTTTTCATGAACTAGGAACTTTCCATCATATCTGCAGGATGCATAAGCTGAGTCTCAAATAATGAATTTACACTTTAGACGTCGATGCTCAGTTACTGGCTGACTCCTTTGAAATATGAGATGAACATTGGAGACTTGCTTCGGCCTCCCTAGAGGCAACTTCCTCCTACCTAGCCAGCTAAAACTTTCACTCTCTTTCCCATTAATGCAACTGAATCCTAAAGCTGGCAACAGGTTTAGGGGTCTGAGTATAACTGAGAAGGGGCAGGAGAAAGGAGAGAAGGTACATTATTTGAGGAACAGAACTGTTTTAAAAATATATTCAAGGCATCAGTGATAGTGGAAATGTTTCTGTTCTCTCTTGAATTTCAATATCCTATTCCTGATCCCAGCGTCTGTGGCACTATTTATAGTATCCCCTTCAAAATGAGCCAAGGGGGGGAAATAAGTTTCTGTTCCAGGTGGAATAAATCACCAAATTTATTATTATTTAAACTCTTTTAAGCATACCAGAGAGCCAAATGCATAGCTCTGCAAACTGGCAAAGGCTTTTTATGGAGGGCTATAAATATTGTGGAATCTGTCAGGATTTATAAATTCTAAATATATGGAAATGCACATTTTACTGGAAGGGGTCAGATTTATACAAATCACACCTTCATTTGAAATTTACTGAAAAAATATGGTCACTTCAACATTTACCAGCATGTAGCCATCTGCACAATCATTAACCTGGATGCTACCACCTTTCTCCTGACAAAAGCGTCTTCATCTGAGGTCAAGGATACTGAAACACAGGAAATCAACTCTGCGGGATACACCAAAGTGAGTTATCAGACATTTGTATTAAGTCCTGTTGAAAGACAGCATTTCTTCCACTTCCACTTAGATACACAGAGCTTCTGAGATGGGGACAGAGTGCTGAGACAAAAAAACAAAAAAAGAAGGCACAGCTAGCTGATTCTGGGTATGGGTCAGTAATAAAAAGCCTGTCTTAAAAAATATGCTTGAAGATACATATTTAAAAAGCACTCATTTCCACCTCTGATAAAAGCTGTTGACAATACCCTGTATTTATTTAGCACTTATGGATCAGTTGCTTTACATGTATTATCCTAGGTAATCCTTTTCATCTCTATCTTACAGAAGAGAAAACTGAGGCCTAGAGAAGTGTCAAGCAACTTGCCCAAGGTCATATAACAGAGTGAGTAAGTGGTGGAGCCAGAACCCACTTTCTCTGCACCTGATCTGGCCCTTTCAACTCCTAAGTCAATGGAACTCCCTACATGGAATCTAGTTATGGGAACAAGAGTAGGCTGGCAGAATCGAAGAATCTATGACCAAGCCTCAGGTCTTGTTTCCTTGGAGAGCCCCAATGAGCATTATCATACCTCTGAGAGGCCTTGATAGTAAGAACCTTCCTTAGCTTCCTATACTACCCAGTTTCAGAAACTTATTTTACCATGGAACTCTTTTTTGTTTTAGTAATCCCTACTTGAGATTCTCTGCTTGTATCACTCTTAAAATTGTAAACATGTGGATGGGATGCCAAACAACAGGGCACAACCTAAAGCTTTAGTTCTTTAATGAAGATGTAGCCACATCTTGCACTCTGCTTCTGTTCCAGAGGGACATACTTCCACTTGGGCTGAGAAAACAGTGAACCCAGGATAAATGCTCACTGTTACATCCAACTGTCAGCTATCAAAATGCATGCCAGGAAGAGGGGAAATTTTCATTTCTTTGTACTGATTTGGTGCCTTAGACACCAGAAAAATTGAGAGAAAAGCTGTAATTATTGACTGCTTACAGTATTACTATATATAAGGCACTTGTCTTGGCGCTCAGGATATAACAGTAAACAAATTGAAGTCCTTGCTTTTAGAATAGCTTCCATCTTAGTCAAGGGAGATGTATAAAAAAAACACAGATATATAATGTTACATGATGATAACTGCTATACAGAAAAATAAAGCCAGTTGGAGGGGAGAATGGTGTTGGAAAAAGGATACTGATTATAATTTTATACTGGGAGGTGAGAGAAAATCTTACCTGAACAGTACAACATTTGAGCAGATTAAGAACAATTCCCAGTTTACACAGGAGATAATCAGAGTTTAACCAAAATGACAATTTCATCCTTCATATGACTCTACTCCTAGTGATAATTTTAGCAGCACAACAATCTACTAAAATCATTGAGTAAACAAATCATTTCAAATGAAAAACTACACTAATGAATGCAGATACCCAAACCCAAACATAAAAAAATTGAATTATTCATATTTCATAGTATCCATGCTCTTTTAGGAGAGTAATGATTTGATGACCATTAAGAATTGATGCTTTCAAATTGTGGTGCTTGGGAAGACTCCTGAGAGTCCCTTGGACTGCAAGGAGATCAAACCAGTCAATCCTAAAGGAAATCAATCCTGAATATTTATTGGAAGGACTGATGCTGAAGCTCCAATGCTTTGGCTACTTTATGCAAAAAACTGACTCATTGGTAAAGACTCCGATGTTGGGAAAGATTGAGGGCAGGAGGAGAAGGAGCAAGAGAGGATGAGATGGTTGGATGGCATCACTAACTCAATGGACATGAATCTGAACAAACTCCAAGAGATACAGAAGGACAGGGAAGCCTAGCATGCTGCAGTCCATGCAGTTGTAAAGAGTTGGACATGGGCCTAAGTGACTGAACAACAACATAACTTACTGAGAGATAATGACATTGACAGAAGATTAATGAGGGAAAAAAAAGTCCTTTTGGCTCCCTAAGAAAAAAACCCTGCATGTTAGTTGAGAGAAGAAAAGAGGAAAGCCAAAGCTGAAAATCTTATAATTCTAGAAAGACAAAGCTGGAGGAGAGATTATATGCTAAAATATTTAGTGTAAATATTTCACAAGGGTGTGATCTAGTACTGTTGTTACAGAGAATTATCAACATAAAAACAATTGCTGTTAAAGGGATTACATTAATTAAAATTTCAACTATTTCAACCACACCCTAATCCTCTCTAATACCATCAACAATAAAATTTATATAAGAAAAATAACTTCCTACTTGAAAAAGCAAAGAACACTTCTAGCTGCTAAATCTAACAGATTCAGGCATTTGCAAGTATAAGTAATTATTTTGTGGCCAGCAGGCAGTCTTAAATAGATCTTAATTTAAGTCATACAAGGAACAGATCCTTAGCTGATTGTCTATGGACAAAGCAGAAAATATTTATGGCTGTGCTGATAATATTTACACCATTAAGAGATGTCTAAATAATTAAACAGACACTGCTGCTAAATATTCAATATTTGTATAACAATTAGAGGACTGTGATGCTTAACTTCATTTAAAAAATAATGTACTATTTTACTACTGAGAGAAATGAAGGTAGTTATTAATTAGCACTTTGTAGCCAAAGTGGAATGCTGTTACTCTTCTTTAATATGCTTTCAGAACTTAGAGGAATAAATAAAATTTTAGATATGTTCTTACTGTTTCTATGGACAGAAGTGTCTTCCCTCTGTTAGTTCAGTTCAATCGCTCAGTCGTGTCTGACTTTTTGCAACCCCATGGACTACAGCACATCAGGTCTCCCTGTCCATCACCGACTCCCGGAGTTTAGTCAAAATCATGTCCATTGAGTTGGTGATGCCATCCAACCATCTCATCCTCTGTTGTCCCCCTCTCCTCCTGCCCTCAATCTTTTCCAGCATCAGGGTCTTTTCACATGAGTCAGCTCTTCTCATCATGTGGCCAAAGTACTGGAGTTTCAGCTTCAACATCAGTCCTTCCAATGGACACCCAGGACTGATCTCCTTTAGGATGGACTGGTTGGATCTCCTTGCAGTCCAAGGGACTCTCCAAGTCTTCTTCAACACCACAGTTCAAAAGCATCAATTCTTCAGTGCTCAGCTTTCTTTATAGTTCAACTCTCACATCCATACATGACTACTGGAAAAACTATAGCCTTGCCTAGATGGACCTTTGTTGGCAAAGGAATGTCTCTGCTTTTTAATAGGCTATGTAGGTTGGTCATAACATTCCTTTCAATGAGTAAGCGTCTTTGAATTTCATGGCTGCAATCACCATCTGCAGTGATTTTGGAGCCCCCCAAAATAAAGTCAGCCACTGTTTCCACTGTTTCCCCATCTATTTGTCATGAAGTGATGGGACGGGACACTTAAAAAGAACATCCTTTTACCTAAGATCTGCTAGACCCTTCAGAGTTTTAAAAAAAGGAAGATCTATATAAGCAGTATATAATGTAATACTTGTGGTTCCTACCATTGTGAACTTACTTTTTCAAGCTTAACCTGTTGGCAAACTATTGGGAATGACAGTTGGAGCTAGAGAGAATCCTCATGGGAGATTTGCTACAAACCTGTAAATTTACATGCCATGCAGGCATGTGCTTACAAGTGGCTATGCGAAGCATTTGGGTTAACACTTACATGGATCGTGAAAAACACTGAGAAAGAATGGCCTAGCAACCATTTGCCTCTGGCTCATTCTTGTTCATTTCATTGGTGGCAGTGGGAAAAAAAAAAATGACACAAAAGCCGGGGAGCAGAAACTACTACATTCTGGGATAGCTCTCCTGACCTGTTTCCACTGTGATTTTGAAATGGACATTAGCATGGCCAAATGGCATACTGGTAAAGAATCTACCTGCCAATGCAGGAGACACAAGAGATGTGGCTTCGATGCCTGGTCAGAAAGATCCCTTAGAGAAAGAAAAGGAAACCCATCCCAGTATTCTTGCCTGGAAAATTTCATGGACAGAGGAGCCTGGTAGACTATCACCTATGGGTTCGCAAAGAATTGGACCTACTGAGCGAAGGGGCATACACACACACACACACATATGGCTTTGCCAATGCAAGGTTTTCAAAAGGTAAAGAAACCAGTAGCACAGTCCATGGCTCAGCTCACAGAGAAACAGACTATGAGCAGCATGCTTTAGCTGCTAGGCTAGGCAATCACCCTCAGGAGATGGCTTCTTTTTCTCCTCTTTCAAAACAGCTCATTGGGAACCAAGCAGGACAGTTTGTGGGAGGCTGGTGATTGATCTCTTTATATCAGAGGGGCAATTTTTGGTCAGAGGGATTCCCCACTCTCAGTCCCTTCTTGGAACTTCTTGGTCTTGGAACTTCTGGATTCTTTCTTGGCTCTAATAAAGGGGAAAGCCCCCTGCTTTATGACTTATGTGATGAAACTTAGGCTACTCTGAGTATGGGAGCTGATGTTTAGTTAGTCATGCTGAGGTTCCCTCTTCAGGCCATATAGCTTTGTTACTGACATTAGGGAGAACAGAGAGAAATCAGAATTAGTGCCTTCCCAGATGGCGTTAGTGGTAAAATACCTGTCTGACTATGCTGGAGACATAAGAGACATGTGTTTCATCCCTGGGTTGGGAAGATCCTCAGGAGGAGGGCATGGCAACCCTCTCTGGTATTCTTGCTGGGAGAATGCCATGGACAGAGGAACCTGGTGGGATACAGTCCATGGAGTTGCAAAGAGTCAGACACGACTAAAGTGACTTAGCACACATGCACACACAATCCAAGACAGTGGATATCTTTTCCAGAAATCTGAAAGATAAATATCAGTGCCACCAATACTGAAAAACACTAGATGACCACAGCTATGGCGATAGACTCTGTATGTCCTCAGATGGGGAAAAACACACAAGACAGTGTGTTTCCAGATGTCCATTGTTCCTTTGGAAACAAAGGGCAGTGATTTCTTCAAATGGCAATGCAATTTCACTTTGTAACCTGCCCTATTGATTGGCAGGGGCCCCAACATAGGGCTTATACATGGTAACAAGATAGCTTGAACATTATCCCGGGACTGTCCCATATCCTGGGACTGTCCCAACTAAAATGTTATGTAATAGCTATTACAAAAGACAGGTAGCATTTGGGGTAAAATGAGTCCCAACTCTGAGCATGGGCCACTCTGCGAATGATACAGGATAAAGAATTTTATTTTTGTAACTCTGAAGTTAAAAACTGACTACTCCGGTTTCTATTGGAAGCCCTTACTCATCACAAAGATTCCTCCCTGCCATAGACACGGGCTTAAGTTCTGATTGAAGCTGTTGCTTGTTTCCATCTGCTCACTGACAATTCTGCGTGTGGACTTTTTTACTCAGGAATAAAGACGGAAGAGTTTAACCTTTCTACAAGAAGAATGCTGTAAGCCATATCACAGATTATGGGCCATAATAGACACCTGTGTAAATCCCCACAGAGGATTATGGTTAGGATTTTCAAACTGGTGAAGTCTGCAGAGGTCAAAAAGACCAAGTTTCTAAGAAGTAGCCAATATAATTCTCAAGCCACAAACCACAAAAATGGATTCCTATATAGCATCTAATTCATTACTTGGTATGTACCAAAGGAGAAATATATATCCATAGAATCAAGTGGGTTTGAAAGTTAATATCTACAGAAAAACACTGTAGTAAACTGATTTATAATAGGTAAGGCAATTACTTTTTAAATTTTAATTTTCTTAATAAATACTACTTAAAAACCTTTGGTACAATATTTTTGACTTACAAATAGTCTCAAAATAGACCAGAACACAGACACTTAAATTTTAATAACACAAAGCTGAACCAGGCTGTCAGCAGTTTAAATAACCTAAGAGAAACAAGGTGAGCAAAATACCTCAAAGGTAGGAGTGTTCTGTATCCTGATACCATCATACATTGTGAGAATTAAACATTTTGAATCTTGAAAGATCTGATTTGATCTCACAAACTGTTTCATTTTTCTCTCACATGAGAAAGCAAATCCAGATCTGCTTGACATCCATCTTCTGAAAACCATCATCTTTAATAGAGTACAGGAAGACCAAAGCATCCTCTGTTGAAGAGATCACTTAATTGTCACAGGTGGCAGGGGATCTTTCTAATGTGACCCAAATGTGACTGGGTTTTGGCAAGTCTATTCTGATTTCTCATACTCCTTATTTCTTTCAATGCCTTCCTTCCAACTTCATTACCTGTTTACTAAGTACCATTGCTATTTTTAAAATATTGTAAAAAAAATACATTATTTATACAATAAAATGTTTACAATTTGGTAGTGAAGTTTAGACCTAAACAAGCAACAAAACCACATGTTTCTCAGGTTGGTTCCTCCTGCCTTTAGAGAGAGCATCGGGTGTCCTTGAGGGTAAACAGTGTCACCTATGACTCTGTACAACCTCCTGGAGTTTCACCCCTTGGTACATAAATAGACATATTTTTGTATTAAAAACAAACAGACATTTAATGGAGTAAGATGCAAAAATAACTTTGCAAGTGTTTTTAGGAAAGAAAACAGAAACCTTTCAAGCTTGGAACAGATTTGGAGGCAGGTGTCAAAGACCATGGAACAAGAGTATGAACAAGGAGGAGTCTAGGGGCTCAGCTGGGTGATAATTTATTCACTCCAACATCCTTCCTGCATATCTAAACCACTCTGTAGTGGTTGCAGCACCACAAGCTTTATCAAGACTGAGAACTGTGGCTTAAACCATCTCATCAAGTCCCAGCCTGAGAATATTTGCTCCTCTCGGGGCTGCAAAGAGTCAAACATGACTGAGTGACTGAACACCACCACCACCACCACCAGTGGTGAGACACCAATCAATACTAGTCTTCATATACTAAAATCTCCATTTTTTAAAAAAAGTGAATTTGTAATTCTCCTTCTACCATGTCATAATATATACTATGCATACAATGCTATATAAATTTTAGGTTGTATAAGAAATACATGAAGTCCAGTTCCACTCATCAGGAATTTGGTTTCAATATATTGGGTTGGAACCAGGAATGTGATTTAACAAATACACTAGATGATTTTGATGTAGATCCCCTCTGGATCACACTTTGATAAATGCTGGTGTATTGTTTAAGAACCAAGGTTCTAGGTTAGAGCTGCCTAGGTTTGATTACA
Organism: Antilocapra americana; assembly: GCA_007570785.1. Classification (NCBI taxonomy): domain Eukaryota; kingdom Metazoa; phylum Chordata; class Mammalia; order Artiodactyla; family Antilocapridae; genus Antilocapra; species Antilocapra americana. Next base: position 1,837,054 of record ML664070.1, on the reverse strand, counting down.
GCTCTACCATTTAGTTGTTACATAATTTTGGACAAGCTACTTGCCTTTTTGAGCCTTGAATTCTTCTTTAAATTCATATAAAATACATATTCTATGATGTTAATTTGAAATAAAATTACATAAGTGTTTAGCATCTCCTTGGCATGCAATGAGTGTTCAATAATTATTAATAGTAGCTAGCATTAACCATGCTCCTCCTTCTATATTCCTTGACTCTGAGAATGACACAAAATTTTCCATTTCCCAAGCAGGAAACCTGGGAACCATGTTATATTTTTCTCTTTTTGTTCAGTTTGTTCACCAGCCAAGTTCTCCAGATGCAACTCATCACCACAGCATTGTTCATACTGCCAATACTGTCCTTAAGGTTTTTTTCTTTAATATTTTAAAATTTAAAAAATATTCTCCTTCTGAATTACTGTAATAGAATTTATATTTTGTTTATTCATTTATTTATTTTGTTTTTTGGCTATGGTGGGTCTTCATTGCTGCATGCAGGCTTTCTCTAATTAGTGGCAAGCAGGGACTACTCTTCATTGCAGTGCGCCAGCTTCTCACTGCAGTGGCTTCTCTTGTTTTGAAGCACAGGCTCCAGGCATTCGAGCTTCAGTAGCTGCAGCACATGGGCTCAGCAGTTGCATCCCATGGGCTCTAGAGCACAGGATCAGTAGTTATGGTGCACAGGCTTAATCCTGAGGCACGTGGAACCTTCCTAGACTAGGGATTGAACTGGTGTCCCTTGCATAACAAGGTTCCTTAACCACGGGACCACCAGGGAAGCCCAGAATTACTGTAATAGATTCTTTAAATGTTCTCTCTCCATGTTACGGTTAGGTTGTTCTCTTATAGTCTATTCTCTACCTAGCTGCTACAGTAGTCTTTCTAAAACCCCAAACTAACTGTATCACACCTCCTCTTAAAGCTCTTTAATGGACTTCCCATTACCTTCAGGAGTACAATTCAAATTTCCAGCTTTTAAGATCTTTCAAAATTTGGCCTCTGTAATTTTTACTTCTTAACTCACTCAAGTTCATACCTCATAAGTTGAATGTACCAACCTATGAGTATATGTGTATACAGAGTGGACTGTATGCATTATTATATGACTCATCATATTAAATTCCAGTTATTTATTTTTATGCCTCCTCTGCTGGAGTTCTATGAGAAGAACTAGTACATAATAAGTGTGCAACAAAAATCTGTGGATCAAAAGAACATAAGAAAAGCAGAAAAACAGGAAGTCAGAAAGGAAACAGAATAAATTAAGTAGATTTAAAGTTTGGAATAATACGGGGAGGATTTGCTCATAGGTTGGTGATTTGGGATTAAACAGACAACCAATCTTAAAGAACTTCCCAGCTCCCTAAGTTGCAGATAGAATTTGTTTGACATAATACACTGTATCAAAAAAGAATAAAGCCAAACAAAAAACAGAGTCCAACTCCAAGTGCAGTATGCCTGTGTGTGATTGATACAGTTACTGGGACTTCTGGTGAGGTTGGAGGACAAAGACAAATGGCATGAGCTGCAATTATGTCCCAGTCCTTTCCTGGTGTTCATTTGATCCTCATTTTTCTCCATCAGTCACAGTAGTATTTCTCCTAGTGACTTTATAGCCAAAGATCTCTTTTCCTCACCTCATCTTTCCTTACTTATCCAACCCATAGCATCCTTCTAAGTATACAGGAGTAGCTAAATACCAAGAGTTTTGTTTATTTTTGGACAATTATGGAGAACAAAATAAAACTGAAGGAAGAAGCTGCAAAAGAGATGGTTGTAATTTTAAAATATCCAGGCATGGAAGTACCTCAGTAGTGCAAATCCTTTAAAAAATATAAGATGTGTAATGGTGGAAACTGTTGTCCAACAAGAAAGCACACATATTTTGCTGGAAAAGAAGGAAGTGGTCTTTATTTGCTACTGCTTAAATGGCTCTCCTAATTATAGAAATCCTTCCAAACTTCACTTCCAAATTAATAGTTCTTATTATGAAACCAGAAAGGTTCTGGAACTGACCTAAAGTTAGGTGAGTCTATTTCCAATGACATCTAGAACAGGAACTGAGATGTCCTTGGAAATTGTGGAATGCCATGATAACTACAGCACAGCACATTCAATAATGAAGATCTGCAATGAAGTGAATAGAAAGGTGACGCAAGATTCGACAGAAATTAGCTTGACTGAAAGTGGAAAAAAAAAAAAAAAGAATCATTGGTGACACCAAGGTTTAATGCCTGGTAAAAAAGTGAAAATGTTGGTAATAAGGTATCTATCTACAACTAGTAAAAGATTTGCCCTCTATCACTGCCTATTCCAGCAGAGTTCCATTTGCAAAAAGTTAGTTTGACAGCTAATATAACTGAAAACTTTTAAAATGCCATAAAGATTTTTAATTCATAATGTTCAGAAAAATATTTTAAATTTCTCCATCATCAGTTGCTAAGTCATGTCTGACTCTTTCTGACCCCATGAACTGCAGCATACCAGGCTTCCCTGTCCTTCACTATCTCCTGGAGTTTGCTCAAACTCATGTCCATTGAGTCGTTGATGTCATCCAACCATCTCATCTTCTGTTGCTCCCTTCTTCTTTTGCCTTCAATCATTCTCAGCATCAGGGCCTTTTCCAGTGAGTTGACTCTTCACATCAGGTGGCCAAAGTACTGGAGCTTCAGATTCAGCATCAGTCCTTCCAGTGAATGTTCAGGGTTTCCTTTAGGATTGAATGGTTTGATCTCCTTGCTGTCCAGGGGATCTCAAGAGTCTTCTCCATACCACATTTCAAAACCATCAAATTTTTTTCACTCAGCCTTCCAACTCTCATATCCATACTGTCTGCCTACTTCATTACAAATCCACCTAGTCTATTTTCCTCAAATATCCTTCTTATACATTATTCTAGTTTGGAAAATAAAGACTCAAGAGTCCAGAAGGCAAAACAGAGCCCTCAGGAAACCAGTGCAAGGAGTTGTAAATACTCTTAAGGAGCTAAATGGAACCAACCATATTTTCAGCAAGAGACTACTAGAGCTGGGAACTGCAACCGAAGGAATGAACAAGTTATGTCACCCTTCCCAAAGCAGTCACAAGGAAGTAGAAGGCCAACTACAAATGAAGTGGGAAAAAATCAAGTGGAAGAGTGAATAGGACTAAGTGTTGGAAGGTAAAGAGAAACTAGTAAAAATGGGAACAGGTTAAGAGTAATTTAAAGGTAAGTTTTGTGAGCTGCAAACTAGTGATGCGTGGGGGTATCAGTGCTGGACAAAGATGAAATCATTATTTTCAAGCCTGGATGGTTGGAACAAATAGTTATTTTATCAAGGCGTATCAGCTTCTCCTGTAGTGAAAAAGAGCTCAGAACTGTGTTTCTCAGAATTCACATCCCACCCCTCTGTGAATTCTTTATGCCTCTGCTTTTTTTTTTTATAATAGGAATAACAGTATATTTTCATAGCATTTTTGTGAGGATTAGATGAGCTAATATGCAAAAGAGCTTAGCATGGTGTTTGGCACATAGTGGAACCTCAATAAAAGTCCTGGATACTATTATCATCATCACTGGCATCATTATCATTGCTGTTTCTAACTATGACCTTTCCAACTTGTTTTCTCTTAAAAGCCTCCTCTTCAGAGTCAATTGTTGCCACTGAATAGTTTAGTAATCAGTTCTTCAAACTAGGCTAATAAAATGGAGGGAAGAAGTTAATCTCTTCATAGAATATATAGAACCAATCAATCTCCTGAGAATCCAAATGCAAAAATGTCATTCCTATTATTTATGTTGTAACTATACAAGTTCCCAGGGTGCTCTTTGTGATCTAATATAAAAACACTGGGCTTCCCAGTGTCTCAGCAGTAAAGAATCTGCCTGCAGTGTAGGATATGTGGGTTCGGGTTTGACTCCTGGGTCAGGAAGATCCCCTGGAGGAGGGCACAGCAGGCCACTTTCTCCATTCTTGCCTGGAGAATACCATGGACAGAGGAGCCTGGTAGGCTTCAGTCCATGGGGAGCCAAAGAGTCAGACATGACTGAAGTGATTGAGCACATAAAAACATCTACGGATGACTCTTAGAAAATACCGACCTATTACTCAGAATCAAACCCGTTATAGTAGCTATGCCCAATCTGGGCTTCCGCAGTGGTAAAGAATCTGCCTGCCAATGCAAGAGACACGAGTTCGATCCCTGGGTGAGAAATATCCCATGGAGCAGGAAATAATAACCCACTCCAGTATTCTTACCTAGAAAAATTCCATGAACAGAGGAGCCTGGCAGTATAGTCCATGGAGTCGTGAAGAATCAGATAGGACTGAGCAACTGAGTACACACACCTGGCCAATCTGGGGGGAAAAAACATAATCCTCCTACCCTGCCAGTCAACTCAGAATTCGGTGTAATTAAAACCCAGATGGAGTGGGTTTTACCTCACTCCCAGGTAAAAACTAAAGCAGCTAATAAATACCTTAGAAAAAGAAAAGCCACACACAACACAGAAACTGAAATAGAGTTGACAACATAGATCCATTTTCTTCAATTTCCGTTCTCTTTTCCTTTTAACAGTTCACACCTAGGTTTCCCAATACAGTAGCCAGAAGGCTCACATGGTTATTAAGCACTTGAAGTGTAGCTAGTCTGAAATGAATGTGATGTAAGTATAATCACACATTGGATTTCAAAGGCTTAGTACAAAACAATGTAAATATCTCATTAATAGCTTTATATTGATACATGTTAAAATGATAATACTTTGGATATTCTAGGGAGATAGAACATATTGAAATTATTTTAACCTGTTTCTTCTCCCCCTTGTTATGTTTTCAATTAATTATATGAACACCTTATACTTCTATTGGACAACACTAGTTTAAACAATCAACCAGATGCGATTAAGGAAACAACTCTCTGGCAGGTGAATGTTCATAACGGTCCTACTAGCTCTTGTAATTTAGATTGAAAGGACCTTTGCCATCAATGGAATAGGCACTTGACGTCCTGGATGTGTTTGCTTTGGGCAACATGAGTACAGAAGGCATGAAACAGTCTGACCAGCTGGTGAAAGAAAAGACTAAGATGAGAAATAAAATAATAGGGAATTTTTGAAGAATTGTCTGAGATTTGTGTTTTTTGTGGTTGGGAAAGTCAAAGAGAGAGCAGCCAAAGTTCCTTAAAAATTACATGAAAAGAATATGAAAGGGATGGTCAAAAATCAAACTGCAGCAAGGATGTACTTAAGTTCCTTCAGAAAAGTAAGTAGAAATTCCTCAACCCCAGTATTAATATCATTCCAGAATTTAGGGGTAGGGGATGAGCTACTCTTTACGGAGGAACCTCTTCTGGACCAACCATGTAGGAATTAATCAACTCCCCTAAAAAAAGGAAGACCTCATGTATTGATCATAAATGTGAACACATCATTTACTTATAACTGATTTTATTGGCAGCTTACAACCCACATTTGAGTTTATATATATACAGTTAGGGCACTCTGGATATCTGAATATATGTTCAGGAGAGACATACAAATTTAATATGACCTCCAAGAAAATGAAAAGGCAATTCCTATCCTCAATAAAAAAATTCTTTTAAAAGGCCAGAGGTTAAAATAAAGAGTATATGATCAATAGTGCCACATATTTGAGAGAAGATAAGGAATAAGAAAAATCTTCTGATTTGTCTTGAAAGTGATTGTCAATGACCTTGAAAATACTTGTTATAATAGAGTGTTGAAGCAGAAACTATTATACTAGAGAATGATGGAATGATTTTTAAAAATTAGGGGAGGGGAGGAAGCAGGGGCTCAAAACACACGTTGGAGAGGTCTAAAATGAAAGCAAGGAAAATGGTATAACAGTTTAAATGGGAAAAAGGATCAGGCAGTGCACTTTTAAGACTGATTAGTTTTGATGACAAAGTGCAAATAAATGTAGTAAGAAAGGAGAAGATAAACATACTCACGAAAAAAAGGATAAGTATGGACTAAGTTGCTAAGTATCTACATTATAATTTTGCAAACACAGGATGTATTCCCAGCACAAAAACCTCTCTTATGTATTGGCTAAATCTTTTTAGTTAGTAGCCAGGATGTTCTATGACTAAAATTATTGAATAAATGCCTCCTTTGTTCCTCACCTTCTAATTTCATTAATCTGTTGTGGTTAACTTTCCCTTACAGAAACCAATAAAAGGATTGATTTTAGGCAATTTCAGATCTTCCTCAATATTAGTTCAGGACCATATCAGTGGAAAATCTACTTGTCTTGAATGGATTGCACTGGTCTACTCAAGTGATTTCAGAATTGAGAAGTCAGAAGATATTGAATTTTAAGTATTAGATTATTTTATATTGGACTTTGGATCTAATTTTAGATATTAAAGTGTAAAATCACATTGTCCTTATTGCTAGCCTTCTTTTTTATCTTGCTGCAGGATCAGTATTGTTTTAGTATAGTATTTGATGGCTCATGAGCCTACAGGGTGAGGGAAAATATTTATACTACTTATTGAACGGTGGACAGCCCAAGATTTAAAATAAATTTTTCCAAACTTTAAATGCAGTAATGTATTAACATCTGGTGGCCAAATCATATTTTGTTATTGTATCAATAGAAAAAGAAATATCAAACAAAACAAAACAAATACTAGGCTAACATAAAGAAGCGATGAATATGTTTGTATTTGTGGTACTGCCTTCAAAAAGAAGCTTTCAACCAAGAGAGACTGCCTCTGTATAGTCTGATATGTGGACACCATACAAAAAGCAGTAAACAAAAGCAAATGAACAGGACAATTATTTTGACATACGATAAGAATCATCAGTGGGCGTCCTCAGTGGCTCAGCAGTAAAAGAATCTGCTTCCAATGCATGAGATGCAGGTTCAATCCCTGGAAAGTGACGGTCCCCTGGAGAAGGTAATGACAACCTACTCCAGTATTGTTGCCTGGGAAATCCCATGGACAAAGGAACCTGGCGGGCTACAGTCCATGGGGTCGCAAAAAGTCAGACATGACTTAGCCACTAGGCAACATCACCACCAAAAATAATCAGTATTGAGCAATATTTAAGAGTACGCTAAAACCAGAAACAAAGAGCAGTTTTTGGACCCTCAAATGAAACACAAACATTTGATTTTTATTGAATTACATAAAAGGCCCAACTTTCTTTTGAAAAATGTCTAATGCTACAGAAAAATACCTAATGTTGTTTTGTTTAAAACAATAATAATGACAAAATAAGTTAACATTTATTGTGAATTTATTATATGCTAGGGCTGTCCTAAGTACCCTATTCTAAATGTTTTACATGAATTAAATCTTTTGATTCTTGAAATAAAACAAACCAATCCTATAGGGGAATAAACTGTTATTATTATCATTCTAATATTGCAGATAAGGAAACTGGGCCTTAAATGAACTGCCAAGATTGTAGTGGAAGCTAGTGGTGCCAGAAAGTGGACAGAACCAGCTCTAAGCATTTTTTTTTTTTTACTGATCAAAATATTTGTACACTACTGTAGTTCCTGAACAGAACCTGTTAAATCTGTTTCAGTCCCTAATAAGCATATTCTCTATATAGTAAGAGTTTAAAGTTCTTGAAAGGATCAGATTAGCAATCAGGTTAGCAATCACTGGCTTATCATCAATGGAGTACAGTGGGAACTAGGTTCTAAGAATAAAAAAGTTATCAGAATAAGTGTTCCTATACCTGATCAGGACAAGGCAGGAAGAGTAAATTTGTGGCAAGTTCCAACTTGTGGAATAGATCTATTTTAAATACCTTTTACCTGAGACCAGGATTCATCCTAGAAACTGGAGTGAAGCTAGGCAGACAAGTCTTATCTAAAGCCAAGATAAAACCATTGCCTGGATAAGAAGAGAGCTGAGGCTAAGATTCAACCAAGGCTTATTTTAAAGGATACAAGGTTCTGGGTGCAAAGGGGAAGACGTGGTCTTGGGAAAGAAAAGAGTCAGTGAGATGAAAGACTTAAAGAGTTCAGAGATTGGGAACTGATGTCCAGGATCTTTGGGAGATTATATGGAAACTCTATGGAAAGAAAATGGCAAACAGCAAGCAAAGATGATCTCTAGGAAACTTAGGTAGAGCAGGATTTCCCAAAAGGGTCTTACAGGGGGAATATTAGCCTTATTGACATTCTCCCTCATACAAACTCACAGTGGGAGTCCGTATTAAGGATGAGAAGTCAGGTGGCAAGGACACTTATCTGATTTAATCCAGCATTTTCCAAACTTACTTGACAAATAAATCTTTTGTTATTAAAATGATGTTGAGCTGCTGTTGCACAGAGTAGATTTTGGAACACTGATGGATACAGTTAAGAAGCAGACACAAAGTAATCTATTAAGGAGTTGAAGAAAATACTGGAATATCTATTTCCACATGTGTTACCTCATGCTTTAAATTTTATTTTGATGTTTCATAATGCCTAAAACATATTAGTGCAAAACAAAAACTTATTCTTATACAAAAGAACATACATAAATTAAAAGTATATGCTCCCAATTTACTGATGAACCACATATCTGATGAGTTTGGAGACAACCAGGAGAGGAAAGAGACCACCTGAGGTAGACATTCTCTACCAAAATGCAGCTCTAATCCATGGGGATGGAGAGGCTGTTCCCCATTCCTCCTCTACTTTTGCTTCTTTTGCTGTTTGTCCAGGATGGACTCTAGCCCCACACTAGAACACTCTCAGCTACTGAAAGCTGTTAGTGATAAGTACTAATGTCAACTACAATAATGGTATATGAAAACTTTCATAGATAATAAGAGTTCTTGCTCCCTCAGAGTAAATCTGAATATAAATCTAAACATTATATATTTTTATTGATATTTCACTCTAAAATGAATACACCAATAATTAATTCAGAGTAGTAACAGAAGATGAAAGTAGAATTTGTACTCAGTCATATCTGACTCCTTGCAACCCCATGGACTGGAGCCCACCAGATTCCTTTGTCCACAGGATTGTTCAGACAAGCATATTGGAGTGGGTTGGCATTTCCTTCTCCAGGGAATCTTCCTGACCCTGGGACTGAACCCGTGTCTCCTGCACTGGCAGGCAGATTCTTTACCACTAAGCCAAAGAAGAATGGGAAGCCTGAAAGAGAATGTAAAATGTGTTCATTTTTAAGACTCAGGTAAAACTCCCAAATTTAAAAAGAAGAAATGGAGTACCTTCTTGATCTAGATCTCTTTTAATAGGACTGAATATCACAAAACAGATCTAACTCCTGTTTCTAACTTTAAAAAAAAATTTGAGTTGTCTGAAATTCACAGTTTATCATCTTCAAGTAAATAGCTCTCTGAATTACTTAACAATCACACAGATTCAAGGTCACAGACTCAAAGCCCCTAGAAGCCAGTGGGCACTGGCAAACCATGAAGTACACTGTGTGTAAAGCAATGCATGTGAGTCTGGGGGGCTGGGGAACCCGAGCACTGGGTTAGGGGAGCAGTCACAGGTCAGTTCCAGCTGACTATCTCCATGTAGGAATTTGGATCCAGTTTGGCCACATTCTCTAATTTTTCAAGAGAAACTACAAAAAACTCAGATTGCAGGTGATCTCTCAGTATTTAAAGTTGACATAATTTTAAGAGAACACAATGGGCTTCACAAACCAACCACATCTACAGGCAAAATTCGATTGTAAACTGCCATCGTGCCTCTGCCGTATCAGTAAAGCTTCTTTTTGGCCATTAGTAATTGTACTTAAATTATCTTTGGAAAATCAAAGACTGTGGGCTTTGGCAGTAGATATGTCTTCTTTTGCCACATGATAGCTCTGGAACTTAGCATAAATTACCCATCCTCTCCAAGACTTCATTTCCTCAATTGTTCAGTTCAGTTCAGTCGCTCAGTCATGTCCAACTCTTTGCGACTCCATGAACTGCAGCACACCAGGCCTCCCTGTCCATCACCAAATCCCAGAGTTCACCCAAATTCATGTCCATTGAGTCGGTGATGTCATCCAAACATCTCATCCTCTGTCAGATAAAAATGATAATCTGAAGCAGTGTTGTGATGATTAAATAACATAAATGGCCTGCGTGAGTTTGTGCATGCTAAGTTGCTTCAGCTGTGTCCAATTCTTTAGATCCCATGGACTATAGCCTGCCAGGCTCCTCTGTCCATGGGGATTCTCCAGGCAAGACTACTGGAGCAAGTTGCCATTTCCTTCTCCAGAGGATCTTCCTGATCCAGGGATCTAACCTGGGTCTCCTGCATTGTAGGGAGATTCTTTACGGTCTGAGCCGTTAGGGAAGCCCATAAATGGCCTGACTTGCTTCAAAACTTACTGCATTCCTTTCCTTCCATTTTGCTGCCCATGGGGGCAAATGAGAACTTTGTGTGTGTGTGTGTGTGTGTGTGTGTGTGTGTGTGTGTGTGTACGTGCGTATATAGAATTATAGGGTCTGAATATTCACAATGTGAATTTTTGTGAAGGCCATAAAAGACAGAGAGAACACAGAACAAAATCAGACTATATTCTATCACTAATTGATTACTGTCAAGCTATTTAGGCCTCTGGGCCTCAGTTCCTTATCTGTACCTATGTAAAGTGAGCACCAGATGTTTCTCCTCTTAAGGTCATTGTAAGGCAGTGATATAGTGGTTTTGGGCTTGGCCATTGGGCTCAGACTACCTGTATCTGAACCTACTTACAAGCCGTGAGATACTGGACTTGATTAATTTAACGCCCATGTCTCAGTTTCTTCCTCTGTAAAATGAGGATAGTAAGAGTAACTTTCTTTTATGAAAGAAAAGATACCCAGAGCTGCTAAACCAGTTCCCAGAAGATATCAAGTGCTTCATAAATAATAATTTCTATTACATCATGGGGTCTAATACACCACTGATTATAAGCAGTACCAATGTGTGTACTATAAAAGGAAGTAAAAAATCACTTCAAATTAAATTTCAACATCATGCTTTCTTATTAGAATTTTTACTTTATACTTAATAAAAAGGGTCTCCAGACCTAGGTACACATTTGCATCACACACTAATTTTGTGCCTATGCAAAAGGAAAAACATAAATTTAATTGGGTAGATTGACTGTGCTGAATCACTTGGAAACTCTGAGTTCTCCATATCAGTGCTTTTCTACCTAAAATCATCTGAGCAATCAGGGAGCATTGGGAATGCATTATCTCTTTCTCTTTTCTTCCTGCTCCTCTACTTCTTCCAATTTTAAAAGACTAAAATTTTCCAAAATGCATATTAGTAGAGAGAATAGTATAATGAATCTCCTTGGACCCACAGTTCAAGGCAACACTCAATAAAGAGCTATGCTTTTACCATCTGAAGGGTTTATCTCCTAAGTTGCTAATACTTATTTTGCAAGTCTTGATGCTTACCTTTTCTTGATACTACTAGAATATGTCAACAGAATGTTTTCAGGCAAGAACTGGGACTCATATTCCTTCTTCCTATTGCCTTGAAACTGTTTCTACAAACTTCTCTTGTTTCTTGAAACTGCTCTTGTTCAGTAAACAGGAATCTCAGCCACGTTTGTGTATGTGAAAGCAATGACAACTATATCACAACTGCTGCCTATAAAGGAGCAATTAAGGACACCACTGACTGAAATATGCATCGTGACTCTGTCAAGGTTAAAATGAGGGTGTCTTCTTATATGAAATTCTCATGATTTCCCCCCAGGAATACTGGAGGTGCTCCATTATCTTCAGGCCTAAGGAAATGCAGATGAGGGTGATGAAGAAAGATAATGTTGACTCCTGTTGAAGGAACTTAGCTTTTCTGTTCCGAAACTTATGAAATTCATCATCATAAATATAATTTAAAAATTAAAACAAGAAATGGTTTCCATCATCACCTTGATTACTAGGCTACTTGGGATATGATAAATTCTTTCAACTGATATTTTGGGGTCTTTTTCATCCCAGAATTCTAAAATACATGTTATTACATCTTTAATGATTAATTTTGATCCATTTGTTGAGTCTATAGGTTTTATCTTCATGACTGACCTCTATGCCCATTATACTTGGCCTCATTTTTTAAACTCATGATTTCATTTTCTCAGTATTCTGGATATGGTTGATTTGATTATTTGCAATGTCAAGTCTGCTTTTTATTACTTTCAAATAAGATTTTTATTTCAGTTATTGTCATTTTCATTATGTAGCATGCTCTTCTTACCCAGGCCTGCTTTTTCTCAATAGAGACAATGTCCTCTTTTATTTGATTAGGCATGAAAAGTGGGTAATTTCTAAAACCATGTCCTCTATTTCATGAAATAGATCAAGTTTATTTCTGAGTCCTTATAATGTGGCTCTGTGTGGTAGACTCACTGCTATTGCTATTTACCTTTAAGATTAATGTGTTGATATTTTCATCCTTGAAGTTAAGAGTTTGCCTGGACATCTTAAGCAGCAGCAATTATTGTCTTGGGGACGGACAGATATTAGAAAAATGATCCTGCCATCTTAAATCTCAACCAGTAGTTCTCAAATTTCAGGCACCTAGGAATCACCTGGGGAGCTTTCTAAGAATGCAGGTTCAAGGAATCCATCCCCAGTGATCTTGATTCAGCACAACTAAGGAAGGGTGCCAGGAACCACCATTTGTTGCATGTTTGATACAAGATTTTCAAAAACATACACTAAAGGAGAGGAATAGTATAGTGACCCACTCTGCACCCATCACCCAATTTCAACAATTATCAGTAGTCTGTTCATCTATGTCTTCTTCTATTACTAGTAACCCATTTGATCTTTTCGGTTTTCATTTTTTAAATTTTTATAATTTTTGCTAGACTATTTTAGAGCACAGGTGGCGCTAGTGGTAAATAACCTGCCTACCAATGCGGGAGACATAACAGGTGTGGGTTTGATCCCTCTGTCAGGAAGTTCCTCTGGAGGAGGGTGTGGCAACCCACTCCTGTTCTTGCCTGGAGAATCCCATGGACAGAGGAGCCTGGTGGGCTCCAGTCTACAGGGAGGCAAAGAGACTGAAGCGACTTGGCATGCACACAAGCACAAAGACCAGTCCATTTCACTCTTAAACCTGAAGAATGCACCCTCAACTTTTTCTTTAACACATTACTGTGATGACAGTATCACATCTAACAAATTTAAGAATAACTTAATATGTCACACTACATGATCATATTCAGATTTCCCTTGGTGATTCAAAACTGTCTTTTGTAATTGCATCAGATTCCTAACAATGTATATACTGCCTGTGGTTGCTGTTGGTTGCTTATGCTGGAACAGCTATTCTTAAAACCTGTCTTCTAGGGTCAGGATAAGATGTTAGCATAGGAATCGTTCAAGTAGTGAAATGATTTGGTTCACAACACACAAAAACTAGGAAGACAATTCTTGACTTCCAGCATAGAGATGGATGTGTGTGTGTGCGTGTTCAGTTATGTCCCACTCTTTGTGACTTCATGGCTGCCAGGCTCCTCTCTGCATGGTGTTTTCCAGGCAAGAATGTCAGAGTGGGCAGCTATTTCCTCCTCCAGGGGATCTTCCGGACTCAGGGATTGAACTCGCGTCTCCTGTGTCACCAGATTGGCAGGCAGAGTCTTTATTACTGTGCCATCTGGGAAGCCCCTGAGATGGACATAACCAAATCAAATAAAGATGTGAGTCAGCAAACAAAGTTCAAGCCTAGTTGAGGGATGTCTCAGTTCAGAATGAGTCTGTAGAACAAAGGATACTATTTACTCCTCACACTATTAAATGATACATTTAGTGCATGAGATGTACTTAAAGTAGCCTGGCATACAGCAAACTCTCAATAAATGCTAGCTAAGTGGGTAAAGAATTCACCTACAAAGCAGGAAACACAGGAGATGTGAGTTTGATTCCTGGGTCAGGAAGATCTCTTGAAGAAGGAAATGGCAACCCACTCCAGTATTCTTGCCTGGAAAATCCCATGGACAGAGGAGCCTGGCAGGCTAGAGTCCACAGGGTCACAAAGAGTTGGACACAACTGAGTGACTAAGCATGCACGTTGTTATAATTACTCAGTGGGACACAGAGAATGAAATTTGGTCTGTGACTGAAAGTAAAGGAAAAACTAATTCATTTATAAGTCTTCCACAATTTAATATAGGGTTTAATGGCAGGGGACACAGGGCAAATGTGAGGGAAAGAGAGAGAGAGATGAATGCAGAAGTGGAAGCCTGGACCTACAGTACAAAATGAAGCAGGAAAAGGGAACACAACACAGTAATGAAGATAATTCTCTGTGGTGTCCACATTTGTCTCATGGGTATTTTAGGCACATCAGAGACCTAACTGAATTCTCATTCATTTTTGCTGCTGAGGCATCTTTCCTTATTTAGTGTTTCATAGGTAATTTAAGTAGGATTAGGAAGACAGGATGCCATAATTGATATACAACATTTATGTTTTCCAGGCACTGTCCTAGGAATGAAAGATGTGAAAATAGATGAGATGAAATTCACGCCCTCAAGGAGGTCATAATCCAGTGGGAGACAGACAAGTAAGATTTTATAAAACAATAAGATTTTATGAAAAATTTATTTTGTGATAAATCTAAAGCAGAAAAGGATGCAGAATGCTACAGAAACAGAAAACAGAGGATGCTTAGCTTAGCCTGGGAACAAGTGGAGTTTAGGTAGGGAGACCATATATTATATCATGAAATTCTCTGAGTGTGAAGGGTGGTGCTAATAATAATTACAGAGAGACAGCAGCTGTAAACTAAGCCTATCTTTGATAAGCTAGAATGGACGGTCACCTTGACTAGGCCAAAGAAAATATCTATAAGTCAGATAATATGTTAGTATTAAAGGGAGAGAACATAGTCACCAGGGAAAAGAATGTCTTCTAAATATAGGGAGAGTGTATTTAAAGACAGAGACATGTGGAAGACCTAAGATTGCTATGGTTCCAGGAAATAGCTTAGAGATAGAATAGTCCAGAATGAAGGGCATAAAGTGGTCGATGCTGAAAGAAGAATCTAGAGTTAGGACTAAACTATAAGAGAACTGGTCAGCTAAGCAGACAAGACTGAGCTTTATCTTAAAAGTTATTGGGCAGCATTAAGGGGTTTAGGGAAGGATGTGACATGGTCAAATTAGCATGAAAGATAACAGCAGTAAACAAAATTATTAAGGTTCCTTTCTATGACCTACACTTTTAAAGGTACTGTGCCCAACAACCCAATGATATGCATATTATTATTCTTATTTTACAGCCCTGTAAAATAAGTCAAATAATTTTCCCACAAGAGATGGATCTGGAACTTAAATAGAGTGAAAGTGATGTCGCTCAGTCGTGTCTGACTCTTTGCAACCCCGTGGACTGTATGTAGCCCACCAGGCTCCTCCATCCATGGGATTCTCCAGGCCAGAATACTGGAGTGGGTTGCCATTTCCTTCTCCACAGGTATATTTAACTCAAAAATCTGTGCTATACTCAACTTTGACACAAGGTTTGAGGGCAGTTTGGTAAGGAACCAGAGTAGTGGGACAGGTTGCACAGTGAAGTAGCTATTGAAAACCAGGCAGGAATTATGACAGACAATAATTATGGAAGAGGCAGGGGGATGATTTGGAAGAAATAATCATGCCACATAAAAAGAAGTAACAGAATCACAGGAATTGGTTTACTGAGTGAGTGGCAGGGGCAGTAAGTAGACTTAAAGAGTCTAGATTTCTGGTTTGTGTGTCTGTGTAAATGGCAACACATCATTTACCAAGGTGAGCAATTAACAGAGGATGCTTAGCTTGGCCTGGGAACAAGAGGAGTTTAGATAGGGTAAAGGAATATTTATGAAAATGAGTTCTCTTTTCGAACGTTCATATAGGATTACTGGGTTATGCTTGGTAACTGAACATGTGGATCTGGTATTCATCAGTGAATCATGGAAAACTAATAAAATGGAAATTTCAAAATTGTGAGGATAGGACCTAGGTAATATCACCATGGAGAGGATGAAGTAAAGCAGAAAGCAACATAAAGGGAACAAAGATGGATGAGCCAAAGAGGTATAAAGAAAATAAAAAGAATGGGTCAAGAGAAGAGGAATTTTCTGGAGGGTGAAAGTAACTGACAGGGACAAATAGTAGAGAATAGTTAAACAAAGATGTTAACATATCTACTAAATTAGAAAACTAGTAGCTTAATTTGGAATACTAAACTAGGTACTATATCTTATTATATTTGTTAAATATTATACTAGTTGAAACAACTTTGAATCTCAAATCTGTCATCCCTTATATTCACTAGCTTTTTCTGCTTTGTGTTATTTGTATGCTTTATATTATATATATATATATTTCTATATGCATTCATTATAATAGTTGTAATTTATTAAATGCTTACTGTATCCCAGTTCTTTGTAAATATTATTAATTTACAAACAAACTTGCAAAGTTCATATTATCATCTTCATTTTAAAGATGAAGAAATAGAGTGTTCCCACAACTGTAATTCAAGAAGGGGAACTGAAGCTAAGTAGGGCAGATATCAAGGCCTCTTCTCTTCACATTTATTTCACAAACCTATTGCTCCCTTCAGGTTTCAAAGCATGAGCCAAATGCCACCAGATGCATCTTCATTATGGCATAAGTGACAAACAGTAAAGCTATTTGATATTTCCAATCCAGGGGGGAAGCTGGATTATTTAATCCACCATAGAAGCAAGAGAATTGGTGAATATGAAGCAAAGTGAAGTTGGATATTTTCATGATCCATGAACAAAAAAGAATGGGTCAAAAGTATAGATAATGAAGCTTAAAATAATCACATATAAAGGGAACCAGAAGAAAAGAAACATGGTTGAGTAAGACGGTCAGGAAAATCAAAGTGATATAACGTCCTCTACTGGGGTCCATTTTAAAAAGGCAAGAACGCAAACGATTTTTCCTACATGTTCCAACGAACCCTAATGTTAATTACACAATGGCTTTCTGACATTGAAAACTGAGCACAATGTAAAATCCACGGGATGACTTTAATTAAAAGTTATTTTCAAAAGCAAACATGAATGGATTTTGCAAAAGGGCAAGTAAAAATCAGATGGCTGAGTGTTGCAAAGAATTCATTTATTGGGTGTATAAGGTTTAAATTATTTTGGATGAAAAAACTTGAGTCCCATCAGGTCATTTTATATGCTGGAACAACCTGAACTTCAGATGAACTCAGACCCGCAATACACTATGTTTTAAGGTTATGTTAGAAAACAGTGGATAAATAAATGAAACCAACAAAAACATGAGAAAAATGCTGAACAATTCCAAATGAATACTAAACAACTGTGAACTCTCACTAATCTCTATGACAATCTTGGAAAAGCAAAACTACCCTGCCCTTTAAACATGAATCTTAATAAACTGATTACTTTTTCAGATCCCCTGTTTTGTCTGATCTTTATCAACCACCATATATAGCAGTCAAAGTCTCCTTCCCTTTAATCTATGTCCTCTTACAGTCTAGCAAAGGTGCTATTACTGACTCACCAGTAATATAGGACATGTGTTTGGGAATATTTGTTTAACAGTGCGTGGGGGTGGGGGTGGGGAATGGAGAGAAGAGAGGAGATGATGTGCTCTTTTCCATTCATGCCCTGACCTGGCCCAGCCTTGGTTGGACATATGGCAGTTCATGGGCCGGAAGCCTGCAGGCACACAAAGCAGCTAATTCTGGAATTCCCCGGGGGATTCAGTCTGGAACTTCAGCCTCATTAATACCATGCTCTAGCCTGAGGGTTCTCAAATGTTGGTGTGAGTTAGAGTCACAGGTGGAGTAGCTATTAACAATTCCAGTCCCTGGATACCACCTCAGTCCTACCAGATTAAAGTCTCTGGAGGTGGGGTTCTGGCATGGCCCTGTCCTCAGGCTCCACAGCTGATTCAGATACACATCACAACTGCAGAACCACTGCTCTGGCCACCGGGCTACCCCTTGCCGGCCAGGACTCTGACTACTTGCTGTGTGGCAGATGGTGCTGGCTCTGCCCTGGTGGCCCAGGTCCTGGATGCTGCTGCCGCCTGTCTGACTTACTCTCTCTACTCAGAATCCTTTGTCTGTTTCCTACCATTTGAAAACAAAGCAAAACACAAACCCCATATATTTAAAAATTATGAAACGCAGAGAAGCTTGAAATATACATAGAAGAAAATCACTTCTAATTGCACCATTCCAAGATGACCACTATTAACACTACAATGAATTATCTTCATTGTATACAACCATCCTTTTATGCAACAGTGTGCCCCATTAAAAAAAAAATAATACTTTTAATTGAGTGGTATGTGTCTTGTGCTAAGTACTTAATATTCATTATTTTAATTCTCCCAGCATCCCTCTAAATAACGCACAGGTATGACCCCATTTTATAGACTAAAAAATTGAAGCTTAGAGAAGTCATAGTAGATCATGGCTGAAGTGAAACCCAGGAACAGTCTTTTTCTCACTTTGTCATCTGATATACACATACTTCCAAGATAGTGAAACATTTTATAAATAGAATTAATAATGGCTGAACACTCTTCTATTTTAGGACTCAACCATTTGCTCACTCAGTGCTCATAGTCCAACAATGGATTATAAATTACAATAATGTTACAATGAATATCTCCACGAATTTGGCTTTATCTGTGTTTCCATTTATTTCCTTAGGAGAAATTCCTAGCAAAGGTATCAATGTGTCAAACAGTATAAATACTTTAAAAACATCTAATTCTTGATGCATATTGACAGGTTGCTTTTAAGAAAAGATTATAAAAATTTCTGCAGTTTTTTCACCTTCACTGGCCAAAATGCTTATGAAGCTATTTCTCATTTTTCATGATTGTATATTATCACCCTGCTTATTTCACTTAAATACAGAGTACATCATGAGAAATGCCCCATTGGATGAAGCACAAGCTGGAATCAAGATGGTCGGGAGAAATAGCAATAACCTTAGATATGCAGATGATGTCACCCTTATGGAAGAAAGTGAAGAGGAACTAAAGAGCCTCTAGAGGAGAGTGAAGAAGCTGGCTTAAAAATCAACGTTCAAAAAATGAAGGTCATGGCATTTGGTCCCATCTCTACAGTGACAGACTTTGTTTTCTTGGGCTCCAAAATCACTGTAGATGGTGACTGCAGCCATGAAATTAAAAGATGCTTGGAAGAGGGCAAGGGTGGGATGATATGGGAGAATGGCATTGAAACATGTTAATTAACATATGTGAAATCAATTGCCAGCCCAGTATTGATGCTCAGGGCTGGTGCACCGAGATGTCCCAGGGGTGGGGGGGTGGAATCGGGAGGGAGGAGGGAGGGGGGTTCTGGAGCGGGAGCATATGTAAACCCAGGGCGGTTTCACGTCATTGTATGGCAAAACCAACACAATAAAGTAAAGAAAAAAAAAAAATCTTAGGTGATCATACTTGCATATTTATTTTTGTCTACATTTCTGACTATTTCTTTAAGTTTAAATTTTTAACAGTCAAATTGCTGGATCAGTGGGTAACACATTTTAAGAGCCATAAATTCTTATGATATTTCTAAACTGTCTGCCAGGAAGATCACAATTATACTCCCACCAGCAGGGAAAGTGAATGACCATTTCTTCACACGCTTGTCAACACAGAACATTTGTATTTATCTAAATTTTTAAGAACTAATGAAGTAAAAAACAGCTCCTCACATGTTTATTGACCCATTGCTTTCCTCTTTTTTTCTTGTAAATTTTAAAATTTGTCTTTGGCCTTCACTTAAAAAATATTTAGGTTGTATCTTTATTATTATTTATATGAGAGTTCTTTATATTAAGGCTGTTAGCTCTGTCAAATCCACTACAAAATGGCCTGTTTATAATTTATATACTTCTTATAAATATTTTTGATGTAGTGAGTTTAAATTTTAATATGGTCAGGTTTATCTGTATTTTCCTTTTAGGGCGTCTGCCTTTTTGGTTTTAGATAGAATTTAGAATATGTACTCTCACTCCACTAAGTATAAAATTCACATATATTTTCTTCCATTTATGGCATCGTTTAGTCTTTAAATCACTTGTAACCTATCTTTGTATGGGTTATAATATAAACAGTCTAATGTATCTCAAGTAGTTAATAAATCAAGTCAGCTATACATTCATTTTCCTCCTGTATAAAATGCTACTTTGACATTTACAAAGAAGACCCATGCACACACAGACACAAACATATAATACATTGTGTATGTGTGTGTATAATTATATATATATATATATCCATATACATGTATGAAACACTTTGGAATATTTCTTCATGTGTAATCAATATTTTAAACATTTTAATTCATTGATTCAACCACCTGTTTTTCATTTATTTACTCAATGCATATTCATGGCTAGGTTCTACCTACAAGCATGCAATTAGACGCTCTATACTCAGTCTTATTGTTTTGACAGTGAAAAGTCTTACCATCTAATAAGAAGTTCTATTCTCTAAACTCTATAGCATGGATGGTCACTTTTGTTCATTAAGCACTTCATCATGTCAAGTACAACAGCATGTTTTGTTTAATTTTGGACTATTTTGGTTTGGGTCCATATGAAGAAGATAAGTTTTTATGAACTAGGACTGTGTCTTCCCTCACAACATTAGGAAATGTAGGCTTAAATGCATTGTATACTTTTGAGATCAATTTACCTCAATTTAAAGTTCAATTCTGCAAATGAACTTTGGAATTAAGGAAGTCAAATGACTTGTCTAAGATCACACAGCTAATTAGTGACTACATTTGGATCAGGGCACAAGTCTTAGTTTTTATTTGAAGTACCTTTGTATCATTACACTCTTTTTTTCTGAGCATTTTATTTGGTTCTTCTAGCTGGGCTTCTCTGCTAAAAATGTTGGCATTAAGACAGGATCAGTGATGTTCTCAAGCCATGAGTGAATTTCCTCACATCACGAGGAAATGCCTGTGAATTATGAAATGATTCTGTTCTATTTTTTAATATGTGTATACATAAGCATTATGTGTCTGGTTGACTAAGTTATTAGCATTTCAGGAGAATTAAATACACAAACTGAAAAATTAAATACATATGGCAAAGAGATCATGCTTGCTGAAATATATATAGAAATGTTAAGGATGATTATATTATACACTGAGGCCAACACTTTTTCAGTGAAAACATATTTCAAATTGTAATTGTGCTTAGTGAGAAATATGATTTCATGTGAAAATATTCCTCGCTTTACTCCTAAAATCAATGTGTAAAAGTCAATTAATGTGAAATTCAATTGAATCTAAATCTATTCTTTTGATAAATTACATTATAAGCACTAACAAATCTATTAATGAGCATCTACAATGAATATTCAACAAAATTTTCTTAAAACTTACTCTATCCCAGGCTGTACCTAGTAGTCATTATGTAAGAATGAACAGGACACAGTCTCTCTCCCTTGTGGAATTTATAATCCCTTAAGAAAGAACCATGAAAAGTGACTAGAAGGGTAGTAAGTATAACAAACAAAAAAAATCTCCTAGACGAGCATTGAGAAAAAACTACTTTAAGAAAGTGATATTTGAAACTGAATAGATGAGTATAAAGGAGGCTGAAAGGGGCAGGGGATTTGAGGGGCAGGAAATCATTCCAAGCAAAGAAACTTGCAACAGCAGAAGGCAATGAGTGGTGTTATATGTGAAAAGCTGGCCAAAATTTATGAAGCTATGGAATTAACCTCTTTATAAAAGCAGTTGGAGGAACATAAGCAGTAAAGGGAGGGCTTTAAAAATGTCTGGTTGAGACCTGAGCCTGTTTGATGTCTGATATAAAGAAGTCAATGTGAGGCTGCATATATGTCAAGGTGAGGAGACGACTAAAAAGTGCAGGTTCTTGAGCAAAGGGTGGAGAGAAATCCAACCCAGAAGATGGAGGGGTCACCTCACTCCATTGTCAAAGGAGGAAAAGAAAAACAAGGAGATTCAGAGGCACATACTTTTATAGATATGATGGTGGAAAGTTCAAAGAATCAGCATCTCTGATGGCTTGATTTTCTCATTGAAGTAGGATGTCTGATGAGAATGAAGAGAAGGAAAAGGCAAAGATTTTGAGATAAAATTGTGAGTCATCAGGAAAGACACTGATAATAAAGTGAGGACTTACGTATACTTGTATCATACAAAAGTTATCTTGATTTTGTCTGGGAAGTTGTCTGAGAAATTTGGGAGAAAGGAAGCAAAGACAAAGAAAATCATTGAATCCTGATTCAAAAAAGACTCCAAAGCAATTAATCTAGTAAGATTGAATGTATAAACTTTCACTAAAATAAATGAATCCAAACTTCCTCAGAATATAAACATTTCTTGACTTCACTACCGTTCACTGCAAAACTTCTTGAAACATTTCACACTTGCTTCATTTTATTCAACCCCTACTCATTCCTCAATCCTTTGCAATGGCTTCACTGACTTTTTAAAAATAAGATTGATTTTTAAGAGAAATTTTAGTTTTAAAACCAAATTAAGGGGAACTAGAGAGACGTACCATATGTCTCCTGCTGCCACACATGCATTACCTCCCTCATTATCAACACTACTCACCAAAATGGTATATATTTTTAATGAGGATGAACTAACGTTGATATATCATAATCAAAGTCCATAGTTTACCTTAGGGATCACTCTATGTCATACATTCTATGGGTCTGAACAAATATGCAATGATATATGTCTATCATCATGATAGCATACAGAGTATTTTCAACAGCCACAAAAATCCTCTGTGCCCTGTCTATTCATCTTCCCCACCCCCACCACCACCATCAATAATCTTAATTATTTCTGTAGTTCTTCTCTTCCAAAATATCATATACTTGGAATCATATAGTGTTTAGCATTTTTAAGTTGGTTTCTTTCACTTAGTAATATGCATATAACTTTCCATCATGTCTTTTCATGGTATGACAGCTCATTTCTTTTTTAGTGCTGAGTAATATTTCATTGATTGGCTGCATCACATTTTATTTACCTTCACTGACTTTTAGGGCATGATTTTAACTTCTATTTGATTATTCTACTTTATCATGAATTTGTTGTTTCTCAGTGTTCTTATTTTGGACTTTTTTTGTTTTTCTCCTGCAGTCTCACAATACTCATATAACTTCCTAGCTTCAATTTGTACTTTCGTGCAAACACCTCTGAAATATATGAAACTTTCCACTGTACCACTGCTCTTCCTTTTCAATGGTCCAGCCAGACATCTTGGTCTGAATGTCCCAGTGGAATTCCAAGGACTACTTCATCATTTTACTGTGCTTCCCAATTAGTATCAACCTCCTCCTAGTCACTTAGCTTCCAATTCTGAAACCATCTTTCTCTTTACCCTTTCTCTCATGCTCATATAAGTTGTCCTACTCCAATTCTATTTATTGTAATGTCATTTATTAGTTCTTCTGTACCCTATTTGAGCCCTTTCATGGATAATTGCCTTGTTGTGGCAAAGAGGTTTGTGTTAGCTCAATGAAGTTATGAGCTATGCTGTGCAGGGCCACCCAAGATGAACAGATCATAGTGAAGTTGCTGTGCAGTTGCTCAGTCATGTCCAGCTCTTCATGACCCTATGAACTGCAACACACCAGACTTCCCTATCCATCACCATCTCCTAGAGCTTGCTCAAACTTATGTCCATTGAGTTGGTGATGCTATCCAACCATGTCATCCCCTTCTCCTCTGGCTTTCCATCTTGTTCAGCATCAGGGTCTTTTCCAATGAATCAGTTCTTCACATCGGGTGGCCAAAGTATTGGAGTTTCAGCTTCAGCATAAGTCATTCCAATGAATATTCAGGACTGATTTCCTTTAAGATTGATTGACTGGATCTCCTTGCAGCCCAAGGGATTCTCAAGAGTCTTCTCCAAAATCACAGTTCAAAAGCATCAATTCTTTGTTCCACATAATCAAAGGCTTTAGCATAGTCAATGAAGCAGAAGTAGATGTTTTTCTGGAATTCTCTTGCTTTTTCAATGATTCAACGGATGTTGGCAATTTGGTCTCTGGATCTTCTGCCTTTTCTAAATCCAACTTGAACATCTGGAAGTTCTCGATTCACATACTGTTGAAGCCTGACTTGGAGAATTTTGAGCATTACTTTGCTAGCCTGTGAGATGAGTGCAATTGTGCAGTAGTTTGAACATTATTTGGCATTGCCCTTCTTTGATATTAGAATGAAAACTGACCCTTCCAGTCCTGTGGCCACTGCTGAGTTTTCCGAATTTGATGCCATGGTGAGTGCAGAACTTTCATAGCATCATCTTTTAGGATTTGAAATAGCTCAAATGGAATTCCATCATCTCCACTAGCTTTGTTCATAGTGATGCTTCCTAAGGCCCACTTAACTTCACACTCCAAGATGTCTGGCTCTAGGTGAGTGATCACACCATCGTGGTTATCTGGGTCATGAAGATCTTTTTTGTACAGTTCTTCTGTGTATTCTTGCCACCTCTTCTATGTGCTCTAATTTAGACCAAGCCTATTCTGTTGAAGTATAGTTCTTCCTCTTCTTAATATTTTCTGCTTCTGTTAGTACATGCAGTTTCTGTCCTTTATTGTGCCCATCTTTGTGTGAAACATTCCCTTGGTATCTCTAATTTTCTTGAAGAGATCTCTAGTCTTTCCCATTCTATGGTTTTCCTCTATTTCTTTGCATTGTTTACTTAGGAAGGCTTTTTTTTTTTAATCTCTCCTTGCTTTTCTTTGAAACTCTGCATTCAGATGGGTATATCTTTCCATTTCTCCTTTGCCTTTCATTTCTCTTCTGTTTTCAGCTATTTGTAAGGCCTTTTCAGACACATTTTGCCTTTTTGCATTTCTTTTTCTTGGGGATGGTTGTGATCACTGCCTCCTGTACTACATCATGAACCTCCATCCATAGTTCTTCAGGCACTCTGTCTATCAGATCTAATCTCTTGAATCTATTTGTCACTTTCACTGTATAATCATAAGGGGTTTGATTAGGTCACCTTGAATGGGCCTAGTGGTTTTCCCTACTTTCTTCAATTTAAGTTTGAATTTGACAATAAGGAGTT
The DNA here is from genome assembly GCA_007570785.1 of Antilocapra americana. Lineage (NCBI taxonomy): Eukaryota > Metazoa > Chordata > Mammalia > Artiodactyla > Antilocapridae > Antilocapra > Antilocapra americana. Next base: position 1,812,023 of record ML664070.1, on the reverse strand, counting down.
CATGATTGAGCCAGAGTCAGCTCCTGGGCTTGTTTTTGCTGACTATCTAGAACTTCTCCACCTTTGAATGCAAAGAATATAATCAATCTGATGTCGGTATTGATATCTTGTCTGTGTAGAATCATTTCTTTTGTTGTTGGAAGAGGGTGTTTGCTATGACCAGTGTGTTCTCTTGGAACTCTGTTAGCTTTTGCCCTGTTTAATTTTGTACTCCCAGGCCAAACTTGCCTATTACTCCAAGTAACTCTTGACTTCCTACTTTTGCATTCCAGTCCCCTATAATGGAAATGACATACTGAAGAGTTTTGACAAAACATGATTCACTGGAGTAAGAAATGGAGGCCTGCGCCAATATTCTTATCTGGAGAATACTGTGGACAGTATGAAAAAGTAAAAAGATAGGACACCAGAAGATGAGTCCCCCAGGTTTGAAGGTGTCCAACATGCTACTGAGTAAGAGCAGAGGGCAATTACTAATAGCTCCAGAAAGAATGAAGTGGCTGGGCAATAGCAAACATGATGCTCAGTGGTGGATGTGTCTGGTGGTGAAAATAAAGTTCAATGCTGTAAATAACAGTATTGTGTAGGAACCTGGAATGTTAGGTACATGAATCAGGGTAAATTGGATGTAGTCAAGCAGGAGATAGTAAGAATGAACATTGACATATTAGGAATCAGTTAAATAAAATGGATGGGAATGGGTGAATCTAATTCAGATGACCATTATATCTATTATTGAAAACAAGAACCCCTTAGAAGAAATGGAACAGCCCTCATAGTCAACAAAAGAGTCTGAAATGCAGTACCTGGGTACAATCTCAAAAACAACAGAATGATTTTGTTTCATTTCCAAGACAACATTCAATATCACAGTAATTCAAGTCTATGCCCCAACCACTGATGACAAAGAAGCTAAGTTGACCAGTTCTATGAAAACATATAACACTTTACAGAACTACCACCAAAGAAAGACGCCCTTTTCATCAGAAGAGATTGGAGTGCAAAAGTAGGAAGTCAAGAGATACCTGGAGTAACAGGCAAGTTTGGCCTTGGAGTACAAGATGAGGCAGGGCAAAGGCTAACACAGTTTTGTTAAGAGAACATGCTGGTCATAGCAAACACTCTTTACCAACAGCCCAACAGAAGACTCCACACGTGGATATCACCAGATGGTCAATACCAAAATCAGATTGATTATGTTCTTTGCAGGCAAAGGTGGAGAAGTAATACAGAAGGGGAAAAGGTAGAAGCAGTGGGAGATTTTATCTTCTTGGGCTCCAAAATCACTGCATACGGTAACTAGTGCAGCCATGAAATTAAAAGATGCTCCTTGGAAGGAATGCTATGACAAACCTAGACAGTGTATTAAAAAACAGAGATATCACTTTTGCTAACAAAGGTCCATATAGTCAAAGTTGTGTACAGATCTGAGATTTGGACCATAAAGAAGGCTGAATGCTGACAAACTGATGCTTTTGAATTATGGTGCTGGAGAAGACTCTTGAGAGTCCCTAGGACTGCAAGGAGATCAAGCTAGTCAATCCTAATGGAAATCAACTGTCAATATTCACTGGAAGATCTGTTGCTGAAGCTGAAGAGTTGGTCACCTGGATCGAAGAGCCGACTCATTAGAAAAGATCCTAATGTTGGGAAAGATTGAAGGCAAAAGGAGAAGGAAGGCAGCAGAGGATGAGATTGTTAGATGGCATCACTGACTCAAAGGACACAAATTTGAGCAATCTCTGGGAGATAGTGGAGGACAAACAAGTCTAGCTTGCTACAGACCATGAGGTCACAAAGAGTTGGACACAACTCAACAACTGAACAACAACAACCACCCTGTTTCAGGCTCTAAACAAAATGTGCTTAAATTATTGCAACAACCTCTACAGTTTTGTTCTATCTTCCTTCAGCCTTCCTTTGTACTACATGCTGTTGTCAGCAATTTTCCTAAATTACAGGTGTAATTGCATTATTCCCATGCTCAGAATCCTCTCGTGGTTTCACACTAATGATGGCTGTCATTTATCAAGTTCTTCGTAAGTTCCAAGCAGTTTGCACAGCTTAATGATATATTACCTTATATCATTTATCCTCCTCCTCCTCAGAATCTAAGAGAGAAGGACTATTCCAATTTTACAGGTGAGAGTACTGCAGACCATTGAGCTCAACTAATAGTAAAGTCCGAATTTAAACAAAGCATCTGGCTAACTAAATCTTTGTGCTCCCTATAACCATTACTTTCCTAAAGAGAATAATGTAAAGTTTAAATTTCCTGGCCTGTCATTCAAGGTCTTCATGATATTTTTCAAATTTATGTCTTCAATATTTTGTCCATACCATCATTCTCCCTAGATCATTCTTAAATGGGATGAGCTATCCTTCTGACAGGGACATCAAGCAGTAAAAATCTTCGTGGTACTCATGCTTCAAAGAATGTCCAGTAGCTAATCAAGGGCCATGAAACATATTTTATGCTATAGCTGATTAAGATAGTAATGATGAACTATTTACACCCCAGGAGAAATTTTTTTCATAATATATTATCTTTAATCTTTTTTGTAGGGTGGGGAGAAATATTGAAAGAGATTTTGTTGTTGTTATTGTTACGTAAAGCTATATACACATATGCACATTTTGCTGGGTTTCAGCATCACAGCTGGTAGAGTATAAAAGAATACCTCTATTATTCTTTTGTATCAATAAGAATCCTATATGTGCAAAAAGAAGGAGTCTTCAAAATTGCTTGGAAAATCCAGCTGCAATTTTAAGTAGCTATACAAATTTGCACAGGTTTAAAAATTTCAGGATGGGTGTTACACATGTATACATGTGGCCAATTCATGTTGCTGTATGGCAAAAACCACCACAATATTGTAGAGTATCCTCCAATCAAAATAATTAAATGAAAAAAGTTCTTATATATGTATAACTATCATTATACATATTGTGAAGGATACCATGTAAAGTGTCATTTGAATATCTTAAACCTTTGTTCACTTAAAAAGTGTATTAATATTTTGCATAAATCTGGATGATGAGATTTATACTTCTCTTGGCAAAAATCTTTGGAATTGAAATAAGAGAGATTATGGATATCACAATGAACCACATTAATAACCAGGAATTAATATTTATCTGTAAGCCCTCTATGCAAAGAAATCCACTAGCAGCAGACAAAAGTTAGCCTATTTACAGTGGCATGTACTTTGCTGAAATGTTCACCCTAAGAGAACATTTCATGCATGAGTTTACAATGCATTTCTCTCTTCTTACTGTCACCCATTTATTTTAAAATCCTATGTGCTTCTCAAACTGTGTGGCTACAACAAATATTCATACAACACTTCCCCATAATCTTTGGGAAAACAGCAATAAATTACAGAATGACAATGAATGGGAAGCAGGCAATCCTCCATAGTGTTCATTAATGGGTGATTGTGACAAGATACTGTCAGTTTTAATTTAATAATTTGTCCTTGGATGGTTCCTATCTTCTCAGCAGAAGCTGAGGTGATGATAGAACAGCTCACCATTAGTGACAGTAGTGAAATAAATTTCTTGTCAGATGTGTTACAAAGCATAGGACTGTGACTGAGAAAGATGACTGAGGTCCTCAGGTCCTACTCATTTAGCAAGTAAACAATTGTCACATCAAATTAGATGACCTCCCCTTAAATCTTCAACCAACTATACACCATTGAGTACTGCTCATTTTCTCATGAGCAACCTGGATAGTTAAGGAATTAGGGTTTGAGAGTGGCTCTTAGATAAATCTAGAAATAGAAGCTAAAACATAAATAAATCCCATGGCCTTATACACCTGCTTAAATAAAACTGCAGCAAACACCTTCACAAATGACAAAGTGACTACAGGCTTTCTATCTTCACAGTCTCCCTAAAGTGCTTCCTTCTTTTAGGAGGAAAAGTTGACATTTATTCTTTATTGTTAATTATATTGCTAATCCCATTGGGTTTAGAAGTGAGGAGCTCCACAAATCCAGATGAAAATAAAAAAAGAACAAAGGCAAAAACAACAAATGAAGATTCTTTCTCGCCCACTTGGGATTGCTGAAATGTACTGCTGGGATTGTCTCCAATTGTGAGCATTATTCCTGAGCTATTGATTATGCACCTGTGGATTTTATGCAAAAGTCAGATTTCTAAAATAACCACAATCTCACAGCTGATCTTAAAGCGCTCATTGTTTTCAACAATTTTTGACCTGCTTCTGTGCTGCCAATGTGGCTAGTGCCATTTTTAATAAGCTTTAGAGCTGGTGGATTAACACAGAATGTCAAATATCACAATCAGAATCGCTGATGGTTTGCAGAAACACTATTTTCACATATTAAAAAACAACCTTCTTCTTGCCATAAAACTCAGCACTCACTTCGTTATAGCTGATCAGTTTTACATGTACTTTTTAATTCTCAATAACCCTCGTGTAAATACAAGCCTTTGAAAGGGAGAAAGAAAGTTAACATAAATAAAAATGGCAATTGTAAGTTGTATCTAATTTCCTTTTGATTTTCTAAAATGATGCACTGACTTTTTAGCTCATTATCCCTATGATTCATCATCAGCAACTATGTAATTCAAAATCCAAGAAAGAGAAAATTTGAAAGCTGGACCACAACAGAATAAAGTAGACATCCTTGGCATGAGTTGGAATTAAACTTTCCTACATTATCAAATTATGCAACATAATTCTTCTAGAAAGGGGTGATATTACATATCCATTGTACAGCAGAGTGTTCTGGATAGTTACGTATAACTGTTTCTGCATTTAATCCATGCTTATGTACACCACCAAGTAGTACATTTTTAGGAGACCTTAGTCTTTCCCAACTGTCCCACAAAAACTTTACATATATCACAATACTTTTTACATATGTGACTGGCAATCAATGAGATACTAATTACTTACTGAGGTGTATCATAACTGATTTAATGAAAGCTACATTTAAAGCAGAATACTGTACTCCTCCCTGAGGGATACCATTTCTGTTCTCTGTTTCAAGTCAGTGGACTGCTCAATCTATCAGTAGATATCAATGGATTAGATTTCATCCCATTAGCTATTTTTCCTCCTCTTTTCAATCCATTACTTAATATAGCAAAGTCTAGTATACTCATTTAAGAAAACTTGGAATATATAAAATACTACAACATAAAAAACCACTCACTGTTATGTCACAGTATTCAATTCTTAATGTTTTGGAGGTGCTTTGATCTTTCCTTCCAACCTTTATATATAAATTTATATAAAATATAATTTATATTTCTATAAAATCCACATAATTTTATATTATATTTATATTAAAATATATTTTTATATTCCAACCTTTATTATATATATACATATATATATATACAGTCACAAATACACTATAGACACAATTATATTCTACTTTTATCACTTGGATTATGTAAATATTTTCCATGTTTTTGCAAGCAGTGAAGTACAATTTTTAATGAATAGCTATAAAATTGACCATGAAGTAAAAAAAATTATTAGGCCAACTGTCTTAAGTACAGATTTGCTGAAGATTTACAGACAAAACAGGTTATTATTCTAACCTCCTTCAGTCCAAATGCCATTATTTGCATACATACAATGAAGGTTTCTGAAAGTATCCCTAAATAAACATTTTAAGTTATTGGGAGGAGGCAATGTTCAAGGATGCTGATCAGTATCATAAGAATTAGATTTTCTTCCTCAAGAGTGGTCCCATTCTCATTGCCTTGGTTCAAACTTTCATAAACCTGCTTTATTAAGAGGCCATCATAATAAGTTACTTTCTTAGCTCTTGGTTAGAATGTAACAATCAATGATTAATTCATTATTTACTGAGTGTCTTCCACATAAAAGATACTGTGTTAGCCACTACGAGTGGACACTGATGTATGAAGGAGCAGCGTCTGACTTCAAAGAGCTCATACACAAAACAGAGGAGATAAGTACACTAATAAATAAAAGGAAATTACAGTAAATAAAGCAGGATTTCAGAAGAGGGGACGTTCACATCTAGCTGAGGTGATTAAGTAAGGTTGTCCTAAAGAGACAGCATTTGAACTGAGCATTCAGGGATGCACAAAAATCAAATCAGTAGAAAGGGAGAAGATAGATACAACAACATGAGCAAAATTAGACACAATAATTAAGGGCATGTGACTGAATAATTGAAAGACAGCTTAGAGTGTAAGAGTCAATGGCTGAGTTAATGACGTTGCTTAATTATCAGGCTGTAGTTCTTGGACTCCATCTGTTATACCATAGGGAGCCACTGTAGGTTTTTTAGTACAGATATAAGGGTTCATGTAGCAAATTAAGGAATGTGTAAATTGGATTGAGAAGAGAAAGAGTAACATGTATTTGGGTCAGATATATTGAAATGGCCCATGACTGATAAGGCTAACTCACTGGAAATTGCAAGCCAGCAATGTCAAGACAATCTGACTTGCTCATTCCAGGGCAATCATGAAATACAAAGGAATAATGTTACCATATGTATTTGGAAAATTGAAAGTGAATAAGTGACAAACTAAAGGGTTATTTTCACTAATAAACTCATGTGTATTTGGCACTCCTTATTTCAGAGACTGGGCAAGGGGAAGCTTGAAGGCTGAAGTTAATCAGGGCTGGGACAGGCTCTGTGAAGGGCTGCCTCTACCAAGGCAGCCTGGGGAAGAAGTGCAAGTAGGTACCAAGAGGGAACAGAGCCGTGGTACTTGGAGAAGGTACAGACATTAGCCAAGCTGGTCTAGGGTGTAGCTTATTTAGTCTTGTGTGGACTGAGTTGCAGAAGTCAGAGGAAAGATGGTCTCCACAGAGAAGGATTACATGCCATTCTGGGAATGGAGTGTAAGGCTTCCATTTAGAAATTAGGCCATTCTAGCACGCCTGAAATGAGACTTAAGGACAGGGCCACAACATGACATTTGGAATCTGGAGCTAGGGGAACTTGTGGTAGCACTGGCACCAGACAGTGAGTTAGGACTCTTGCAGGCTTTCTCCTCAGGCAAAAGGGTCAGGAAGGGACTAAAGGAGCCCTGAGTGTCTCCAGAAGGCAGCTGGTCAGTGTCTGATTGTGCCTGCCTCCTACACGGCAGTGGTACCCATTGAATAGCATTACAGAAATACCTTACCATTCAGAGGCAAGCAGAGATGAAGATATCAGTTCCAAACTCTAGGCGGACTTACGATGGAAGACAGATGTTGATATAACTCACTACCCATTTCGCTAGCAAAATACACAAATGGTTAGCAGAGTCCAGAGTATTCATTAGGATCAGCTGGCATGAAATCGCAGGACGGGGCTCTCAGGAAGACAGCTAGAACACACTGGCAAAAACTGGCAACAAGTAGAGCTCTGCAACAGCTTTGGCTATTGTCACACTGGCAACTTAAAAGATTGTTTTCTGTAACTGAAGAGGTTTATGGGATTTTGCCAAGCTGAAAAATAACAAAACTTTCACTGTGAGAAATTAGCAAAGTTCACTTCATTGTTTTATCAAAGAGATAAACAACCGAACATTCTTTCTGTGAGCGATCACGGTAGTTTTCAAAATTCATTCCAAAAAAAAAAAAAAAAAAACATGTGTCAGACTCAACTTAACATTTACTCAATGCCTTTTCTGCCAGGCACTATTCTAAGTGATTTCCACCAGTCTTCTCAAAGTGTGGTCCAAGGACTACAGCTGATATGCAAACTGTTACCTGTCTGTGATAGGAGAAATAGCTTTTACCAAAATGTTAATCATATACTGCTTATTTCACTGGACTATCTCGCTAGGGAAAAAAAAAAATGTCAGCTAACTACAAAGTGTGCTTAATAACTTAGTTGATTTACACTCTGGTGCAAGTTCCTTATCTTGTCATTGGCAGGCAACAAATAACTCATAGATATTCAGTGGTCCACAAACCACAATTTAGGAAGGAATGATTTATATACATTTCCGTATTTCACCAAGTAAATGAGTCAAATCTGACTGAGGAAAATGTAGGGCAAAGCAGACATTTATTTCAGGGCTAGTTCATTCCCTCAGTCTTGCATCAACAGGCAAAAATCACACAGTTCTTAAAATACTTGTATACTGGTTCAAATTCCCCAACTATTTTAAAAACTCTTGAACATAACTATTGAATCTCACAAATGATAAATTATAGCTAACAAGTGGATTTTTTTTTTCTTTAAAAAATGAGTCATATTTGTTCTAAAACTCATTCCTGTTCAATATATTGGAATAAATTGCATTTAGTAACCTGTGGGATGGTTTGGCAGACCAGGCACTTGCATTAATTCTCTGAATTCTACTGGGGACCCTGAAGTAATAGTATTTTGTGCTAAGTCACTTCAGTCATGTCTGAGTCTTTGCCATGCCATGGACTGTAGCCTGCCAGGCTCCTCTGTCCCTGGGGATTCTATATGTTTATAATTGCAGAGAGGTGCAAAGAGGAACAGACACATAACAACAAAGATACAAGATTTCAACATATTTGTGAAAAAAAAGCAAATGGGGATGTTGATAGGTAAAACACAGAAATATCTCAGCCTAGAATGTGCTATGAGAGATCTAGTGCAAAGGTGAGAATATTTGAAGCCTGAAGGGCTCTAGGTTAAATTGTTACAAGAGAGTAAAGGTAAGAAGTGGTGATGAAAACAGGGAAAACACTGAAGCTATTGCACAAGACAACTGACCACCTCACTTTCATTATTCAGAGTGATTGGCATTTGTTTATGCCCCCCCCAAAAGAAATCAGGACTCTTTCTGAAATAACTAAACTATCCAGCTACAGCCTAAGTTTCTATTTTAAATCGAGTGCTCAAGACTCAGTCCCTCCTTATTTTGCTATTTGTGGTCCTGTGGCTTACAACCTGAGTTTGCTCTCTGGCTCTCCATCAACTCAATTTAAAAAGAAGTCAGCCAGTTGAGAAATCCTTGCTCCAAAACAGAGTTCCAAATAAGACTTCTGATTCATGCAGGAGGATCTCAGGATAGTGTAGTTATATAGTGACCAAGGAAGCCAGGCCAATTTGCCAATCCTTCATTCTTCTGTAAGTATGGATTACCAAGTAAAGCCAGACAGTGGAGAAAGAGCTACAGTATGACTAAGAAAAAGCAACACCAAGAAAACTGACATTTAAGGAAAGAGAAATAATTCAAGAGACAGAGAGCGGTATAAAACCAGCAATTAATTAATATGTCCAAAGAGTCAAGAAGACTCTACATCCATGACACACACTCTACATCCATGACACACTAATATAATAATATTAAAAAGAACAACCAGAATATAATAAAGAGCTCTTGTGCTTTTTTAAAAAATATGTATAGTTAAAATAAAATCAATAGAAGGGTTGTAAATAAAGCTGAGCAATTTCTCACAAGATTAAGTAAAAGGAAAGACAGATATACACACACATACACAAAGATGAGAGGAGAGGTAAAGTACATCTAATAGAGCTGCAAAAGGAGAGTACAGAAAACATGCAGAAATTATCAGAAAGACAACAGAAAAATTTCCACAACTAAAGAAACAAATTAATCTTCGGGTTGAGAGATTTCACAGACTGACCAAAACAATAAGTTTAAAAAGTCCAGCACCATAATCCAACACCAACACCTCCACATCTTTAGGAAATCTAAGGAAACTAAGGATAAAACAGGCTTTTTGATTCCAAAAGCTTCCAGACTGAAAAAATAAACACACACACATCAATAAAGGAACAGGAATTCAAAAAGCACCAGACTTCTTTCATTAGCAGTAGGAGAGGCCAAAAGCCAATGGAGTAATGTTTTCGAAATTCTAGAGGAATATTATCTTTAACCCTGAATTCCATTCCCAGAAAAGTCATCAATCCCAGAACAAAGTAAAAGAAGTTAATTTTCCAAATTTTTCTTCCAAAGAAGCTAAAGATATATTTCAGAAAAACAGGAGAAAAAAAGAAAAACAAAGTCAGGAGAGTCAATAAATGATTAAGTCAACCCAGGAGAACAGAAGGAGGAATCCTAGTGTGACAGCCGTGCTGCCACATCAGAGACCAATCGTTCAAGCTGAAGCTGGTGAGCAGTGCTGTACTCTGTACAAACTGGAATGCCCCAGCTCTGAGCTGATCGGTCAGTGATGATATCACATTAGCTGTTAAATAATTCGACTCCAAGGTGAATCCAAGAGGGTGGTCAACAGGAAAAAGAGCGGAGATAAACAATACATTTTATAATTGAGAAGATGAGTGCAAGGGATGGGAAGGAAAGTGGATATTGAGCAGAGGAATCATATCATGTAGTTTTAATAGCACTGCTTTCTGAAAGTTATACCATATATTATCTTGAATCACTTTTTCTGGCATGAAAATGTCATATGAAATAATGATTGGGTTTTATTTATTTATTAGTCTTAAGGTTGCTTCTAAGAGAGACTGGTTTATTTATAAGAATGCAAATTTAAAAAGCCTTCTGGAATTTAGAAAAGGCTTGTCATTTAAAATCCTTATAAATTAGATATGCTTTATTCTATACAACAAACTTTTACATGTTCTTTCTCACAAGATATGCAGCATCAACAATTTGTTAAATGTGATTCTTTTGAGGAAGCCTTTTGAATTTAAACTCTAGGTCCCAGAAAATTATGCCCTTAGTCAAATGTATAAAAACTCCTTTGTTTTTTTAGAAACATACTCACACTCAAAGTTTCCTGTAACATTTCTTTGTTTATTCAAATTAGCTTTCTTGTTATTTGATCAACTAAAGTTTTTGTATAATTCATTGAGACAAAAATTCATACAACATAAAATCAATCACTTTAGAGTGAATAATCGAGTAGCACCTAGAAAATTCATAATGTTGTGCAATGACCTTAATCTAATTTCAAAACTTTTCTATCATTTAACACAAAACTCTGTACCCATTAAGCAGTTTCTCCCCATTTACCTCTCCTCCAACCCCCAGTAACCTCCAAATACCTTCTGTCTCTATAGGTTTATCTCTTCTGAATATTACATATACATGGAATCATACAATATGTGATGTTCTGTGCCTGGTTTCTTTCACTCAGTATATTTGCAAGATTTACCCACACTGTAGCATACATCAGGACTTTATCTTTCCTAAAGTCTATGTAGATTTTTTTTGTTTGCCTGTTTTGTTTTGTTTTTTTTCAAACAATTCTCAATTCTGTTGTTGTAGGTTTTTAAATTTTATATTGGAATATGGTTGATTAACAATGTTGTGTTAATTTCATGTGTACAGCAAAGTAATTCTCTTTCAAGTTTTTTTTCCCACTTATGTTATTACAAAATACTGAGCACAGTATCCAGTATCCTGTGCTATATAGTAGGTCCTTGGTGGTAATCTGTTTTAAATGTAGAAGTGTGTACATGTCAGTCCCAAACTTCCAATCTATCCCTCCCCCTCAACCCTTCCCCTCTGGTAAGAGAAAATTCATTCTCTAAGTCTGTGAGTCAGTTTCTGCAGTTCTTCAAGTTTACTCAGTTGAGTATTTTAATTTTCTCTAAAATGTCAGAATTAGCTAACAACTGAAGCTTATGTAAGACTAATTTCAAGTGGATATAAGATTCCCAGGGCCTGTCTCTTACCCCACTATTTAAAGCATGTTTCATGTAGGTTTCATGTGTCATGAAACATAAAGGTATGTTTCATGCATGTTTAGGTACAACACTATAGAAGTAATATAGAACCATTCCTACTGCCTCAAATCCCTCAAGGGTTTCATGCTATTGTAGTCACATTATGTGTGGCCTCATATCTCCAACTGCAGGGAGTATAACTGACCAAGGACCTCAGCTGCTGGGCTCTTTTTTTTTTAAATTTTTATTTTATTTATTTATTTATTTTTATTGTGTTGGTTTTGCCATACAATGACATGAAACCACCATGGGTTTACAGATGCTCCTCCTCCAGAACCCCCTCCCTCCTCCCTCCCAATTCCCTCCCCCTGGGAAATCGCGGTGCACCAGCCCCGAGCATCAACCCTGGGCTGGCGATTGATTTCACATATGATAATTAACATGTTTCAATGCCATTCTCCCATATCTTAAAACCAGTTTTACCAGGGATTCCAACAGCTGCTCTCATCCAGTGACTGAATGCAGCAGGAACAGCAAAGCAACAGGAGATGGAGGGCTCCCCTGGTAAGATGACTGCTGGCTCAGATATCCCTGCTGGGTTCACCGAAATGTTCATAAAACTGCACCATGGTCTAAAACATTTGCTACCCAACCTCCACTCCTCTCTCTCTCTCTTCCACAGGAGACTTGCACGGTGATGACAACTTTCTCAGCCTCCCCCAGCTTCCTCTCCCTTTTCTCTCATGCAAGTTCTCCCCACTAGATCTCTTGTATATGTAATCTAATCATAGTATCTGCCTCCTGAAGGATCTAAAATAATGCATCATTAAAAATCAAATCTTAAGAATGACTGATTTGGCTATCTCTTCAACAATGCATAAAAAACAAAATTCAATTGACCTAGGGAAAGTCAATCAATAATAGGTTATGAATGTTATTAATAACTTTATTTATCCAACAATTACTGATTATTTTTTAAAATGTGTCAGGTACAGTTTTAGGTGCTTGAGATGCAGAGATGAGTATGACCTAGTTTTTGCTCCCTACAGTTGCACTGACTGTCAAGGAAGGTAATATGCCCTGAACAAATTAAATGGATGCAGATACCCAGTGTTACGGGAACTCATTCCAAGAAGTAATTGATTTTTCTACAAGAGAAAGGTTGAGGGTGGAGTTTCAGTGATCTAAGCCTTGAAATTGGGGTAGGCATTCACCATGTTGAGAAGGTAAGAGGAAAAGTTTTCAATCAGAGGGTACAGCAGAAGCAAAGGCAAGAAGGTAGACAAGTATGTAGGATACGTGAGAAGTGATGACTAGAAGGTGGGGCCAGAATTTAAAGTGATTTTGGGGAGAGTGATGGAATCCAGAAAGCAGAAACTGTTGCCATGATGCGATAGAGACTGACTACTCTGCAGAGGTCTAGTAAATAAACATCTGCATATACTGTGTTCCTCCTTACACAAGGGACGATACAGTCATCAAGTATGTATAGAGTTTCCTTCATATGGAATCCCATTCACAGCAGAAGCATCACAGAAATGTATGATAACTGGAGAATGAAACAAAATTAGTTAACATCTGTTTCGTTTTATTTAAAATATAGTTGGTTTACAATGTTACACTAGTTTCAGGTGTACAGCATAGTGCTTCAATATTTTTGTAGATTATACTCCATTTAAAATTATTACAAAATAATGTCTTCTTTGGAGAAATGTCTGTTAAGTTCTTTGGCCCACTTTTTTTTTTTTTTTTCATTTATTTATTTATTTATTTATTTTTTTAATTATTGTTTTAGCCATACATTGTTATGATATCACCATGGGTTTACATATGCTTCCCCTCCGGGTCCCCCCTCCCTCCTCCCTCCCCCCCGGGAAATCTCGCTGCACCAGTCCCGAGCAACAATCCTGGGCTGGCGATTGATTAGACACATGACAATTAACATGCTTCAGTGCCCTTCTCCCATCTCATCCCACCCTTACCCTCGTCCACAAAGTCCACCAGTCTATTCTATACATCTGCGTTCCTTTTGTTGTCTCCCATGTTGGGTTCTCATTACTGTCTTTCTAAATTCCATATATATGTGTTAATATACTGTATTGTTGTTTTTGCTTCTGGCTTACTTCACTCTGGATAATGGGCTCCAGTTTCGTCCAACTGAGTAGAACTGCTTCAAATGAATTTTTTTTTAATGCTGAGTAATATTCCATTGTGTATATATACCACAGCTTTCTTATCCATTCGTCAGTTGATGGGCATCTAGGTTGCTTCCATGTCCTGGCTATTGTAAACAATGCAGCGATGAACATTGGAGTACACGTGGCTCTTTCAATTCTGTTTTCCTCGGTGTATATGCCCAGCAGTGGGATTGCCGGGTCATATGGCAGGTCTATTTGCAGCTTTTTAAGGAACCTCCACACTGTTTTCCATAGTGGCTGTACTAGTTTGCATTCCCACCAACAGTGTAAGAGGGTTCCCATTTCTCCACATCCTCTCCAGCATTTATTGCTTGTAGACTTTTGGATGGCAGCCATTCTGACTGGTGTAAAGTGGTACCTCATTGTGGTTTTGATTTGCATTTCTCTGATAATGAGTGATGTTGAGCATCTTTTCATGTGTTTGTTAGCCATTTTTATATCTTCCTTGGAGAAATGTCTGTTAAGTTCTTTCGCCCACTTTTTAATTGGGTTGTTTATTTTTCTAGAATGGAGCTGCAGGAGTTGTTTGTAAATTTTTGAGATTAATTGTTTGTCTGTTGCTTCATTGGCTATTATTTTCTCCCATTCTGAAGGCTGTCTTTTCACCTTGCTTATAGTTTCCTTTGTTGTGCAAAAGCTTTTAATTTTAATTAGGTCCCATTTGTTTATTCGTGTTTTTATTTCCAATATTCTGGGAGGTGGGTCATGGAGTATCCCGCTTTGGATTATAGCAGAGAGTGTTTTGCCTATGTTATCCTCTAGGAGTTTTATAGTTTCTGGTCTTATGCTTAGATCTTTGATCCATTTTGAGTTTATCTTTGTGTATGGTGTTAGAAAGTGATCTAGTTTCATTCTTTTACAAGTGGCTGTCCAGTTTTCCCAGCACCACTTGTTAAAGAGGTTGTCTTTTCTCCATTGTATATTCTTGCCTCCTTTGTCAAAGATAAGGTGTCCATAGATGCGTGGATTTATCTCTGGGCTTTCTATTCTGTTCCATTGATCTATGTTTCTGTCTTTGTGCCAGTACCATACTGTCTTGATGACTGTGGATTTGTAGTATAGCCTAAAGTCAGGTAGGTTGATTCCGCCAGTTCCATTCTTCTTTCTCAAGATTGCTTTGGCTATACGAGGTTTTTTGTATTTCCATACAAATTGAGAAATTATTTGTTCTAATTCTTTGAAGAAGACCTCTGGTAGCTTGATAGGAATTGCATTGAATCTATAGATTGCTTTAGGTAGTATACTCATTTTCACTATATTGATTCTTCCAATCCATGAGCACGGTACATTTCTCCATCTGTTTGTGTCCTCCTTGATTTCTTTCATCAGTGTTCTATAGTTTTCTATATTCAAGTCTTTTGATTCTTTAGGTAGAAATACTCCTAAGTATTTTATTCTTTTTGTTTCGATGGTGAATGGGATTGTTTCCTTAATTTCTCTTTCTGATTTCTCACTGTTAGTGTATAGGAATGCCAGGGATTTCTGTGTGTTGATTTTGTATCCTGAAACTTTGCTATATTCACTGATTAGCTCTAGTAATTTTCTCGTAGAGTCTTTAGGGTTTTCAATATAGAGGATCATGTCATCTGCAAACAGAGAGAGTTTTACTTCTTCTTTTCCAATCTGTATTCCTTTGATTTCTTTATCTGCTCTGATTGCTGTGGCCAAAACTTCCAAAACTATGTTGAATAGTAGTGGTGAGAGTGGGCACCCTTGTCTTGTCCCTGATTTCAGGGGGAATGCTTCCAGTTTTTCACCATTGAGGATAATGTTTGCTGTGGGTTTGTCATATATAGCTTTTATTATGTTGAGATATGTTCCTTCTATTCCTGCTTTTTGGAGGGTTTTTATCATAAATGGATGTTGAATTTGGCCCACTTTTTGATTGGGTCATTTACTTTTCTAGAATGGAGCTGCAGGAGTTGCTTGTATATTTTTGAGATTAATTGTTTGTCTGTTGCTTCATTGGCTATTATTTTCTCCCATTCTGAAGGCTGTCTCTTCACCTTGCTTATAGTTTCCTTTGTTGTGCAGAAGCTTTTAATTTTAATTAGGTCCCATTTGTTTATTTGTGCTTTTATTTCCGATATTCTGGGAGGTGGGTCATAGAGGATCCCGCTTTGGTTTATGTCGGAGAGTGTTTTGCCTATGTTATCCTCTAGGAGTTTTATAGTTTCTGGTCTTATGCTTAGATCTTTGATCCATTTTGAGTTTATTTTTGTGTATGGCGTTAGAAAGTGTTCTAGTTTCATTCTTCTACAAGTGGCTGTCCAGTTTTCCCAGCACCACTTGTTAAAGAGATTGTCTTTTCTCCATTGTATATTCTTGCCTCCTTTGTCAAAGATAAGGTGAGAAGACATAAAAATGGCTAACAAACACATGAAAAGATGCTCAACATCACTCATTATCAGAGAAATGCAAATCAAAACCACATTACACCAGTCAGAATGGCTGCCATCCAAAAATCTACAAGCAATAAATGCTGGAGAGGATGTGGAGAAAAGGGAACCCTCTTACACTGTTGGTGGGAATGCAAACTAGTACAACCACCATTGAAAACAGTGTGGAGGTTCCTTAAAAAACTGCAAATAGACCTGCCATATGACCCAGCAATCCCACTGCTGGGCATATACACCGAGGAAACCAGAATTGAAAGAGCCATGTGTACCCCAATGTTCATCGCTGCTTTGTTTACAATAGCCAGGACATGGAAGCAACCTAGATGCCCATCAACTGACGAATAGATAAGAAAGCTGTGGTACATATACACAATGGAATATTACTCAGCATTAAAAAAAAATTCATTAGAATCAGTTCTACTCAGGTGGACGGAACTGGAGCCTATTATCCAGAGTGAAGTAAGCCAGAAGGAAAAACAACAATACAGTATACTAACCCATATATATGGAATTTAGAAAGATGGCAGCCAGAATCCTGCATGTGAGACAGCAAAAGGAACGCAGACGTATAGAACAGACTTGTGGACTCTGTGGATGAGGGCAAGGGTGGGATGATATGGGAGAATGGCATTGAAACATGTTAATTATCATATGTGAAATCAATCACCAGCCCAGGATTGATGCTCGGGGCTGGTGCACAGAGAATTCCCAGGGGGAGGGAATCGGGAGGGAGGAGGGAGGGGGGTTCTGGAGGGGGAGCATATGTAAATTCATGGCGGTTTCATGTCATTGTATGGCAAAACCAATAAAAAAATTAAATGGATAACCAACAAAGGCCTATTGTATAGCACATGGAACTCTGCTCAACTTTATGTGCCAGCCTGGATGGGAGGGGGTTTGGGGGAAAATGGTCACAGGTATATGTATGCCTGAGTCCCTTTGCTTTTCATCTGAAACTACCACAACATTGTTAATCAGCTGTACTCAAATACAAAATAAAAGTTTAAATTTGGAAAAAATAAATAAATTTTACTCAAAATAAATAAATAAATAAAATTATTACAAAATAATGGCTATATTTCCTTGTGCTGTACAACATATCCTTGTTGCTTATTAATTTTGTACACAGCAGTTTATATCACTTAATCTCATACCCCTATCTTGCTCCAACTTCATTTCCTCTCCCTACTGATAATGCTGCTATGAATACTGGGGTGTATATATCTTTTTGAGTTAGTATTTTGCATTTTTCCTTTCTGGATATATACTCAGGAGTGCAAGTGCTGGGAATATCATAATTCTATTTTTAGTTTTATTGAGAAACCTCCAGATAGTTTTCAACTGTGGCTACAGCGTCTAATTAACTTCTCTTATGTCCCCAGCATTGTAGGTGGGTTCTTTACCACTAGAGCCATCTAGGAAGCCTGGTTTTGATTTGCAGTGGTAAAGAACCTGCCTGCCAATGAGGGAGACATAGGGATGAAGGTTTGATCCTTGGGTCAGGAAGATATTCTGAAGGAGGGTATGGCAATCCACTTCAGTATTCTCGCCTGGAGAATCCCATGGACAGAGGAGCCTGGTAGGCTACAGTTCATGGGGTTGCAAAGAGTCAGACACAATTGAAGCAAGAGTACAATATTTAGTGATGCTGAACATCTTTTTGTGTACTTGTTAGCCATCTGTATGTCTCCTTTGGAAAAATGTCTATTCAGGTCTTCTGTCCATTTTTTTTATGAAGCTATTTTTTAAATTGAGTTGTGTGAACTATTTATATACATTTTGTATATTAACCCCTTATCAGTCATATCATTGGCAAATATTTTCTCCCATTTGGTATGTTGGGATTCTTTTTGTTTGGCTTTGGTTTCCTTTGCTGTGCAAAAGCTTTTAAATTTAATTAGGTCTCATTTGTTTACTTTTGTTTTTATTTCTTTTGCCTTAAGAGATACATCAAAAAATAATGCTATGGTTTACAGAATATGTCAGAGTGTTCTATGTATGTTCTCTTCTAGTAGTTTTATAGTTTCATATCTTACATTTAGGTGGTTAATCCATTTGAGTTTATTTTTGTATATGATGTGAGGAAACAATCTAACTTAATTCTTTTGCATGGAGCTGTCCAGTTTTCCCAGTACCACTTGAAGAAGAGACTGTCTTTTCTCCACTGTATAGCCTTGCCTCCTTTGTCATAGATTAACTGACCATAAGCACATGGGTTTATTTCTTGGCTCTTTATTTTGCTCCACTGATCTATGTGTCTTGTTTTTATGCCAGTACCATGCTATTCTGATTACCATAGCTTTGCAGCATGGTTCTAAAGGCAGGGAATATGATATCTCCAGCTTTGCTCTTCCTTTTCAAGACTGCTTTGGCAAAACGGGGTCTTTTGTGGTTTCATATAACTTTTAGCATTATTTGTTCTAGTTCTATGAAATTGTTCTGAACACTTTTATAAGGATTGCATTAAATCTGTAGATTGCTTTGGATAGTATGGCCATTTTAACAATATTTATTCTTCCAATACAAGAATATGGGATATCTTTCCATTTCTTTGTATCATTTTCAGTTTCCTTCATCAGTGTTTTATAGTTTTCAGACTATAAATCTCTTGCTTCCTTGGTTAACTTTATTATTAGGTATTTTATTCTTTCTGATGGGATTTTAGATAGGATTTTATCTGGTTTTATTTTTTGTCTTTGATTGAGAGTTCATTAGTGTATAGAAAAACAACAGATTTCTCACATTCTGAAACTTTACTGAATTCATTTATTAGTTCTAATAGCTTTTTAGTGGAGAATTATGAGTTTTCTGTATATAGTAGAATTCCATCTATAATTAGTGACAGTTTTACTCCTTCCCATCCAATCTGGAAGCCTTTTATTTCCTTTTCTTATTGGATTACTGTGGCTAGGACTTCCAAAACTATGTTAAATGGACGTGATGAGAGTAGGCATCCTTGTCTTTTTTTGTGATTTTAGAGGAAAAGCTTTCAGTTTTTCACCATTGAGTATGATGTTAGCTGGGGGTTTGTCATAAAGTGGCCTTTATTATGTTCAGATATGTTCCCTCTATATCAAGTTAGATGATATATGTCTTCATCATAAGTGGATGTTGAATTTTATCTACAGCTTATTTTATTAGAAAATATTTCAGGTGGCTAGCCTGATTATATTTAGGGCTTTCTATATTAATAAGTTGTTATTTCTGAGCACACAGAGCTGTGCCTAGATTCTCAAATTCCCAGCACCTAGTATAGTTGCTAGATCATAAATCATCACCATGATAAAATTCATGAGAGAAGTAAAACGACATTGTCAGAAAAAAAGTTATTGGGAAGTAAAATGACAAAGGTTGGTGGGCTTATACCTCATGTACTCAGTTTATTTAATATAGATTCAGTAAGCATTAACTGGGGCTATAGACCACACAGCTATGGGTAACATGCAGTCACCAAGATCCCCACAAACTATGACATGTATAAACATAAAACATTATAAGGAAGTATGTAATTCATTTTCCTAATTGAAAAATCAGAACTATGAGAAAGCACTCCATTTCTTTAATATTCATTCAGAACCTATTATATCACAGTATGTGAATTAACAGTATAAGGCATTTCCATGGAAGACTTCATGGCAAGAAGCAAGGAACAGAGAGTAGGAATAACCGTTGTTCCAGTTCCCTCCTGCTCTCTGTACTTAAAACACAAAACCAAAGCAAACCAACCTGCCCCACCACTACCAACAAAAATAACTATCCTGCTTTATATTTTGCATTTTCAATGCCAACTGTCCTGCAGTTCCCTTAACAACTCTTAGAGGTGCTTGTGAGCCTTGAATAACTTTAGAGAGTTCACCATGGCTTGCTCTTATTCACAAACCAATGCATTGTTTCACCAGGATTCAAGCCTCCTGAATTTGAGTCCATGTCCTTCTGCTAGTTGTCTCTCTTGTCCCATTTCCTTTCACACTTTGCCACCCTGTTCAGAACTCCCCTGTCTTGACATCTTCAACTTCTGGGTCACCCACACCATTTAGCATGGACTGATACTGTTTTTTGTAAAAAAATAAATAAATAATAACAAAAAATAAAATAAAAACTGTATAAAAAGCAATAACCTTCATAGACAGGGGGAAATGCTACACATATCATTCCTCTACTAAGAAATGGGAAATTATTGATCACCATGCAAAAGGCAAATTGCTTGAAAAACAACAATAGTAAGGAAATGGTAAACAATCTTTAAGTATTTATGATACTTTAGATTAGCTGTGTCCTATAGACAGTTTTACTAGAGCTTTTAAGTGCTTCCAACTCCAGTGCTTTAAATTCTTTAAGCATTCATACTTAATGGTTACCCACTGGCAATGCCTGCTTTCTTAATACAGCAGCACTGAAAGACAAATTTATACATTACGTATGACTTTTAAAGATTGGTTTTTCAAGTGACTTAGTGAACACTATCAAGTCACAGCATCAATCCACAACAACTTTTCCTTAAATACAGATTAACTTTCACTTACTCAACTAGGTACATGTGGAGGAAACAGGGCCTTTGTGGAGGTTTGTAGCTGCCTCTGAAGGTATTCAAGTATTCCATAGAGCCAAGCAAAAGCACAAAAATAACCTTCCCAAGGGTGAATTTTCTTGTAATCTTGCTCCATGTACCTATGGGAATCCACTGCAACAAAGCGCCCTGGAGGGCTGATCTGAAAGCCATTTTCCCAGTGGAATATTTTGTAAAATGATCATATATTAGCCACAAATGACTCTAATGTATCAGCCCAGCAAAGAGCCAAAAAGTTGTGGAGCAAATATAGAGTCATTAGTTTATAATATAAACTCCTCAGGGACAAAACAATGCTTAGTATTCCATGTTCTGAAAGGGGTTACAGGAAAGGAAACACTAATGAATTTTAAAAAAAACCTGAGCAATCTATTTTAGTCCCTGTAAGAATAATAGTAATAGTATTACTACTAATATTATTATTCAAAAAGCTAAACAATACTGTTATTGATGGTAATAAGTAACTGGGTCATTTGCAAAGACATGGTATTGACACAAGGAGGTGCTCAATAAAAACTTGTTGAAGAGTCACTTAAAATCACCAAGGATGTTTTACTTAAGCTGATTTCCATTTGACTTTTAAAAGTTCTCTGCATCACTGTTTGGTCAGAGGGAATTTTAACTAGAAGAGACGGTTTTAGCTTAAAACTCTGAATCATTGTTTTTAGAACAGGTACTAAACTTGACAGAACAAGGTCTTACCTCTCCATAATTCCCTCTTTTCATTAATGTCATTTTTTTTCAATGCATTTAAAAGACAGTGCATGCCCTAGATTCTGAAGTCACTAATGTATATTCATGAGCCAAACATGATTGTAGTGTTATCCTGCAAAGCTCTATACCTTATCATGTTCTTGTCTCAGATTAGTAGTACTTTGACTCAAAGATAGGAAATGCCTATTTAACCAAACCCATAAGAGTTAATTAATACTTCTCTGTCATATTCTTATGCACAATCACTTTATCTTTATTACCTATTTTATTTTAATCATTTAAGTTTATACCACTTTGATATAACTTTTTGGAACTTCTATACATCAGAAGGTTGGATTTATTGAAGTTTATGGTGTCTGCTAGTTACCAACATGTTTTTGTTGCTTTAAATACAACTCTGAATATATAGCATTAGTTACTTATAAACTGATTCTGAAATAAAATGGAAAAAGGAAAACTTAGAGGCTTTAAACAAGTGTTAATAAAAGTTGGAAGGGGATAAAGTTGTTTAGATCAGACTTGTTGGCTTTCAACTGGTTTTGTCTAGTAATAATGCTTATGATCTCATTTAAAATATATCTTAAATTGATTTATATTACCCAGAGACCAAAATCATTATTTGTATCTTTATAAACAAAGTTAGTATAACTGTTAAAATTTTCCTAGTTCTAGACTTATGTCTAATATTGTTGTGTGCTTTTTGTGGTAAGCAATTTGCCTTTCCAATCCTTTAGGCTGAATATGCAGAACAACTTCTGTTGCTTAATAAGTTCTTCCATACTCTATGTGAATTCATTCGGTGTGTAGTTAATTTCCTCAATATGAGAATCATTCTGTAAGTCATATATTGTTATAGATAAATGGTACATTAGCTATATGAGGGTCTTCAGTTACAATAAATCATATATTTTGCAACTAAAGCAAACACAGAACCATGGTAACTCGTATTTTTTCAGAGCATACATTATCACTAAAAACTTAATTTTTAAAATTTATTCTTTTAATTTATTTTTAATTGGATAAAATTGCTTTATAGCATTGTGTTGGTTTCTGTCACACAATAATGCAAACTAGCAATAATTATTCATATATCACCTCCCTTTTGAGCCTTTCTCCCCTCCCTCTGTTCCACTCCCCTAGGTCATCACAGAGCACCAGGTGCTCCCTGTGTTATACAGCAACTTCTCACCAGCTATCTTATGGACTAATATGCTTCAGTCAGGAAGTGCATAAAAACTTTATTTTGGAAGTGAATGCATCTCCCAAATTATGAACTATTAATAAATAGCCCTTCTGATACTATAACTAATAACAGAAATACTAGTAAATTCATATTGAATGCTATATATTATTTATTTCAATCATCATAACAAACTTATTCTTTCCATTTCACAAATGAGGAAACTGAGCCTTGAAAATGTTATAGAATTTTATGAGTTTGCTCAGATGAGAATTCAAAAAGCTTACCTTCAAACTAAGTCCTATCTAATTACAAAGCTTGAGTTTTGAAATCACAATAGTGAATGAGGAAATAAGCCAACCATAGCAATCTGCAATTTGATTTTCATATCTTAACAAACTACTTGCAGAAGTGATAAAATAACTTTGATTAAAGCAAGAAAAATTCAGTATAAATGACAGGTCATAAAATATTAAGAAAAACAATAAAATATTGCTCTTAGTGAACACATTGTTTTCTTTTTAAAAAGTTATTTGCTGTTTTACATCTGTCTTTTTGCTTAAGGTTACTGGGATTTGGTTTTCACCAAATTTGGAACAATTTGCTGTGCAGAAATCCAGCTTGAAATAAAATGACAGTTGATGGTATTTTTCATATTGGCATACTTTGTGTAATATTCAGTGGCTTTCCAACAGCATTTGGAACATGAATAGAAATTACAGAGACAGCTATCCTAAAACCAAAACAACTGTTTAGACCACCATTGTGAAGATCTCAAACAAAAATCTGTTTTAAAGCTGCTGATTTCAACATGTTTAGTTAAGTTTTTGATATTCCAAGGAAGACCTTTGAGAAAGGAAATGAAAATAGCTCTCAAAAAAAACTGTCAGGGAAACTGCTACATATTCTAAAGACATAAAATGTAACATGAATAAGAGTTTTAGTCCATACTAGTACATTTGTGCTACAGAGATAGAAGGAATGACTAACATCCTAGTCTCTCATGGTCAACCAAGGGCTTCATTCATTCATTTGTTCATTCAATAAACACTGCTTTGAACACATTCCATGTATCTGATGTTCAAAGTGTTGGGGATAAATATAAAAGGAGGGGGGATCCTTTTAATAAAAGCCCTGTCATCATGGAGTTGTCATTTGGGTAGACAGCCAATAAACAAGCAAATAAGTATATAATACATCATGGAGCAGTAATTACCATGGAAAAGAAGAGAGAGGCAAACAGAACTGGATATGCCATGGGTGAGAATGGAGATACTTCTTTACTTAGGTAATCAAGTAAGGTTTCATTGACAAGGTGACAGGTGAGAAGAGAATTGAGGAAAATGAGAGTGAGCCATGTAGATTTTGGATTAAAAAATTACAGGCAGAGAAAATAGAAAACAAAATGGCCGAAAGCATACTTGGGTGTGTAGTCTAAGTCAAGAAGTGGCCTACGGGTTGCAAACTATGCAAAGGAACATCAAATAGGAGATAAAGACAGAGAGGTAGTAGAGCCACCATTAAGAATCTGCCTTTTATTTATTAGAGATAAGAAAACATTGGAAAATGGTTTAACAGAGGAGTAGACTTAAACACCTTACATTTTAAAAAAATTTTTATATCCTCTACCTATTTTTAAACTGAGTTAGTAGGAGGTTTGTTTGTTTCCTTTTACTTATTTTTTGCTGTTGAGCTGTGAGAGCTCTTTACATATTTTGGGTACTAACCCTTATCATATATATGATTTGCAAATATCTTCTCCCATTCAGTATAAGTTGTCTTTTCATTTTGTTAGTGGCTTCCTTTTCTGTGTAGAAGATTATTAGTTTGATATACACCCATTTGTTTATTTCTTATTTTTGCCTTTGGATAAAAATAAATCACTAAAACTGATGTCAAGGAGCTTACCATATATGTTTCCTTCTAAGAATTTTGTAATTTCAGGTCTTACATTAAAGTATTTTACCATTTTCAACTAATTTTTATGTATGGTTTAAGACAGTGGTCTAGTTTCATTCTTTTTGCATGTAGCTGTCCAATTTCCCTAACAGTTTATTGAAGAGATTGTCTGTTCTTGGCTCTTTTGTTGTAAATTATTGTCCCTATATGCATCACTTACTTTTCTGCTCTCCATCACCTTTCATCAATCTGTGTCTCTGCTTTCTGCCAGTACCATACTGTTTTGATCACTGTAGATTTCTGGTATAGTTTAAAATCAGAAACGATGATACCATCAGCTTTGTATTTCTTTCTCAAGATTGCTTTGGCTATTCTGGATCTTTAATGGCCCCACAAAAATGTTAAGTTCTAGTTCTGTGACAAGAGCCACTGGACTTTTGATAGGGATTGCATTAAAAGCGTCGATTCTTCTAGTCTATGAGCACGTAATACCTTTGCATTTATTTGCGTCTTCTTTGATTTCTTTTATCAATGTCTTTCAGTCTTCAGTGAATAGGTATCTCACTTCTTTGATCACATTTATCTTTCGACATTTTATTCTTTTCAATGTAATTTTAAGTGGGGTTATTTTCTTAATTTCTCATCCTGGTAGTTCTTGATTAGTGTATAAAAATACCACAGTTTTCTATATATTAATTTTGTATCCTGCAATTTAAAAGAATTCATTTATTAGTTCTAACAGTTTTTTGGTGGAATCTTTAGGATTTACTATATTTAGTAATGCCAACTGAAATTTACTTCTTCCTTTCCAATTTGTATGCCTTTCATTTCTTTTCCTTGTCTGATTGCTGCGGCTAGGACTTCCAATACTGTGTTTAAAAATGTGGTAAGGGTGGGTCACTACTATTTTGTTTTGTGCCTGATCTTTTCTTAGAAGAAAAGCTTTCAGCTTCTCACCACTGAGCATGATGTTAGCTGTGAGTTTGGTGTGTGTGTGTGTGTGTGTGTTCAGTTGCTCGTGTCTGACTCTTTGCAAACACCATGGACTACAGCCTACTAGGCTCCTCTGTACATGGAATTTTCCAGGCAAGAATGCTAGAGTGGGTTGTTATTTCCTACCCCAGGTCATCTTCCTGATTCAGGGATTGAATCCATGTTTCTTGAATCCCCTGCATTGGATGGAGGATTCTTTATCACTGTGCCACCTGGGAAGCCTGTCATAGACAGCCTGTGTTGTGCTGAGGTATCAATTTCTTGCATACTCACTTTCTTGAGAGTTTCCTCTATGTGCTCACTTTATTGAGAGTTTTTTTCTATCCATATCAATGTTGAATTTTGTCAAATGCTTGTTTTGAACTAGGGATGTCTGTGTATTCAATGGTTTGGGGAAGGAAGTGGTAATTGAAAACTCTGTCTAAGCTAAGTTTGAAATGAAGTAGGCAGTAAGTCTAGAGGTCAGTGGCAAGGATTAAATTTGAGCTATTCATTTGGGGCTTATTCACATATAGTTGGCATTTAAAACTATGAAACTTGTTTGCCTGAAATATAAATAGAAACAGAGAAGGAAAAGAGTGCACCCTGGTAAAGAGGGTGAGAAAGACTGATGGGAGAGAACCAAAAGAGAGGGTCTCCTGCATTGCAGGTGGATTGTTTACCAGCTGAGCTAATCTGCCTGCAGTGCAGGAGACCGAGGTTTGATCCCTGGGTCAGGAAGATCCCCTGGAGAAGGAAATGGCAAACCACTACAGTATTCTTGCCTGGAAAATCCCATGGAGAGAAGAGCCTGCGGGGCTACAGTCCATGGGATCGCCAGAATCGGACAAGACTTAGCGACTAAACCACCACCACCATGGGATAAGTATGAGAGGAAGAGGAGAGCTTCAACTGACACTCAGGTTCTAGCTTGAGCACTGGGTTTATGTTGATGACGGTACTAGCTTAGTCACCTCTGTTAATGCTTTACCTCTATGCAAATTTGACTTCTGGGTTCACATCCAAAGTATGCCCTGTCTCCCTATGAACCCTACCTCTCTCTTACTCTTCCAGGCCCTCTGAACCTTCTCTTTCTTGACAAAAACTGCTAATATTGTTTGAATATAATTTGTATGTCAGACAAGCTAGTTGGTGTTTCATGTTAACATGTATCATCTGATTAATCTCTCTTACAGCTCCATGAGCAGATTTTGTTGTCCATTTTTACAAGTTAAAAAAAAAAAGGATGCTTAGTGTGGACATTTTAACAAAGGTCTAAATATCTCCCAAATCCATGCTGAATTGACACTAAAGTTAAAATAACCAAAGGGCAGTTTCTGCGTGGCTACTCTGTAGTTTTTATACACTGTACCATAATGTGTCCAACTACAGTGAGACTGTGATTTATGGAGGCACAATCGAAACCCTTTCAGCTCATCATCGCCCTGTGAACCAAAGTAGGAATTCAATTAATGTGGACATGTAGAGAAGAAAATCTGTGGATGAAACTCCAAATCTTGAAACTTTAGGTAAACTGGTGGTTTTCACTGAAACATGTTCAGGGAGGGTGGGGGATCTAAAAGCATTGGCTGAAGTGTTAACAAGATTGTAATGTTAACTGAATAACACTTTAAAGACCTTAAAGCAGTCTACACCTCATCTTTCTTTTGATTCTTCTTTGTAACTGTTGCCCTCATCTTATGAATGAGGAAACTGGAATTCACAGGGTTAAATAGATTGGTTGTGTGACAATAGGTCTAAATTTGGGAAAACTGCATATCCAGCATATTTTCCTGATAAACTATTTACCTCTCATAACACTATACACTGGTACTTCTCAGTAACCCCCATTTCAGCTAACATGTACTATATATTTACGGGAGAAGCAAAAGATGAATAAAATGAAGAACCTTACATTCTAATAAAAAGAAAAAGATAAGCAGTTAAAAATCATTCTAAAATGTGACAACTGCAATTAGGATTATATACAAAATACTGAGAAGGCACAGAGATTGGAAAGATTAATTTTGCTTGGGGCAAGGGTCAGAGAACTGGAGATTTCAAATTGTCCATTAATTCCAAGATGCAGTCTCACATATATTGATCATTACTGGACACTGAATTAAAGAGAAGCACCCACTGGTAGTAGGCTGGTCAAAACACCAAAAAGAATCCTCCAATATTTTGCTATACCTTCATAACTCTGCCATATTTTCTTCTATATTTATTAACAAATAATTTCTTATTTGTTAATAAAAAATAACAAAAGAGGAGCACGATTGAAAGACTTAGAATAAGACACATTTGGGGCTCATATTTCTTACTACTAATTTTGAAAATTTAACAGAAAGCCATCTGGTTTAGAGTAAGTTGTAAACAAATGATGTCAAAATCACTAAGGATCAGTATAACTAAATCACCTGACAGAAGGAACTCATTGCTTTTCAGAAATTTCCATGTGACATTTATCTCACCATCTAGGCTTACAGCCCTGAAAATCTCAACTCAGGACAGAGTTTTTAATGCCTATGATTATTCTGTTAGTCATAGTTAGTTGACTCTTAGTTGACTCCCTTTCAGGAAATCCTCCCACTTGCAGACTCTCACCATTCCAATCCACTGCCAAACTAATAAGATAAAGAAAACAGAAGTTCTGTATTTAAATTTTTCATTAATGAAAATCCTCTAATATCTGGGAAAAAGTAATTCAAAGAGCCTGGAGGAATGAACTTCTAACAGTGTGCCAACAAAGAGAGGTACAGATTTCTAGGTTCCCAGAACACCACTGATTTGTTACACATTTTTACCAGGTTCTACCCTTTTGAAATTCTTCAGAGTAATTCAGGGAACTCAAGGAGGAAGTATTTTGAGAGAGGACAGTGAAATAGAATATTGAAGCAAGAAACAAGACACAATCATCACACCAGGATTAGTACTTTATGTAACATTCATTTATTTGCACATTCACTCATTCAACAAATATTTGTTGATGCCTTGCAGTGTAAGACGGGTGAGGTGAGAAAGGCAAGTAAAGACAGTCAAGGTGCTCAGCATCTCATGAGAAAAGCAAATAGGTAAAATTCTCACTGCACCCAAGTCACATGAAATGCCCTGCCTGCATATTTGACCAAAACGTCTCTTTCAGTGCAGACAAGTCAGGTGTAACAGGCAGGAATTCACAAGGGAATTTCACAGGTGCACAAAAGGACTCAACTTCTGCCTCAGTCCTCCCTTATCAAAAGTAGGGTCAAACACAGAGACCAAAAGGAAAAAACAAAAATGAGGAAAAGGTGGCCCAAAGATGTCTTAAACTAATACAAATAGAGAAAATGTCAAGATCAGCCAAATAGATGCAAAATGATTTCTATTTTTAAAACTGCTAATGTATAAAGAAATAAAAAACAAAGAGCTATAGCCAGGAATTCTCCTAAGAGAATACAGCATGATATGATACAAAAGTCCAAGGAGCACTTATAAAAAATGAAAGGAAAATCCATATATAGTCTTTTAACTTCATAAGGAAAGGATGAGGGGCATCGATTGCCATAAGATTGTAAAGGATTTTACTCTGTTGCTAAATAGCTTAATCCACTAGAACTTTGGGGTTGCTTTTCTAATGAAGCCATCTCTATAATGAATGGCTCCTTCAACCTTCACAAAGCAAAAAAAAAAAATGCCAGGGAGTGTGTCAGCCTCCAATAAATTGTGTGGGAGGCAGGATGATCAATAAGAAGTCTCTCTCACTGTCACCCTAAGGAGCAACTGGCAACAGAAATTTGCAGCAGAGTGGCAAAACGGTGGCAGGGGTGATTCTGAAAAACAAAGGGTGTGTGAATGAGTATGTTTGTGTGTGTCAGTGTGTGTGTGTCTGTTTGTGTGTATAGGCTAAGAGAGGAAAGAAGTTGTCATGAATCTGTTCAGTCAAATAATGAGAGAGCTAGGATTCTAGATTAATCCCCTGTCATCTATCGACATCTAGAAAATAAAATAGTATCTATAAATCCTTGGAATGTTTCACAAATTATGAGAAGACTTTGAAGAGAAACAGTAAAATCTCTTTTTTTAAAAAATATGACATTTCAGAATATTTAATTAAGATATTTGGGTAATGATTTATTGTCATTATAATTTCTTTGTATTTTTTCAAAATTCCACAACACTACTCAAATCAACCCATGAATTGTTGAATACTCAAATATTAAAATGAATGTTAAAATGATTTTTTTTCATAAAATTAATAAAGGCAAATGCCGTAAGCATAACTCTCAAATACATCTTTCCCATAGGGAATATCTAGGATTGCCTCAGGTTATAAAGCTGGTAAGGAGACAAGAAATGCTAAGCGAGAAGTTACACTGTACAAGATTTAGAAATAATTTTTTTTAACTTGCCTTGTTAAGGCTAATTACCACAGATGAAAAGAGCTAGATAACTTAAGAGTATTCATTAGCTCTCTCACACCACTAAGGAGCTGTCCCCAAAGTGTTAATATCTTTCCTACTACATTCTTAAAATGTTTCATATTCACTATTCATGATTCACACTTCGAAAAGACCAACTTCCTGATTAATGCCTAAATGGGAAGAGTTCAAAATGTGCCTCAGAAATGAGTATAGGCCTCAAAGATAAAAACCTACCTGTCTTAAAGGTTTAAAATAAAAAAAAAAAAAGAGAGAGAGAGCAAGCCAATGAGAGTTATTATTAGCTTTCTCCACACCTCATTCTTCTAGAAGCTGGGGTTATGCAGCCATGTCCTTGGGGTACATCTTTTAGGATTTACCACTTTTCAAAGCTTTGGGTTATATGTGTTCCCCTGTACAATAAACACAACATTGATTCCATTGCCTTTTCCCCTCTTTTATCCCAATCACTTGCAAAAAGTAACTCATACAAAAGTAAACAGCCAATTTTTATTATTCCTATTAGATAATGGTTTCCAGTCTTTTGCCACCAGATCCTCTAGGAAACTGATTCTGAATTTCGTCCTAACAACAGTGGTTAACCTACTTAATTAAAAGCATTCGTAGCTAAGAATAAAGTTGTGCCCCAGAGCCAAAGGGTTTCAACTCTTTGGTTACTACCAACAGATGGACTTACAGACAACTCTTTGTCTTTTACCTCCCTCCCTTTTGAGAGTGAGGGAGAGGTTGTTTTTTCATTGGTTTTGTCTTTTTTTTTTTTTTTTTTAATTTTTTTAACAGAAGGCAAATAAGCTCCTGGGAAAAGTGTATACCATATGCTCAAGTCAATGTAAGTGATTTTTAAGCTCTTCTAATTCACTTATTTACGTCTCAACTCCCAGCTACTACCTGGAGTAATTATAATGTACTATGTCATCCTCATTATGTGTGCTGCAGCCAGATGGATTTTTCTACTTTGATCATAAAACTCCCTTGCCCCCGAAATCATCAATAGCATAAGCTATCAGTTAGAATCTAAACTCCTTAGTTAGACCCCAACCTATCATTATAGTCTTTCACAATAAAATAAATCTCTGTTTTAGTTCACTGGTCTACTGCTTGTCTCCAGGCATATCTTGAATTTTTATGATAAAATACTGTCCATTGCTCCTCTTTAATGAACTGCTCTCATTACCCCATCCTGTATACAAATGATCCATCTGGTCACCTCATCCAACTTAAGTCTCCCTACCAGTTTCCATCTGTGTGCCCCAAACTTTCTGAAATCATTCACATTTCATGTGATTTACTATGTATTACTACGTGTACAATAGCCTTGTTTAAATGACTTAATAAAAGTTCCAGGCTTCCCAGGTGGCGCTAGTGGTAAAGAACCTGCCTGCCAATGCAGGAAACCTAAGAGGCATGGGTTTGATCCCCGGGTTGGGAATATCCCCTGGAGGAGGGCATGGCAGCCTACTCCAGTATTCTTGCCTAGAGAATCCCATGGACAGAGGAGCCTGGTGGGCTACAGTCCATAGGGTTGCAAAGAGTAGGACAAGACTGAAGCAACATACACAATAAAACTTTCAGTGCAGATGTATAAATTAGGACAAAAAGTCTATATCAGTTCATACAGTGCAGTTTTTCACTTCAAAATATATAAGTAAAACTTATTGCATACATTAACTTCCATAGGTCTTGTCTCAGATTTTTTGTTTTGAAGCTATATATTTTATTTCTCCTCCATGAGGGTAAACACCTAAAATGTAGCTTTTATGTAGTTCATAGTGCCCAGCCAGAGTACTGTCTACATATCTTGTGTTTCCATTATGCAAAAGATTTTGGACCAACAAATGACATATTTATTATAACACAGTGTTATCTTTTAAAATAATAAATAAATATTTGATCAATAGCTGACAAAAATAAAATATTAATTGAAATATTAATTTGAATATTTATAGAGATTTTTTTAAAAATCTCATGAAACAGAAAGGAAGAAAAATTTTACTTTCCAGCAGTTCTTACACAATGTTAGTAAATCAAATTATTGTTATCAAATTGGTCACTACAAATTGTCTGGTATTTTAAGAAAAATTTACATATTTGAGTGGCACTTCTCACATTAGTGATTAAATAATCCTTGAAAGTGAAAGTGAAGTCTCTTAGTCGTGTCCGACTCTTTATGACCCCGTGGACTGTAGCCCACCAGGCTCCTCTGTTCATGGGATTCTCCAGGCAAGAATACTGGAGTGGGTTGCCATTTCCTTATGTCCATTTTTTAAATGCACAGTCTGTGTGTACCTTGTTCATTTCCACATCTGCAGTTCAGTGCCCAGTGCATGGTAGGGCCTCAAAATATACTTGACCACTGAATTAAGGAATGAATAACTGAAAAGAAATGAAATAATTAAAGAACTAATAACACCAGTATTCCTACTTTTGGGGCTCTGACCCATAGAGACTACAGCTCTTCAGATGTATTTACTTGGGCTTAAGCTGTAGTCCATTGAGGCTGTCTAGAGCCTTTGCCTTGCTTTACCCCTCCCCAAGACTAAACTTGGTGAGCAGTCTCAGCTGGAAATGAGAAGACCCTGGTCAAAAGCTAGATGCTTCAACCCTGGTGGCTCAGAGGGTAAAGCATTTGCCTGCATTGCGGGAGACCTGGGTTCAATCCCTGGGTCAGGAAGCTCCCCTGGAGAAAGAAATGGCAACCCACTCCAGCATTCTGGCCTGGAGAATCCCATGGATGGAGAAGCCTGGTGGGCTACAGTCCATGGGGTCGAAAAGAGTCGGACACGACTGAGCGACTTCACTTTCTTTCTTTCTTTTCAAAGGATCTATTATAGCTGGAGTCACTTAATTCTATCTTATTGCTGATGCTATAGTTGAACTTCATTCTATGAAGGCAGTTGTTGCTACTACAACTGTTGGAGGCAAGACAGACCTTCTTCCCACTGAAGAATGTCAGCGTGCAATAAGGATCCTGTTTTCCCCAAATTTAACTTTTGAAATGAGAGTGAAAAGAGTTCTCAAAGCAGATCCAGAAAATATTCAGAAAGATGAGAGAGGTTCATCATCTCCCCATTCCTACAATGCCTATTTATAGACTGTATTAGCAGAAAACTCTCTTGTCAGGGGCCAGTTCAAGTAAGATAACTAGAAAGATGGGAAGATCAAAAAACTCATTCATTCTTATATGATGTTATTACAGAAAACTACTGTTGTGAGATGATCAAATGAGTGTTTTCATTTTTCAATCATTGTTTACTATCAAGGAGACAAGGCCAAAATTTTAATGCATCTTGTGCATTCCAGTCATTCTTAGATAAACTATAATTTGCATTCAAAGAACAATGAAATGTTCACACAGCCATAGTTCTGTGGTGTCCCTCTCACCTAACTCAGTATTTATAGCAAGATTCTGACCTCAATAACAAATTGTCATTATTCTAGAGTTTGAATCAACAGGATTACAATTGAAATAACAGAAATTTCAAAGTATATTTCTAATTTGAGATGTAAAGAAAACTATAAAACTTCAATAATCAGTTAAAGAAGAAAAGTAGAGATCTAATAAAAAGAAATCAGTCTGCAAAAAATCTCTAGCACCTATGGCACAAACCTCATACACTAGTGAAGCAGTTTATTAATGTTCAAATGAAGCAAATAGCAAGACTGAGGTTTTTATCTTGTGGAGGAAGAACATACAACGAGGGCAAAACAGAAGCAGCAAATGTAAATTATTCATTACCAGAACACTATTTGAGGAAGGGAAAGTTTGAGGGAGAAGACCTAAAAATGAGTTCTAATCTATGAAAAGCACCCAAGACAACAAGTTCAGAGTTAAACTAAATCACTTTTAAGGTCTTTCCTGTGTTTAATTTTGATGATCCTCAGGGGTGAGTAAATCAAAGCTGTCTTCCAGTTTTCAATACTGATGATCTCTTCAAATACCTTTGTCAATTTATCCCTATTACGTGTAATACCGAGTTTTACACAATAAACATTATTTGCCTCCTTGACCTAGTGAGGACTTTAATATGAAAGGAATGCAAATAGAAACAACTAGAAAATTTGAAATTACAGACTGCTTTACACCTTTGGTTGAATAGAAATGTATCAGGAAAACATGACCAAAGGAAGAAAATCGAAACACTAAAGACTAGTGTAAAACTTTCTGGTATACTGGTATCTTTAGAAATTAGTGCTTAATTTTTGTGGCTTTTTGACTTTTAAAAATCCAACCATTTTTATAGTATACTTTTAAAGACTAGCATTTCTTAAATGTTTTAATTTCCTGTCTCTAATTCCAATCAAATTTTGATCACTCTTATTACAGAGCTGTTTTTAATCTTTAGGACTCTTTTAAAGTATTCCTTTTCCCTTTGATTCAGATGAAATATCTGTATTCTCTGTAACCCTACTCTTTTTTTTTTTTTTTTGCTTCCTCCATTCCAAGGGTTAAAATAAATGAACAATAACACAAGAAGCAGCAACAAGGAAATGTCTTTATTCTTCTTGCATGATGATGGTCATACTCTCACACTAAAGTATTTTCCTCTGTAGACTGGGCTAGCCAAAGTGTGCTCACCGATGGAACCTGACTATCCTTCTAGTCAAGAGGCATTCCATCCTAGAGATGGACTTCTGAGTTCCAATCCCCAGTGAGTTCTCACTCTGCCATTTACTTACAAACTCAAGTGAGTTCTTTAATTTCAATGTTTGTTTCCTTATTTGGAAAATAAAGATACAACAACAGCTACTTAAAATGGGTTTCTTTTGAGGAAGCAAAGGATTGGAAGAGTGCCTGGCACATTAAAATTGCCACATGAGTGCATTTGCTGTTATTATAAACTACATCTGTTCATGAGTGCCCCTAAAAAACGAAAAAAATCAAAGTTGACACTCCAATTGTTTTCTTTTTAAAATACAATATAGAGAGTCTATTATGAAACTGTTTTTATTTTTGTTTTCACTCAATTTTTAAAAAATCATTTTGTCTAGAGTACATGCAGTGACATGCCTTAATTAAGAGACATAAGCCTACATTATTTTTCCAGCAACATCATGTGTTTTTTTTTTTAACACTTGATCTTGGCCAAAGGGCCGAGAGGAGATCATATATATATATTTTTAACCTCACCTACTATTAAATCAGAAAATTAAAAAAACAAAAACAAAAACCCTTCCTAGAGCCATTAAGACACTTATTATGAGTAGCCCTGGGCAAACCATTAAATAAGAGAGCATATAATCCCAGGAAGAGCATTCAATTTAATGAAATTCATCCTATAAACCCAAATGTAGGTGATCCTATTTATTCAGGGGAAAACAGACAATACCATGGTAGAGTTAGTGATTAACATGACAAGGCCTTTCATATAATGCTTTAATCCCAGTTGTCCAATATTGAAAAATGGGGATGGAGGCCCTATTATCAGGGACAGTGGCCTAACAATAAAATATTTTGGGGGGGAAAGACTCTTCAGTTACCAAGGCCTGAGGCTACTAAGGAGGCATGGGAAAGCATGCTGGATTACTAAAGTAGAGATACAAATACTTTCTCATTGTGAGGTCACAGGGAGAATAAGATATTTTGGTTCTGGAAATTCCTGCACAATGCATCTATATTTTTATCCTTTGTCCTGCTTCTGCAGGCATTTGCCATGGAGCTCTGTCTTCCCTCTCCATCTCCAAGGGAAGGGTTCTGGAGGTGAAAGAAAGTGAAAAGTGAAAGTGAAGTCATGTCCCACTCTTTGCAACCCCATGGACTGTAGCCTACCAACCTCCTTAATCCATGGAATTTTCCAGGCAAGAGTAGTGGAGTGGATTCCCATTTCCTTCTCCAGGGGATCTTCCTGACCCAGGGATTGCACCCAGCAGGTCTCCTGCATTTCAGGCAGACACTTTGCCATCTGAGCCACCAGGGAAGCCCTCTGGAGGGTAGGCCCATGCAAAGTATGTTTTAACCTCCTCCACCTGAAACCCTCTGCCATCATAAAACATTTATGTGCAGGGATCAAATCAGCAGTGTAGTTCTCAAGGTATTTTTGGATATATTCACAATCAATTCCAAATTAAATGATTAGAACAGCTTCATAGCAACTCTGTTTATTTATTAAGATGTCCAAAATGACTGTATTGATGGTTTTGACCCTTTGAAATATTTTTATCTTTTCACTGTCCTAAGTAAAAAGGAGGCAAATTCTCATTTCTGAAGAGCTGATTGGGACACTGAAACAAAATATTAAAGAGAAAGGATGTAATATCTAAATGCAAATTCTTATTTCCTCATCTATACTTAAACTACAAAATAAATATTTGAAATGGACACACATCACAAGGCAGACTTCTTTTTTCTTTTTATTGTTTTTGCCATACAATGTCATGATATCACCATGGGTTTACATATGCTTCCCCTCCAGAACTTCCCTCCCTCCTCCCTCCCCCCCGGGAAATCTCGCTGCACCAGCCCCGAGCATCAATCCTGGGCTGGCGATTGATTAGACATATGATAATTAACTTGTTTCAATGCCCTTCTCCCATATCATCCCACCCTTACCCTCATCCACAAAGTCCACGAGTCTATTCTATACATCTGCATTCCTTTTGCTGTCTCGCATGTTGGGTTCTCGTTACCGTCTTTCTAAATTCCATATATATGTGTTAATATACTGTATTGTTTTTGCTTCTGGCTTACTTCACTCTGGATAATGGGCTCCAGTTTCGTCCATCTGAGTAGAATTGCTTCAAATGAATTTTTTTTTTAATGCTGAGTAATATTCCATTGTGTATATGTACCACAGCTTTCTTATCCATTCGTCAGTTGATGGGCATCTAGGTTGCTTCCATGTCCTGGCTATTGTAAACAATGCGGCGATGAACATTGGGATACACGTGGCTCTTTCAATTCTGGTTTCCTTGGTGTATATGCCCAGCAGTGGGATTGCTGGGTCATATGGCAGGACTATTTGCAGCTTTTTAAGGAACCTCTACACTGTTTTCCATAGTGGCTGTACTAGTTTACAAGGCAGACTTCTCTCAAATACTTTTATGAACCAAGTTGTTCTCTAGTCTCGGCACCATTTTTAAAAAGTGAATTTCAGTGATTTTTCACTGTGGTTTCTTACAGTTAGCAACTAAATATTTTTTTTTCTTTTCAATCTTATGAATTATGACCTAAACTGGTTCATTCAATCTAAATAGTTATAAAGGCAGGTAATTAATATCATATAAATAGCACTATCAGTTTTCAAAAAGGTGCTATCTAATTATATTTTGAAGCAGATTTACCTTTCTAATTTAGCATGGGGAAAGATCTCAAGCAAGTAGCTTAGGAAAGAAGACAGAAGTTGGAGATTCAGACCAGAAAGAAAAATCTTCCTACCTTTCAGATAAGCAAAAACATTTCAAAGTCAAATCTGTCAGAAATGGAAGCCAGCTCAGTTTAGACTATAAAAATAAAAAACAAAATCAGTTTGGATGTTTTGACAGGTGAAGAAAAGGCATAAAGTATGACTTATTAATTCAGTTAGAATATGATACTAACTGGAAAGAAGCCATTCTCTTGATTAAATCTTTTATTTGCCCTCTGATTTCTGATGGTAAAGAATCTGCCTGCCAATGCAGGAGACTTGGGTTCCATCCCTGGGTCAGGATGATCCACTGGAGGAGGAAATGGCAACCCACTCCAATATTCTTTTCTGGAAAAATCTCATGGACAGAGGAGCCTGAAAGTGAAAGTGTAGTCACTCAGTCATGTCTGACTCCTTGCAACCCCACTGACTGTAGCCCGCCAGGCTGCTTTGTCCATGGAATTCCCTAGGCAAAATACTGGAGTGGATTGCCATTTCCTTCTCCAAGGGATCTTCCTGATCCAGGGATCAAACCTGGGTCTCCCTCATTGCAGGCAGATTCTTTACCATCTGAGCCACAAGAGAAGCCCTTACAGTGCATGAGGTCACACAGAGTCGGACATGATTCAGCATGTGCGCAAGCACTTGTGCAGAGAAAAGGTCAAATGCATGGCTTACAAAGATTTTCCCAATCGTGCTTTACCTTCCTTTTCTGCCCACCTCCCTGTCTCCTCCTCCTACAGGTTTAAGGAACATCTTGAGCAGGTTCTCTCTGCAACTTCCAGCTAGTGCAACTCCCTCTACCTGGACTACCCTCCCCCAGCCCTTCCTTTCTGAGAGCTCTTATTAATCCTACCCTGGGATGCTTTTGGTAACCTCTTTAGGCTCTGTTAGGCTCACTTCAAATGCTCTTTGTGTTAACTGTTTGCACATTCACAAGAACTCTCACAAAACCCTGAGCTGTTTGAAGGCATGGATTATGACTTTCATTCATACAGAAAATAAAACCATGACGTTTGGAATCTACTAAGTTTTCAATACATTTATTCATTGACTGACTGAATGACTAAATGAATGAATGAATAAATACTGCTTCTAAAAACGCTTAGCACTCCTCACCCTGTATATTATCTCCTGAGAGATTTCCTTGGTTACACGAGATCAGTGGAAGCTCCTTGTCCATAAAGGGAAAAGGCAATTAAACTAAATTGTGGGTCTGGAATAAGAATGGATCAATAACATCATTTTCGCTTTAAAAGGACAGCCACATTTAACCATCAAATAATTGAGGTGTGACCATAAAGTAATGAAGTGACTTCAATAAACACTACACGAAAACCAGCTTCATCAACTTAAAGTCACGCTCTTACAGACACATTTAATGCTGCTTTTACAGTTAGAACAACTGGCATGAACAATCCAATGAGGTTCCAAATACACATTTTCAATTTCATGAAAGAGTTTAAGAGTTCAATAAAATAAGCAACATATTTATTAGAATACTTCTTAGTTGTAAACTATATAATAACATATAAAAATGACAACAGAGGGGTGCTTTGAAAACCGAGGCTCATTTCTCAGGATTCCAGGCTATTTCTAAATATTCTGAACTTAGAGTTTTTCAAGTTTGGAAACTTGTTTTACAGGCAACTTGATTCCCTTAATAGGCTTAGACCTACTTGCTAAGATAGTGGTCTATTAGAAATGAGGAATTTGGGAGGGGTGAACTGCTGAAAAAGCTGTATGTGCTAAGTCACTTCAGTTGTATCTGCTTCTTTGCAGCCATCTATGGACTATAGCATGCTAGGCTCCTTTGTCACTAGAATTTCCTACAGGACTTGAACTTAGGTACCCATAAAGAAACAACAGGGCAGTCTGTGAGAAAGAAAAAATGTGTTAAGAATTAACTCCCGTCTAGTTCCAGTTTTCACATCACACAGGAAAAGAAGAATTTAATCAAAAATTCCTAAGTACATCTTGAGCTGCACTAATGCATTTTTTTTTATTTCTAGTTTTTGCACCACTGTAGGAAGCCAACCAATTCAAAAGCCATCTCTCATTATCTTCTCATTTATCAATGTCCCCCCATATCTACGCTCTAGGCTGTTTGTCCTTTGGCAATTACTGCACCTTTATGAAGGAGAGCTATCTTTGCCATAATAACATATGGCTATTATGACATATGATTGTGATGTTTAATCATTTTAAATTTAAAATGATTTTAAATATTGCAAAAAAAAAAAAAAAAGGCACTTTTTGTCTGAAAATGAGTTACCTTTTTGGAAATTTCCAGGCACAAAGGGGATGGTTAGAACTGAAACATGAGGAATGTTTATTTCATTTCATTATTTTACTTTTTGGTTATTTTCTTCTAATTTACTGGGATGTATGTTAGTTAAAATCCATTACATTACAACCCTATTACTAAGTATTTTGTGCCACTGTTTTATTTCTTTATGACTATGATTAATAGGCCTAAATAATAAGGTCAAAGAGTGGAAAAGAGAAATATTCTTTAGTCTATGTCTTCTGAGCAATGGTATGGTATATTTGGCAGAAACAGATAGATGAAGCCTCTTTGAGTCCTGAAACTGTCTAATACAGCCATCAGCATTCAAAGTCACAGATAGGTATAATATACAATCATATTTAAGCAATGCATTTTTTGGTCCCCAAATGGAGACAGTGGTCCAGCCATTCACTAAACAAAAACCTGCCCTATTTTTAATCCTTAACTCATTTGTTTCTTTCAAAGGTACTTTTCTATGTAATTTGTTATGATCCCTCATTGCAACAAAATCCTATTATCGTAAATCCCTTCCTAGTGCAGACAATCACTTCTTGAACACAGTAGATAATTGATGTTCTCTTGCATCACGTAACCCCACGTTGTTTCCTACAGTGAGGCAAGCACCTCAAAGAGCAGCAGTGTGGTTTCTTCAGAAGAAACCTGGAGGCTCTTGAGCCCCATGGCGAGGGCAGACTCAAACAGGAGTAGCAGCAGCAGTGGGCATGTGACTGCAACTAGAAAGGGAGGTATGCAAGAGTCAAGAGGTAAAATGACAACAAAGTCACAGAGTTTGCTATTTTGCCTTACTGAGACCAAGAGAATCTTGGGAAGTGCTTATCCACCTCAATTTTACAATCCAAGTGTTGTGCTGGGTTTTCAGATTGTATAGTTTACATTAACTCAATTTTATCATCGATTGTTTCTCCTGATGTTAAACAGATCTGATAGCTACTCTAGCCACTACTCTAGATGTTTATTTAAAGAACACATTTTCCACAGCCCATTCTCCGTTTTACA
Source organism: Antilocapra americana (assembly GCA_007570785.1). NCBI lineage: Eukaryota > Metazoa > Chordata > Mammalia > Artiodactyla > Antilocapridae > Antilocapra > Antilocapra americana. The sequence goes on along the minus strand of ML664070.1, from coordinate 1,771,432 downwards.
GCTTTACTGGAGCATTCTCATGTCAACCAAGCCCCCTGGGCTTTTAGAAGTGAAGAATCCTAAAAGATGTTTTCCCCACAGAAACCACAAGGTAAATGCAACAAGTAATCAATCTTTGGAGCAGCAATCAGGCAACCACTTAACGAACATACTACACAAACAAAATAATTAATCTAAGCACTGTCCCGAATAGTAATTCATCTAATGGGCTCCAAGTGATATGTTTGTTCACTGTACCCTATTTTGTTTCATAGTTGTCATAGTTAAAGGTGTCAGAGACAGTACAAATGTGTTAACCAGTTTAAAAGAAGACTGATTTCAGGAAGAAAGTGTGACACAAATGTTTATGCAATGTGGATGTGCCTTCCTTTGTTTGCAAAGAACAACACATATCACTGTCAGACTGAAACAAAAAGGACAAATGCTTTAAAATAGAGGAGGAAACACTACTACCAAACATCAGGCAAGCCCTTAAGGATTGGGATAATTATAATATGATCTAGATCAACAATTGCCTCCTGGGGAAGGGGAGATAAGCTTAATTTTAAATGTCCTGATGAATGAAAATGAAATAAAATTAATGAAAAATACAAGAGGAGAGTGGAAAGGCTGGCTTAAAACTCAACATTCACAAAATGAATGTTTTTATTTTCATGGACTCCAAAATCACTGCAGATGGTGACTGCAGCCATGAAATTAAAAGACACTTGCTCCTTGGAAGAAAAGCTATGACAAACCTAGACAGTGCAGTAAAAAGTAGAGACACCACTTTGCCAGCAATGAATGGTCTGTACAATCAAAGCAATGGTTTTTCTAGTAGTCATATACAGATGTGACAGTTGGACCATAAAGAAAGCTGGACACTGAAGAATTGATGCTTTTGAACTCTGGTGCTGGGGAAGACTCTTGAGCCTCCCTTGGACAGCAAGGATATCAAACCAGTCAATCCTAAAGGAAATCAATCCTAAATATTCATTGAAAGGACTGATGCTGAAGCTGGAGCTAAAATACATTGCCCCCCCCCTGATGTGAAGAGCCATCTCATTGGAAAAGACACTGATGCTGGGAAATACAGGGGGCAGGAGAAGAAGGGGGCAACGGATGACAAGACAGTTGGATGGCATCACCGACTCAATGGACATGAGTTTGAGCAAACTCCAGCAGACAGTAAAGGACAGGGAAGCCTGGCGAGCTGCAGTCCATGGGATTGCAAAGAGTCAGACACAAGTGCACTGAGCAATAACAAGAGAGCCAAAAGAGTATCCTTCTCTAAGGATCTCTGACACACCAAGAAGATTTGGTTGATTTGCCAGGGAAAATGTGTTGCATAGAATAAAGGTTAAATATAAATTGCTTATCCCCTATCTCCTTTATTCAGATCCTGAATTCAATCATTTCAAATGTTATCAGCTACCTCTTACCATTGAACTCCATGTCATGTCATGAAGACCGAAGTTTTACAGTAGGGTGTGGCTGCTGCAAGCGTAAAAAGGAGTCACCAGATTGGATTTAAGGCTGGCAGTTGACCCAGAAGTGTGATATGAAGTGGTATTCAACCTCACCTCAGGTCAGACCCTACTGAGTAACAGGGGCTTCCTCCAAACTACGTTTTTATCCTATGGAAGCTAGGTGAATTCATCATTAGATTTTTAGACTTTCTGGAAAATTTTCCATGAAACTGATATTGCATGGCTATAAAATACTCTTCCTAGAATCCCTTAGCTGTTCTTGGTCAGAAAAAGAAGAGAAAAAAGCAGGAATTTTTAGAAGAAAACACTAAGACACATCTTCTTACAGCAAAGATGGTGACAGGATGTATGGCCATTTCATAGTGTCTGTACCACCTATGCTCATCTCTGGTATTGGGACTATCTCCCCACTACCACTACCACCCCTCCAGGAAGGCTGGCCTAGGTGGTCATGTTTGTACCAGGCAAAGCTAGAGCCTGGAAAGCTAACAGAAACAGGAGTGGACATTTGGCCAGGGAAGCAAACTATAGGTTGGCATGAGCCACTAAGACACTCTTTCTTAGTAATATGGAATCCAGACACAGAAAGATTGACTTTATTAGTTGGGGGGGAACCCTGATGCAGAGTCAGGTGATGTCCACGTAGAAATCACTGCCTTAGCAGGGCAGTGGGCAAGAAGAATAAGGGGAAACGGCAAAACTGAACAAACAATGCAAGACAGTCAGCTTAGAGAACTAGGGCAAGGTCTCAGCAGCAGACTAAACAGCAGGAAATGCCCCAGAAATGGAAGGAGACATCTCCTCTCAGTCTAACCTCATGTGGCCTCGATGTCTGTAATTTCCTGTTTTTGTATGTCGCTGTGATTGCCTGCTGGATCTATTCAGTAAGCACCATGTTTACATCCATTAGTTTCTGTGACTTTCAACAGAACATTTTTTGAAGTAGAACAGAAAAGAATCCCCAAATAGAAAAGTCTAAGAACAGGCATACAATTAGCAGGTAGCAAATCAGTTATTGGATTTCAAAAGAACAACAGGTTACAGACCTTCAGCAAAATATTCCTCACACAAAAAAAGAACATCAGTGGACTTTAATTTGGCCTGAAAAATTGAAAAAAAAAAGCAGCCAATACCAATATCCAACCTTTATATAATGCTTACTGTAAGTGTAGCACTTGTCTAAGTATCTACATATGTGAGCCATTTAATCCACATAACATTCTCTGACACATATGCCATTATCCCCATTTTACAGGTAAGGAACTGATGCAGAGAGAAATTAAATAATATGCTCAAAATCTCACAACTATTGAGCAGGCAGATGTGAATCATGGAAGCTTATATGCCTAAAACATCTGTTGTTTCAAACAGGTAACAAAGAAACACAATATTTCCCAAAGTGTATCTCTTGATACACTATAGTTACAATGTACAACTATAATTTCAGGGGATATTCATAGCTTTTATCTTACAGGAAAGGTCTTGGTAGTCAGATAACTCTGGCAAACTTTGGTCAGACAACGTAAAATAAACTCATATATACAATGAATAGACATACACACACATATATAATGTGCATGCTCAGTCGCTCAGTCATGTCTGACTCTCTGTGACCCCAGGGACTGTAGCCTTCCAGGCTTCTTTGTCCATGGAACTTCTCAGGCAAGAAGACTGGATTGGGTTGCCATTTCCTACTTCAGGGGATCGTCCCGAACCAGGGATTGAATCTGTGCCTCAAGGGTCTCCTGCACTGGCAGACAGATTCTTTACTACTTGTGCCACTAGGGAAGCCATATATACACATATATATATGATCAAATAATACAAATGAGATAATATATAGCATAGATTTTCAAGAGGGAGATATTTTATGTAGTTTTTCCCAAAGTTATTTGACAACGGAACTCTTTTTAAAGGCGGTCTCATCAAAACAGCACATTTTAGGAACTTCTATCTTAAAGAATAACTGAAGCAGTAATTTCTTATGAGTTTAAATACATGCATATTTAAAATAACTTCCTGATTTCAGTCAATATAATGTTTAAATTTCTGGTGAAGTAAATTAGAGCATTCTTAGTTCATAAGAACTTATGGTGGTTATCTATAACCACCACAGTTCTCATTCATGAAAGAAAAATGTGAAATTCAGCACTTTGGATTCAAAGAAACACTGTCTTCCATTAGGGATATGACCAGAATAAGAAAGCTGAATAATAATTGACAGGGCAATAAAATTGCTTATATTTTGATTGTTATTATAGATTCAGTGAACTCAACTGGATAGCCATAAGCAATGAAAAATGTTTGTCTTAAATCACAGAAAACTTGAGGACAAGTGGAGAGTGAATATGCATATATATATAGTCTTAGTTCCTTGGTAAGATTAACTCCTTACTACCCCCCATAACAGATGTAGCATCAAATTTATAATGGCAGCTAAAAAAATTTCAGATTTTTCCAAACCAAAAACTAGCTTCACCACCACCTGCTGCTCCCCTCCTAGCAACAGAAGACGTTATATACTTGAACATCTTACTAAGGATGTGATGCTGCCATTGACCATCAGTAAAGTGATCATGAGTGAATCCCATCATCCTTATTCTGGAGTTAAGGCTCAAACAGAAGCATCTGATTGACCAAGTCAATGTCACATGACTTAGCCCTGGCTATCAAGAAGCTTTGAAAAGGTTTCTTTCCCTTTCTTGACATAAGCATTCAGAAAAGGGTACTTATGCTAATGATATTATACACAGTGGAATGTTTCTTTTAAATAGAAAGGGACATTAGCAGTAGAACTGTTAAAAAGCGCCAGACATTTACTACAATGATTAGAGACCATTTTGAGTGACAATTTCAAGTTCTGCACAAACCAATAAAACTGACCTCAATTAACAGTTGCAGAGGGTGAGGCAGAGATGTATTCATTCAACCTCATCTGTGGAGCTCCAGCCTCTGACTTCCCTTTTTATAGCTGCACTTGAAAAGGGTGGGTGTCAGGAACATTTTAACTGAATAGAGGACAGCAGAGCCCCTCAAGGCTGGGATGGTTGATAAAAAACCACAGCTAAGACCCTCACTTCACTTGACACTGACAGTGTTTCTCTTATTACAGATGTCATTTGATGGGAGTATATAAGATCCTCCTGTTTAAGTGACAGATGGTTGGCACTATAACACAAACATTCAGGAAGCCAAGAAAAAAGGTGACACGTGACCTGGGAAGCCAAGAAAAGAGGAAGCAGTAAGACTGGGACCAAGGCCCATGGCACTCAGAGAGAAATCAGAAGATAATGTCCATGCTTCCACGTATAGATCTATCTAGACTTTACCAACATACCCTGAAAGGCACTGTGCTTATAATTATATTATCATCTCATTTAATGCTCTGAACAGTCATTAAGGTGGATTTATATTATAATATCCAGGTTACAGAAGAAGAAACTAAGTCTTAGGCACTTGAAGTCACTTGTCCAAAGTTATACAACTCCTTAAGTGACAAAAGATGCCTCATCTATCTGACTGGAAGCCCTGGGATTGCGATTAATTATCCCTTTGGCTTGTTTCTCTCCCATTCATGACTCTGTAACCTCATTTTTAACATATGACTAAAAGAGAAAGAGACAAAGACAAAAAAGACTGGCTAATTAAGTAGTGGTTATTTCTGGTAGGACTGAGGGTGCCACTGTGGCATGACTAATGGCACCACAGCTTCCCATTTAGTATTCAGGAAATGACCAGTCGGGTGTGTGCAGATGGAAAGCCTCAGAGATATAAGATTATTCTTATGGAGAATTACCCTTTCAGCTTCTTCCACCAGAGCCTCACAATGGTCTCCTGAAATGTACCTCAGTGAAAAATCAAGCAGAAAGGCAGCTTCATTTCTGAATTCACTGGCTTTCGAGAGTGACAGCCACATCAATAAAACCACAGAGAAGTAGCAGAATGTGTGACGTGCCTTTCTAGGAAGAACCCAATACCTAGCTGAAAGCTGTTAATTCTCACCAATAAAGATGCATACAATGGATTTTACAATTTACATGTGGTGTTGTGTGTTATGAAAAATTACACTTACTACAAATACATTTACCTCTATTATAAATGGGATCTTGGATTTTACAAGATTCACTGAAAAGCTCCTCTAGTCAGTTTCTCTGATACAGTTCAATGTGTTTTTTATAACTTCTAACACAAGGGCACAGAGATAGCACAATTTAAGATTTTAGCATTAGCAGCTACTGCAATAAAATCTTAGAATAAATAAAAAACAATATTTTAAAATTACAATGTACATAGGACAGGAAATAGGAGTTGATGAGAAAAAGCAAATTTAAACTCAGCTTCTGAAGATTATACTTACTCTATGAATGGAGATTTAGAGGTATTTCCCAACTGTAAAACAGGGATTAATAAATTTATAATAGTATTGCTTTATGAACAATTGCATTTACGCTTTCATGTCCCACAAGGGCCTCTTTTGGCTTAAACAAAAAGAATAAAGCTCTAATGTAGACATTATGATATAAGCAAGCTGAGAATACCTAACATGCCTCCAGGTTGTCTGCTTACACATAAACTTGCATAAATTTCATATAAATCCATAATTAGACAAAAAAATACCACATTAACCAGCATCTAAACACTTGGTGTTAGTCGTTTAGTCATATCCGACTCTTTGTGACCTCGTGGACTATAGCCCGCCAGACGCCTCTGTCCGTGGCATTCTCTAGGCAAGAATACAGGATTAGGTTGCCATTCCCTTCTTCAGGGGATCTTCCTGACCCATCTCCCACGTTGCAGGCAGTTTCTTTAAAGTCTGAGCCACCAAAGAAGCTCCAAACACTTTAGATATTAAGAATTAAATAAACTGTCATATAGAAACAAATGTTCTTAACTACTAATTTGGAGATTTAGAATTTACTGTTAGGTCTATTTTAAAAAATATTTTAGTAATATAATAACAAAAATTCTCATTTATTGAGCACCTAGCACATTCTGAATTAGGTTCTTTACATTCATTGTAACATTTAACACAACCACTCATGAGGTAGGTGTTATTACTCCCATTTTATAGATAAGAAAATAGTAATTTAGTATTAATGGCTAGTTTACCCAAAAATACATGGGTAACATGTGACAAGCCATTTAAATACTGATGTGTTTCCATGACTATTATTCCCTACTTCTTTGCTTCTTGCCTTTGTTTACTTAAAATAACTGCAGTAAAAGTATGTGCCTACAATGCTATATTTAAAATGGATAACCAACAAAGACCTACTGTATAGCACAGGGAGCAGCCTGGATGGAAAGGAAGTTGGGGGAGAATGGATACATGGATACATATGGCCGAGTCGCTTCACTGTTCACCTGAAACTACCACAATATTGTTAACCAGCTATGCCCCAATACAAAACAAAATGTTTTTAAAAAAATAAGTGCCTAGATTAACATTCTCTAAATCATTCAAATATAGTAGCATCAAACCAGAACAAGAAAATAGTACTGACTACAGGTCAGTACAGTTCAGTCGCTCAGTCGTATTTGACTCTTTGCGACCCCATGAACCGCAGCAAGCCAGGCCTTGCTATCCATCACCAACGCCCGGAGTTTACTCAAACTCGTGTCCATTGAGTAGGTGATGCAATCCAACCATCTCATCCTCTGTTGTCCCCTTCTCCTCCTGCCCTCAATCTTTCCCAGCATCAGGGTCTTTTCACATGAGTCAGCTCTTCACATCAGGTAGCCAAAGTATTGGAGTTTCAGCTTCAACATCAGTCCTTCCAATGAACACCCAGGACTGATCTCCTTTAGGATGGACTGGTTGGATCTCCTTGCAGTCCAAGGAACTCACAAGAATCTTCTCCAACACCACAGCTCAAAAGCATCAATTCTTCGGTACTCAGCTTTCTTTATAGTCCAACTCTCACATCCATGCATGACTATTGGAAAAACCATAGACTTGACTAGACAGGCTTTTGTTGAGAAGATAACGTCTCTGCTTTTAAATATGCTGCGTAGGTTGGTCATAACTTTTCTTCCAAGGAGTAAGCATCTTTTAATTTCACGGCTGCAATCACCATCTGCAGTGATTTTGGAGCCCAGAAAAATAAAATCAGCCACTGTTTCCAATGTTTCCCCATCTATTTGCCATGAAGTGATGGGACTGGATGCCATGATCTTAGTTTTCTGAATGTTGAGCTTTAAGCCAACTTTTTCACTCCCTTCTTTCATTTTCATCAAGAGGCTCTTTAGTACCTCTTCACTTTCTGCCGTAAGGGTGCTGTCATCTGCATATCTTAGGTTATTGATATTTCTCCAGCTATCTTGATTCCAGCTTGTGCTTCCTCCAGCCCAGCATTTCTATGCATGTAAGTTAAATAAGCAGGGTGACAATATACAGCCTTGACGTACTCCTTTTCCTATTTGGAACCAGTCTATTGTTCCATGTCCAGTTCTAGCTGTTGCTTCCTGACCTGCATACAGGTTTCTCAAGAGGCAGGTCAGGTGGTCTGGTATTCCCATCTATTCCAGAATTTTCCACAGTTTATTGTGATCCACACAGTCAAAGGCCTTGGCATAGTCAATAAAGCAGAAATGGATGTTTTTTTGGAACTCTCTTGCTTTTTTGATGATTCAGTGGATGTTGGCAATTTGATCTCTGGTTCCTCTGACTTTTCTAAAACCATCTTGAACATCTGGAAGTTCACGGTTCACATATTGCTGAAGCCTGGCTTGGAGAATTTTGAGCATTACTTTACTAGCATGTGAGACGAGTGCAAATGAGCATTCTTTGGCATTTCCTTTCCGTGGGATTGGAATGAAAACTGACATTTTCCAGTCCTGCGGCCACTGCTGAGTTTTCGAAATTTGCTGACATATTGAGTGCAGCACTTTCACAGCATCATCTTTCAGGATTTGAAATAGCTCAACTGGAATTCCATCACCTCCACTAGCTTTGTTCGTGGAGATAAGAAAGTCTTCTTCAGTAATCAATGCAAAGAACTAGAGGGAAACAGTAAAATGGGAAAGACTAGAGATCTCGTCAAGAAAATTAGCGATACCAAGGGAACATTTCATGCAAAGATGGGCTCAATAAAGGATAGAAATGGTATGGACCTGACAGAAGCAGAAGATATTAAGAAGAGGTGGCAAGTATACACAGAAGAACTGTACAACAGAGATCTTCACGACCCAGATAATCACAATGGTGTGATCATGCACCTAGAGCCAGACATCCTGGAATGTGAAGTCCAGTGGGCCATAGGAAGTATCACTATGAACTTAGCTAGTGGAGGTGATGGAATTCCAGTTGAGCTGTTTCAAATCCTAAAAGATGAAGTACTGACTACAGGCATGGGTAAAATCAACACAGTAAATTTGAGCAAAAAGAAATATATATAAATGGTGAAAAGCAAGTTAAAGTTTAAAAATAATTTCAATTTAAGGACTAAACATTAGCAGCAAGAGCAGAGGCCTTTTATTCTTATAATAGCGGAATAGGCTGATGGCTCATTTCATTGTGTAGCAATATTCTTATTTTTCTCCTGAAGCTGGAAATGCCTATTTACCAGGATGAGAAAAATACTTACACTTATGTAAACTGCAGTGGTAAATTATGCATGCTCAATTAATCCGCAAGTACAGCCCTGGGTTTGCTTAGAGTTCTTGAGGCATAAGATGCAGGTGCCATGATGATAATTTATCAACCCCTGGATTTTTAGTCATCTATTTAGATTAGGCTGATTTTGTAAGAAATGTTCACTGTTTAAAACAAACTAGATAGATCACATCCTGCAGCCACCTCTCCCACACCACACCATTATTAGGCTCTATGGATGTGAAAGATGAAAACTTCTGGGTCTTTTGTGGTATAGTTCTAAGATAGTACCGCTAACTAACAAATACAGCCCATAATAAATCTTTCTTTACTGCCCACCTGACTATAGCTCTAGCAGTATCAGCAGGAGAAAAGATAAAATCTTATCAGTAATCTGTGCGGACAGCAGATGCAGTTTCCCTTTCAGTACCTGGGGTATGTGAATTGCATACCAGTTTCATTCAGCAGTCTCCAAAGTGACAGCTAAATTCTCCAGCAGAAGATGCACTGCCTGGTATGTGCCACTCTATAGGTCCAGGTGCCTGCTCCACACCTTTCACCTTATTCCAAAGACCTATGATTGGGGAGAGTGACACAGACAGACACAGACACAGAGAGCCAGCAAGCAGGAGAGTGAAGAGAGGAAGGGGAGAAAAGCAAAGGGAGAGACTACGCAGGAGAAAGGGAGGGGAAGGGAGACTATAGAACCGCAAAACTATAACAATATACAACACTACTGAAATAACGGATCGTTTATTCCATACGAAAAGCTGAAAACAGAAATACAGAGTGGAAACATTTAAAGCTCTAATACAATCGCACATAATGACAGTGTCTATATTAGAGAATGAAAGGGGGTCTATTATTTCTAAGATGTCAGTACTGGTTTACATGGAGCAGCAGATGTGGGGACATAATACAAGATACTACACGTGGCACATTTCAGAACAAGTTAAAATAATGAGGATGTGGAGGGGAAACCAAGCAGTCAACACTTATAAATTTTCAGAATTGTGAGTTTCTAAAGTTAAAGGCAACATAAAAGAAAATAGTTCAAAATTTTAGTTTTATCTGTTTAACTAGTATTTTGTCTCCACAGGATAACTAAACATAGATAAACTGTTTATCAGTTTTTATCTACATAAAGCATATATATATATACACATATATATGAGGTCTGTTAACATATATACAAACAGACCTCATATATATGAAGTTATCAGTCAACACACTGGTTGCAATAGTAAGTGTATCTTTCAAATTATTTTGTTGTACGTTTTTATCTTTTGACAATTATTGCCATAAATTGAAAAACATTTTATTTTTATTTTGTTGCTGAAAATTTTATTACTTTACCATCAAGATATTTACAAAATGGAAGTTAGTAATTTTTCATTTCAAAGTAAAATAAAACTTAAACAGAATGAAACTCATAACAAACACACACACACAAACAAAACTCATAACAAGCAAAACAAAACTAACTCATTATACATTCACATTTCCACTTTACTGGACAAAATGATGTCAAGTTTTGATGAAACTTGAAACATAAGAAATACATTTAAAGAATGAAGGTATTATTCCATGTCTATCTTGCCTTGTCACTTAAGTTTCAAGTACAAAGGGCTATACAAAAAAAAAATCTCTGATTGTAAAACAAATCTCTCAATCACTCGAGCCCTGGCATCCTTCCCTTACCCCAAAGCAACATAACCAATTTCTTATGCAATTATTCCAAAGAGAATCTATGTATATGTACATAAAAATACGAAGTGAAAAAAAAAAAATCAAGGTACGTAACAGTGGGGACACTTTATTGCTTTCATTCAATGTGTCTTGAAAACTATTCAATCTTTTAAAGGGATCAAGAGAATTCCATTTTAAGGATATACCATAATTGATATAAGGTATAAGTATCTTATAAGTAGATATAAGATATAAGGATTTAAGTAGTCCCAATTCATGTCTATTTAGGTTTTCTCAGACTTTCTTGTGCTTAAGCATTTTTGAGACAACTTTAGGGGTCACTTTTCCATTTCTAAACTTATTGCTTTTTCTAGACATGCTTAAATTCAGTTCTGATTTTACAATGAATGTAAAACCTGCACAAGAATAACTGCAAAGTTACAAGGAGAAACATACCACATGGAATATAAATGTAAGCAAAAAATATTTTGTATAATTTTTCAAAGGAATAAAAGTCAAGTTCACAAGTTATGAGGATTTTCATTGATGCTCTCTCTGATCAAGCCTTAGAAATTTAAATCAGAAACCCTCTGGCAACCTTACCTCTAAGTAATCAAAAGCTCACTTTTTCTGTGTGTGACATATTGACATATGGTAACCTCTTTTTCCAAAGAGTTATTTCTTCTCAAATAAAGCTTTTCATTATTTTGTTCCCTGGTTGCATTTAATCCTTCAGAATAAAAATTTTCCTCTTTAATTTGAAAGTCTGACAAAACAAAGGTATTTCTGAAGCACAAATGTTCTAACTTAAGCAGCTCAGTGAGATGCAGCCACGACATTAAGTAAATGAGGTGGTCAAGAGACGGAGGGAAAAGATATTTTGTTTTTAGTGAGCAAGTCCTAAAGTTTCTTCATTTTCCACACACAGGAAAATACAGCAGTTACTTTATAACATCAGAAAGGTTAGAATTAGCGTACACCCAAAGCCTGAGGTATTTTCATTTTGTACACCAGAAACATAGGAAACATAGACTGTTAACATACCTTATTCCATGTTATCTGGCATTCTGTAGAGCCCAGAAGGGAATCTGCATTTATTACACAGTTCAGTGCAACTGAGTGGTAGAGACTTTCTCTTGCAATAAGTTTCTAAAGCTTTTGAGTTGGGTAGTATCTGGATATTCTTTTTTTTTTTAATCATCAGATATTTCTTTATTCTTTTTTTTTTAATTTTCTTTACTTTATTGTGTTGGTTTCGCCATACAATGACATGAAACCACCATGGGTTTACATATGCTCCCCCTCCAGAACCCCCCTCCGTCCTCCCTCCTGATTCCCTCCCCCTGGGACATCTCTGTGCACCAGCCCCGAGCATCAATCCTGGGCTGGCGACTGATTTCACATATGATAATTCACATGTTTCAATGCCATTCTCCCATATCATCCCTCCCTTGCCCTCTTCCCCAGAGTCCATGAGTCTGTTCTATACATCTACGTTCCTTAATAGTATGTTTCCTCACACCGTATTTGCAATACGCACCTACATCTATAGGCACTATGGAGCAAGTACTCAAAATATATTTTTTTAATTTCAGTTCAGGCTTTAAAGACAGTAATATGAAGCACCTCTCCTTGTTTCCCCCTTGGCTCAGACGGTAAAGAACCTATCTGCAATGTGAGAGACCCTGGTTTGATCCCTGGGTGGGGAAGACCCCCTGGAGAAGGGACTGGGAACCCACTCCAGTATTCTGGGCTGGGGAATCCCCACTGACCGAGGAGCCTGCCAGGCTATCATCTTTGGGGTCACAAAGAGTTGGACACAACTGAGTGACCAAGCACAGCTCCTTTTCTTGCCCTAAAACATATTCATGACATCAAATTTCTTTTACTTTTTTTTTTACTTTTATTCTAACATTCTATCACAATGTGAGATTCAATAATATTTGGACATTCTTTGTGTAGAACATTCACTGAAGGCACATTTTTCTGTACAATAAACATCACTATTTCACCCTTTCCATTTATATCCAGGCTTAGCTGTTCCCAGTCTCCAGTCCAAGAATCCATTAGTAATTTATCAAAAGAGCAAATGTCATTATGCAGGAAGCCAAGGGAACTATTTTGCATTTGATTTCTGGTTCTGATGGCATTACTATTGATTTAGTATTCTCCAGCATGACATGGGCCAGACACAACAGATCATTGTATTTTTGAACTGTCAATCACAAATGATCCAAGGCTTTCCAAAACATTTGAGCATTTGAAAGCTGAAGTCTATTTCACAGCCTAAAAACTATTAAACTTCAACTGAAATTCTCTAGCCCCAGAAGATTTAGTAAAGAGTTGCTCTATTCACTGTTAAAAAAAAATTCTTTAATGAAGAAGTCTCAATAGTTATTTCAAAAAATGCTTGAAATAAATTAAGAGAAAAATAAGAAAAATTTGGGGGAAAAAACAATGCAGTGTAATTAGCTCTTTTTTAAAAAACAAAACAAAACCCAAAATGAATTTGAAAATAATATTTTGAACCTAACATCTCCCCAAAGAAGAAACTAAAAACGCAGAGTAGAAATGAAGGTACTTCACATTATTTCAAACTAAAAAATTGAGGAATTGTTTCCAGTATGTGGAAGTGAATTTATTTTTTAATACTTCTAATTGATCAAACATCCATCAGTTTCAAGTACTGAAAAAGAAAAGCCATGTGTTTATATTGCACATAAAGAGCTTTCTCACTTTTTTTCACTAAACAATGAAAAGCAAATTAGACTCATGAAAACCAATGAGTCTTGATATTCATGAAAAGTATTAAATGCATGTAACTTTTGGCAAAGATCAAAAAGGTGAACATTAATATACATGTTTTCTGGCAACACTAATATTACAAAATATCTAACAACTGCTGCCCAGGCAGAATGGACACTTGCCATACCAAGTCCAGACACTGACACTGAACAGCCATAGGTGCCCCTGCCAGCAACCACCAGTGACCTCTGACCTGGATCTAGCCTTCTGGGGTGTCTTGGAGTACAAAGGTCGAGGGAACAGGCTTTGGAGCTAAGCAACCTGACTTAAACTCATGAGTGTGAAGTGACTTGACTTCACTAAATTTCATAATCTGTAAAAATGAGAATATTTCATTCTACTTACAAGAGACAAACACCCATACAAATGTTTGTGGGTAGAGCTGGATAATTATACTACAAGAGCTTTCTTATCCTCACTAGAAAAATTTAAAAAAAAATTTTTTAAAGCTGTTTCTAGAAGATATTAACCTGCATTTCTGATGTATTATAACCTCTCACATACTCGCTTTCTTTCACACATTCTAGAAGAGGGTTTCCAACCTCCAGGATCTAATGCCTGATGATCTGAGGTGGAGCTGATATAATAATAATAGAAATAAAGCATATATTAAATGTAATACACTTGAATTATCCTGAAACCAACCCCCTCATCCAGTCCATGGAAAAACTGTCTTCCATGGAACTGATCCCTGGTGCCAAAAAGTTTTGGGGCCACTGCCCTAGAACACTACCATCTAAAAGATCCTTCTGCATTGGTGGAAATGTTTGATTTTTGTGTTATCCAATATGGCAGCCACTAGGCACATAAGAGCACTCAATATGAGACTAGTGCAACTGAAGACCTCATATTTAATTTTATGTAAGTTTCATTAACTTAAATTTAACTAGTGACCATGTTATTGGGCAGTTCAGTTCTAGAAAGCTGAATATTACATAGGTTGATCTCCATTTCCTTGATGATTCCTCTCATATTGAGCTCTTCCTCCACAAAATCAAATGGAATTTTCATCTTTCAATCATCTGTCCCAGATTGATGGGCCTTAATCTGTCCCAATCCTATCCCAACTCTAAGCCAACAAGATCAGCATGTCAATAGTGGGTTCTTTTTTTCTCTCTAGTCCCTCTAAACATCATGGCTCCAGTGGTGACACACTAATTTCAGTCTCTGGCCTAATAGGACTAAACACAATTGGGGTAAACGCTCATTTGATTGGATTTCAATCTACACAACTGATGAACTGTTTATCTATCATCACTGTGTCTTCCAGGTTAGGGCTTATTCTCTGGCCAATAGTTAATGTTCCTCAGGAAACTGACTTCCTACTCCAAGACTAAGAATGTTAATTTGAATCGGCTATACCCCAATATAAAATGAAAAGCTGAAAAAAATGTTAATTTGATTCCATTTCTGGTGTTAATTGAAAAACAAGCAAAAAAAAGGTAGTATCAACAGGGGTATGTCAAATTTGATATTTAAACTCATAATGAGATGTTAGTTCTTGCCCCAGTCTTTCATTTCTATTCCAATCTAGTGTATCTCATAGTCTGATCTGGTCCTTGGGCCCTAAACTACATAATGCTTGGAACTGATTTGAGACAGAGTATGAAATACTTATATAACTTACTAATTCAGAAATTGCTAATGCCCCATGTCTGCCATTCATGTTGCCTGTTCATGTTCTTACCTGTAATGTTGTATTTCTCCTTTTAGTCCTATTAATATCTCTCATGCAGCTTTGATTCATACCTCTAGACATGACTATTATCCCCCTATATTATTTCATAACACTTCTGTACTTCTCAATTTTGGCATTTATTACTTTTCCTGGTATAAAGTAGGTGCTTAAGAAATATGTGTTGAACAAATGATACCCATTTATTTGTCTACGTTTCTTGCTTAGCTATACTTTTTAAATGTATGGACCACACTTATTCATACTTTTGTCCCTAATATTAAATAGCACCTGGAACATAGTATTTATCAGTTATCCTTTGACCTAAATCACATGCAGAGGTTTCCAGCAATCTTTTCTGTTATGACTACAATTTAAAGAGGTCCTTCTCTTCCTGGTTTAGTCTTGGAAAGTTGTACTTTTCTAGGAATTTGTCCATTTCATCCAAATTGTCCAGTTTATTTGCATATAGTTGCTGATAATAGTCTCTTATGATCCTTTGTATTTCTGTGTTTTCTGTTGTGATCTCTCCGTTTTCATTTCTAATTCTGTTGATTTGGTTCTTCTCCCTTTGTTTCTTGATGAGTCTGGCTAACGGTTTGTCAATTTTATTTATCTTCTCAAAGAACCAGCTTTTGGCTTGGTTGATTTTTGCTATGGTCACTTTTGATTCCTTTGCATTAATTTCTGCCCTGATCTTTAAGATTTCTTTCCTTCTACTAGACCTGGGCTTCTGCATCTCTTCCCTTTCTAGTTGCTTTAGGTGTATAGTAAGGTCATTTATTTGATTTTTCTCTTGTTTCCTGAGGTGAGCTTGTATTGCTATGAACTTTCCCCTTAGCATTGCTTTCACAGTGTCCCATAGGTTTTGAGCTGTTGTGTTTTCATTTTCATTCGTTTCCATGCATAACTGAATTTCATTTTTAATTTCTTCTGCGATTTGTTGGTTATTCAGCAGTGTGTTGTTGAGCCTCCATATGTTGGAAGTTTTGAGAGGTTTTCTCCTGTAGTTGATATCTAATCTCACTAGATCACTTTCTAACACCATACACAAAGATAAACTCAAAATGGATCAAAGATCTAAGCATAAGACCAGAAACTATAAAACTCCTAGAGGATAACATAGGCAAAACACTCTCTGCTATAATCCAAAGCGGGATACTCCATGA